>JARHVA010003362.1:637500-695000 GCA_037957365.1 Torreya grandis
AAAGTTATAAGGAACAATATGCTAGAGATGTTGATTTGAAGAATGTCTATGAAGATCTAACCCATATAAAGCAAGTACAAGAATTAGAATATCACATGCATGATGGATTATCCTATCATCATAGTAAGTTATTAATTTTTCAAGATGAAAGAGTCTATGTGATTAAGGAAGCACATACTTCTCTTATTTTAAGGAATTTTAGTATTAGGAAAATCATTGCACGGTTGTGAAGATTTTTTTATTAGCCTTGGATGTATGAAAATGTATCTAAATATGTTAAATTTTATATTATTTATGCCACTATAAATCCTATTAATGGTAATTTGGTATTATATACCCCACTCCCCATATTAACCCATCCATGGGAGAGTGTTTCTATGAATGTTTTAGGTGGCTTTCATATATCTAGAAAGAGTCATGACTATTTATATGTGGTTGTGGATAGATTTAGTAAAATGTGTGTTTTTGTGCCCTATAATAAAACTATCATAGGTGAGGAGAATACACACTTGTTCTTCAATAATTTTTGGGGTAATTTTGGTTTATCCACATCTAATATTTTTTATCAGGGTTCTCAATTCATTAGGAAATATTGGTCAATTTTATCAGACTTGATGGACACAAAACTCAAGAAGAGCATTGAATTTCATTCACAAAAAAAATTTCAAATAGAAGTATTCAAACATATAGTGGTTCATTTACCCCAAGTATATTACAAAAAACATCTAAAGATATGGGATAAACACTTGAGTTATGTGTAACATGGTTATAGTCATGTCATGCATTATTCTACAAGTAAATATCCTTTTCAGACTTATTTTGCTTATTTGCCTAAGTCTCCCTTGGACTTTAATTTTGGGAAAAAAATAGTGATGAATGGAAGTAAGTATGAATATAAATCTAGGAGTTTCATACAAAAGGTTTAATCTATTCATCACGCTATTCAAGATCAATGGCATAAAAGTTAAACCAAGTATAAGGTTAGGCATGACAAGCATCAAGTTGATCATCACTTCCAAGTTGATGATCTAGTTTGGTTTCGTATAATCAAAGAACACCTTAAATAATAAGGTATAAATATCAAACCAATAAAGTATGGCCCATTTAAATTTTTGGAGAAGATTGGTAATAATGCTTTTTGGTTAGATCTACCACTTTACATGCAAATGTATTCAGTTGTAAATATTAAAAAATTAAAATTGCATGATCCACCTATGAACACGATTCAACGTGAGAGTATTCAAGTACCTTTTATAGATGATTCTATTCCTAAATATCTTGATGAGTTATAGGAAGACATGATTCTTGATAGGAATATAAAGACATCATGAAAATAATATGTTGAATACCTATAAGTTAGCATAAAAGGAATAAATCCAAATAAGGCAAGGTGGATGGAAACTATAAAAGTAAGGGAGTTGTACCCTTAATTATTTTTAAAATAAAACCAAACTTTTTGTGTTACAAAAAAAATTTAGTGGGGAGGAATGATCTAGGAGGATCCCCACATAGATCTAATCAATTATTTTGAAAATCTATTAGAAACATCCTAACATTAATGAGCTTACTAAGATGAATCAAACACACATTAAATGAGGTAAAATGAGCTTCATATGTGAAATTTATGACATGTTGAATTAATTAGGGTATAATTATGATGTTAGCATGGTAATTAGACACATACCAATGGCCCAATTAGGGCTTGACAAGTGTACCAATGGTATTTTGACACATGAAACATCTAAAAATAAGTCCCCAAGATATGATACAAGTTTTTAGTAAATATTGATATTAATACCAATTCACATGATGTTGAAAATTTTATTAAAATGTTATCATTAAAAAACACTCTTAATATGGGATTAAATCCCACCCAAAATATGTGGAAGCTTTATCCAATTCTAACAATAAGGTAATGGAAGGAATCCCAACATATTGGATCAATAGATAATACTTCAACCCATGAAACAATGGCCTTGGGAGAATTATAAAAGGTTATTTATTTCATTTGAAAAACATATACATGGAGAGAATCAAATTTGTTTTTTTAGGCTTTGAAGTAGAGCAAGTAAGAAATAAGTAAGCAAGTGTCCTTTTATGCAGGAAAAACAAATCTCACATAGAATATTGTTGTAGATACTTTATAAAGGTAGATTAGATGTTATTTTTACAAACTAAAGTCATATTTTGGTGTAAATAGTACACGCAAAGTATATTTTTCACCCTTTAATAGATTAGTTCAAATGTTTTTTATTATATCTAGAGACATAGACTCTAAAAGGGTGAACTCCATTATCAATTTAGTTTGAATTTTCTCTATTTATATTCATTTAATTGATGTTTTTAATTAGTATTGAACCTGATTTAAATGAAATAAGCCAATTTCACATAAAAGTATGGAAATTAATTTAAAAAAACTATCAGCATCCAAAATTGAAAAATAGTGAGTATTTTTTATTAACTAATAATTCAGATCAAGGGGCATGGCATATAGGCATGGATTCCACATGTTCATAGTATCAAATTTAATAGAGGCATATTTTGGAAACATGTTCTTGAAACTTACTCATTATTCATCATCTCAATATTATAGTGGGGTCATGCTTTGGAAACATGTCCTCCACATTGACACTTATATCATTTTTTAGTTTCAGATTTTAGTGGGGGGCATGCTTTATAAGTACACTCTCTACACTTACTATTTTAACAATTTTGAGAATATTAGGGTTTTATTCCTAGTTTAGTTAAAGGGTCTAGATTGATAAATTAGTAAATAATATGCAATAAATAAGCTACTGATTTGTGAAATTTATTTATAATTAGAGCTTTTCTAAAAATAGTAATGAGAGAGAGAAAATTAAATTTATCTTATTCTATATTGATATGACTAAGATAAGGTCTAATATTCATTATGCAAGATTGGGATATTATCAAAAATAGGATTTTGGCTTTCATTTTTTGATTATATAAAAGCATCAAAAGTGGATAGGAGTGGTACTAGCACTAGTGTCCTTGTCTAGTGTTTTTTTTTTGAGGAGATAAGCTTTTTGGGCTTTGTTTAATGGGTATGTGTGACACTATCTCTAAATTTTTTAGGCCTCACTATCAATAGTGATCCCTTTATAGCTAATTTTATTAATTTATATGCCTTTAATGAACTTGAATAAAACTTTGGAAAATAGGGGAAAAGGGTTAGTGTGTGTAATATGCACTAGACATGCTTCACACCCTGTATGTGGGCATGTTATCTACATACCAATACTCTACAGAGGGATCAAGCTATGTGTAGTTTTCCTTTTAAAATTCCTTTATGTAATTATGAAATGAGAATGCAATAAATTCTAGACTAGATATACTTGAGTATGGTTAGGGACTGATTAATAAATTTAGGTGTGCTTATGAATATATTGGATGGTTGTATGCAAAGAATGGGGAAGATTGAATGAGTGGTTTCACTTGTATTCTTGATTTATTGATAATATTTTCCAAAACCTTTCAAAATGATATTTGAATGGGCTTTTATAGGGATCTATTGGTCATGGATTGAATTTTCTTATATTAGGCCAATAAGGAGAAGGATGGGGACCCAGAATAAATTGACCATTAGGGTCAAAAATGAGCTTAGGTAATAGTGCCAAAAGCTAACAATAATGTAATTGGTGTTATTATCTTAGTGTGGTGCTATTGTCTTGGGTAGATAAGACTTAGGGAGATGGATTGATCATGTAAAGAGGGTCCTAGCTCAGTTGGGGTCAAGTCTAGAAGGCTATGCATGACTAAAAATTAGTGAAAACAAGCTTATGAGGGTCATGAGAGTAAGAAAGAGGGACCTATAGGTTGGGTTTCATTAGCCATGCTCAAGTTACTAATTTTTGCATTTTATATAACTGCATTTTCCCCCCACCTTTATTATAGTGATGTAATAAAGCAAAATACTAAGATAAAGGAGAAATAGAAAGTCTACTTGAACTTACGTGTAAGGGTGAAGCTCATGAAGTTGTGTGATGCTGGGTGTGCATAGAGAAAACATGCTATGAAGTGTAAATCTATAAGTGAAAACAAAGATTAGATCAACTCTTACTAGATATGATATACCTAAAATAAAAATGTATAAACTTAGGTAAGAGAGAGGAAGAGAAAGGAAAAAATACACCTTACCAAGTATGAAAACTAATACAAAACTTTTTGTGATGTTGAGTAATGCTAGATGATGTTAAGTGATGTTAGATGTGTGTTAAACTAAGAGTAATATCACAAATAGAGTCAAGTGCTCAATTCCATGGAAGTGGCTCAAGAATGCTAAGGCTCGACCTTTGGCTCCATCATCACCCACTAAGTAAATATAGGTGATCCTACATATGTTGATTGATGTTTGGACTGTATGCCCAATCCCTCTGAGTAGGTGTATTAAGAATACAAAGGCTATCTAGTCTTTTGGATCTATCATTACCTTATGAAGTGTAGCTATAAATTAATACCAGTATGGAATGTGTGTCATATGATATGGATCCTAAAACCCATGAATATATTATGATCTAATAATTTTGGTGTGGATAGATGAATGTATGATATAAACTATGCCACTATTGGCCATTTTGAAAGATGGAGATTAGGCTTCTATAAAATCCACTCCAAAACTAAGAATCTAGCTTATGTAGAAGCTAATAAAAAACTCAAGAACTCAGAAGTTAGGCTTGTATGAAAGACAAACTAAAATGATGCCAACCACTTGCAGGTGGAGTAAGGCATGTAACTATTGAGAATGCTTGGGTAATGCCAAACTTAGAAATAAATAAAATAAATATGATGCACACATTGCCCCTAATCAATGGTGTCTGAAACATGGATTTTAATCTCGAAGTTGTACTAACTACCTTATCTGAAACTAGAAGTGAAAACCATCATGTCATGCATGATTCCCCCTATCTATATTCTCTGAACAAAACTATATTAAAACTACTGACTTTGGTCTAAATTATAGCTAAAAAAACTATAATTGAGCTTACCTTTCTATCTGTTTCTAAAAAAATTGGTTTTTCTACTATTTGGATAGATCACCACCAGTAATATAGTCTTATCTCGATGATATTGTCTTGGGTAAAATATAATGATTGTTTTGGATTGTTAACTATTTTTTTGGTCTATTTTGATTGGTTTGATGTTTGGTTGCTAATCTGGGTATTTTGAAACTAGATTTTTTGATTGATAGGAGCTATGATCTTTGTGACATAACCCCTATTTGTTGCCCCCTCTTTTGGAGGTAAGAATGAAGACCCTGTAATGATTTCCCTCAGAAGAAAGAACCCTAAAAATGTGTTATGTTGCATAGATACATGATATAGCAATGATAAGTGATAATATATCTCAAGATATAGCATGGGTTGTAGTGAGAGATTGTTAGATCAATAAGGGTATGCCTAGATAGCTAAAATAATATAATATCATGTGTAATGTAATTAACTAGAGTTTAAAGTTTGGTTAGTTTTTAGTTGTTAGTTGGATGGATGGAGCATGATGTCCATCATGACATCCAAGAAAACATGAATAATGCATGATATGGATTATGGCATAGAAAATAATTGAAAAAAATCAAGTAATAAGCACATAATTCAATAATAAATAAGTGTAAAAGAGTATCCAAGGGGCCACACAAAAAAGGGACATGGGCACATGTCACTCAAGATAGAAAGAAACCATATAAAGCATGTTAAAATGCCACATACACATATAGTTGAAATAAGCAAGTTAGCATGGAATCCATAATCACATAGAGGAGTACATGAAAAGGACATTGGAAAATGTCCTAAGGCACACACATGAAGTGAAGCAAAGGGCATTGGTAAATGTCCTAATTCACATCCCTGAAATAACTAGGAATTAATAAATGCAATCACATCAAGCTACGCTAAGCAAGAAAAGAAAGCATGTAAGGAACTAGAAGATATAATCACATCTAACTAATCAAATCAAGAGTGAAAGTATGCAATACATGTTAGTACAAGACTAGGTATATGCAAAGAAATACATAAGTTCTAAATACTAGTGAGTGTCGATATTATAATCTATGTAAGCTAGTAAATAATGTACATCAACATGATAAGTAAAGTGTGTGGTTTAGGAATGACATAACTTGGATGGTTTAGTCATGTAGAAGATTTCCCCGATGGATATGTATATTGATGTGTGTCTCGAATGTAAAATTAAGATGCCCCCTCAATGGATAAAGTGAAGCAATCAAGGAGATGTAAGTCACTTCACACACTTAAAGAAGATCAAGTGAAGCATGGTAATGTATATAATTGATAAAAAAATAGCATAGATCAACCAATATAAGTCTAGAATTTTAGTAGAAATGTAAAGCATGGATAATGCATAAAATAAAAAAAATTGGTATTTTTGACATATTTGAATGTTTTTATGTTTTTTCTATGTTGTATTATTTTTGTATTTTAATATATTTGAATATTTTTGTGTTTTGATATGAGATATACAAAATAAATCATGAAGATATTGTGTACAAGAAGTATTGAGAAGCTATGTATAAGTAAGCAAAAAAGAAACTATGTACAAGTAAAGCAAAGAAGAGATGATACTAAATGATGAGTCTCATGGGGGGCTCCCTATCATGGTGTCCTGTATCAAAAAAAGGAATCATGCATGATTTTGAAGCATGAGGGAATGGTTTTGAATATGACTCTAAATATTTTGATTCATTGTTGATATCTTAGAAATCATAATAACCTATGTTGTTCCACTCATCATTATCACCTACTTTTGAACCAATGGAATGCTAGTGTTGACTTTTATTATATTTGAATATTTTCATTAGATAAATTGTGTCTGTGAATGATTTTATTGAGGATGTTCAATAAATCCCACACCTTGGTGAAAAACATTATCAACTACTAGAATAGGAGTAGTGATTCCTTGAGCATGATTGCCCAACCTTTGACCTTGATAATCAAACTATTGTAGGTTTTTTTACCAAACCCATACTACTTTGAAAGTTGAGCCTCATTTTTGAGAGGTGGATTTACATATTTTTTGTGCTTTACCTATTCTTGTGGTACTGTATGTTGCTCTGATTTTGATTTTTGATCCTTTTATTGTTTTGAGTTATGCTTTGGTAACCACTTTTGTACTATTTCTAGATTTGACCCTTTATGAATGTGTTCCTATATCACTATGGATTGCTTGACTAATTTACCTTGTACATGGTCCTCATTAGCAATTATCTATTATATATGTTTATTCAATGCCAAGCATGAATTTGTGTGATGCCCATGCATTCTATGATGTGCATAATAATACTTGGATCTTCTCACTAGATGTAGAGGAGATAGTTTGATCAACTTAGATTAATTTATTTCCCTTAGTACCTCACTTGAACTCTTTTTTGATATTTGAATGATTTTTAAATCACTAGTTATAGAGTTAATTTATTGTGATTTCTTGTTTTAAATATTCAATAAAAAAATTCAAAAATTTATTGGAAAAATAAGTTAGGAATTTACCCTAGGGTTTTTATGCATAATTTAAAGTAAATCAGGTTCACCAAATGTTTTAACAATTTTGGGAATATTGGGGTTTTATTCCTATTTTATTTAAAGGGTCTAGATTGATAAATCAATAAATAATATGCAATAAATAAGCTACTAATTTGTGAAATTTATTTTTAATTAAAGTTTTTCTAAAAATAGTAATGAGAGAGAGAAAATTAAACTTATCTTATTATGTATTGATCTGACTGAGACAAAGTTTGATATTCATTATACAAACCTAGGACACTATCATAATAGGATTTTGGATTTCATTTTCTAATTGGATAGCAGCGTTGAAAGTGGATAGGAGTGGCACTGGCATTATTGTCCTTATCTAGCACTATTATCCTAAGGAGATAAGCTTTCTAGATTTTATTTAGTAGGTCTATGTGACACTATTTCTAAATATTCAAGGCCTTGTTATTAGTAGTATTCCCTATATAGCTGATTTTATTCATTTTATGACTTTAATGCATTTGAATAAAACTTTAGCAAATAGGGAAAAGGGGTTAGTGTGTTTAAGATGCACTAGACGTGCTTCACACCCCATGTGTGGGCACGTTGCTTACATACCAATACTTTGAAGAGGGATCAAGTTATATGTAGTTATCCCTTTGAAAGTGCTTGGTAAAATTATGATATAAGAATGCAAGAAATGCTAGACTAGATATACTTGAGGATGGCTAGGGATTGATGCAAAAATTTAGGTGTGCTTAGGACTACATTGGATGGATATATGTAGAGGATAGGAAATATTTTCTAAGTGGTTTCACTTGTATTCTTTCTTACATGATAATATTTTCTAACCCCTTTCCAAATGATCTTTGAATGGGATTTTATAGGGATCTATTAGTCATGGATTGAATTTTCTCACATTAGGCCAACAAGGAGAAGAATGGGGAACCAAAATAAATTAGCCATTTGGGCTATAAATGATCTTAGACAATAGCACCAAAAGTGGACAAGAGTGGTATTGGTACTATCGTCTTAGTGTAGCACTATTGTCATGGGTAGATGAGACTTAGGGGGATAGATTAGTCATGAAAAGAAGGTCTTAGCTTAGCTAAGGTCAAGTTTGGAAGGCTAAAAATGACTAAGAATTAGTGAAAATAAACCTATGAGGGTCATGATAGAAATTAAGAGGGACCTATGGCTTGGGTGTCATTATTCATGTTCAAGTTATCAATTTTGAATTTTATATGAATACACTTACCCAATTTTTGAATTGGCTAAATTGCATAATTGTATGATTTACATACATATTTATGATATAATTTTATACATGGGTACCATTTTATACATATTTTACACATGAGACATCTAAGGTGTATATTTTATGAAATGTGTGCCTAGTATTACAAAATAAAATAAATTTCATATTCATAAAACTTTTACTGGCTATCACCACCCACTAGGTTAAATTTTTATGGACTATATTGATCCAATATATTATAGTAGTTGGTTCACTTTTTGGTATGGTCAAGGTGATTAAATCACTCGATATTTTTAATTTTGTATGTTGTACTTAATTATATCATCAAGCCTTACTAGCTTGAGAGTGTTATTTGACTTGGTTTACTCAGACTCACTAGATTATAAGTATGATTGGGTTACATGGTTAAGCTAGTCTCAACTGCCAAGTTGTAATCTATATTTTTTCAAAGGATGGGGGCATGGGCTCTCTCTCTCTCTCTCTCTCTCTCTCTCTCTCTCTCTCTCTCTCTCTCTCTCTCTCTCTCTCTCTCTCTCTCTCTCTCTCTCTCTCTCTCTCTCTCTCTCTCTCTCTCTATACAATTTTAGATTTATATTTATCCTAATCTCAATTTTAGTGATTCATATTGAAACATCTTTCAAATGAATTACCAAAATTAAGATGGTTACATTGATACACAAGTTTACTCCTAAACATTTCTCTCTTTCAATTTAAATCATTTCAATACTTTCAATTTCATATTATATAAAATGATTATATATTGTAACATGTTCTTGGTTGCAGTTCAGTCACCATCAAAGTACACAAGTTAGACTCAAGAAAATATGAGGTGTGTTATACACACCTAGGTAAGAATTAATTTCTTCTAAACTAGAAATTCCATTACTATATTAAAAGGGGGAAATGTATATGATATTTAATAATTGTATATCACCTTAGTATTTTACACTTGTAAAAATAAGACCTTAAATTTTCCTTTTAGTTTTAGACCTTTCTCTCTTATGAAGTTCTTGCATCTACTTTGTCTTGTACCCCTTGGCTTATCTCTTAGTTTTACTAGTCTTATGTTGATGATATAGGCCTTATATCTTTTATATAATGCTTAAAACATACTTATCTTATGCCTCTATAAGTTTTGATCCTATATCTATTTTCTAACTACCTAGACACTTGTATCACAATCAAACATTTGCATCGACACAAGTGTTGTTACCCAAAATAAGTGTCTAGTATGCTAAAATCAAATAATTTACAAATGAAATGTATCCTAATGGTCAGACTAAGTTATATTATGTGAGATATTATCAAAATGGATTGATATAAATACAATATCAATCCTCATTCATTCCTCACCTAACATAAACCAAAGCAACTTATTAAAAACATTTTATCAAGTATTCAAGTGAGAAAAACTTCTTTATTTTCTCTTATTTCCATATCAGTCATAAGGACAACACATCTATAGGTCTAAAGTAATGAATAATTATCCCAAGATCTATATTTTCCAAGTTACAAGCTAGGTCACTATTGTACTTACTTATCAAACATTGCATTAATCACACACAAGCCAACACATATGATATAACTACATAATTTTGAGGCCCTCTTTAGAGTATTAGATATGTAGGTAGCACTTGTTGACATAGTGATATTTAGGGTAACTCAACACTATGTGCCTAATAATTTATTTTTTCCACATCTAATATAAAGATGAAAAACTAGGGTTTTGATCATTTTACAAGTGACAGTCCATGACCTAGATCTAAATCTACCAAAAAGAAGGTGATGATAAACCTATAAAACATCTAGGTGGTCACATCTTATTTCAAAAATTATTCTATATTAGACACTGGTTTTGATGCAACTGTCCATGGCTGATGTAATTATCTATGGTTATCGAGGTATAAAATCCAAAATTTATAAATTATTTTAAGATACTCTTATAGTCTAATTTTTATTTGTTCTAGATCTAGATATGTATTAACATCATAGCTAGATAATTATATTATTTATTTATCTTTAAAATATATATTGTATTTATACTTTCTATTTTTAGCATATCTCAATTTAATAAATTCAACATATGTTCTATCTAAGTTTTTTAATTAATTATCCTACTATAGATCTATTTATCACCCTTGTGCTTATTCATTTATATATTCTTATCCCTAAATACCCAAAGTAGAACCCACATCCAATTTAAAGTTAAACAATAAACAAGATTTGAGTAAAAAGTCTTCAAGATAATTATCTATCATTTGATTTGATATTTTGGCAAGCATAGTCTTGTATCTTAAGACATACTCACTAAGTATCTCATTTAGACCCTGTTTGATCTTTGTAATTTAATCATAAGATAATTTATCCCAAATATTAATAGAAACATGTGACAAAAACTTATTTTTAAAAGGGTTTAAATTTATGACTAGCTAGAGACAAAGATCATAGAACCATCTAAGAGTATAATATTTGAGACTATGTGGAAAGAGATTAGTTAAAAATATGTCATTATCTCCATAATCTAGATAAATTACATGGAATGCACATAAATTTTGTTCAAGATCATCTTTTCCTTCATAAATAGGAAGCTTGGGAGCTACAAATCCAACTAGAAGAGCATATGATGTAATTTCAAGAGCTAAAGAATTATGTAGCAAGGTACCAAAATCTAAGGAAGGACTAATATGAGAAAATGTTTTCTCAATATTAGCTAGCTTGGCTTGTAAGAGAAGAATGGATTTCTCAAGAAAGGTATTTTTTTTAGTAATGGGGGAGGTGGAGGTAGAGGTAATAACATTGACATGGTTAGCATAATTTAATTTATTAAGTTTATCATAAGCAATATAAAGAAATGAATCAATTTTTTTTGGATGTGATCTAACATAATCTAGAATTTTAGCATGGTTGGTATCAACATTAAGGTCAAAAATAAGGGCCATGATGTGCCCATTGATATAATGAGAGGTGTGTATTAAGATATCTAGAGATGATAAATGTGTGGCATAGGCCTTCTATTGGTCCTAATTCATTACATATTTGATAAAAATAATAGGTGCAACTAGATGACAAGATGAGATAAAAGAAGCATTTAGATTAAGAGAAAGAACTAAAGTATGTGGAACTTATTTAATTTATTTATGTGGAATCCATGAAAAGAAATGATGAATAAAATGTTGAAAATAAACATTATATCTTACAAGATACTGCATGATTCTATGTAATAAAGGAGAAGAACATGTATATGATACACCCATGGTGATTATATAAATGAAACAATCAAAAGTAAATGAGAAGTAAAGTGAAAAGTAAAAGCAATTTTTTTTTTTGTTAAGGAGACAGCATAATTCAACTTGAATTTTAAACAAAGAGTCTTTATGTCGATTTTTATTCGAGGTGACAATACAAACCTTTTTAGTGTCAGATTACTCTAAGATCAAAAAAGTTGAATCATTATGTTATGGATAATATATAAGGTTAAGTATTTTATTCTTTTAGTGTCAAGAATTTATAGAATTAAACTAAAACCTTAGAATAAAAAAATAAGAAGTACAATCAGTATTTTATTTTAAAAATAGATTCATCAAAAAAATACCTTTGGAATTAATTATGAAAAGAAATTAACTCTAAAGCAATATAAAATTGAAATCTAATTTAGGAAGAAAAATAAGACAACATACTATAAAAATATAGCGATAAACATAATTTACAGAAGTTTTAAATGTTAAAAAGGGAGACTAGGGTTAGGGTTAGAGAAATGTCCTAGAAAAATAATATATTAAGATTGTGTTGTTCACTTGTTGATTATGACTATCTGAAACTATTTATGAAGACCTGTAAACATAGTGTTAATTTAAAATAGTTATTCGATGTATTTTGGGACAAGTTTGTAATATTTGGACAATGTCACATTACAACTTTGTCTTTGTTTAGTGTGTATTGGATTTGAAAATATAAGTTGGTTTGCCTCTACCTGAATATTATATAATTTTGTGTAGAGCTTATTTGGATGTGTGGATCACGTACAAAATCAAACCCTAATCTTCAAAATTACACAAACAAAATCAAATGTATAGGGGGAAAAATTAAATAAATAAGATATGGTCGAGTTATCCTTAGAAAACCCCTTGTTGACTGAGTATTTCTTAGATATTCCAAGTGGACCTCAGGTCGATGTAGATTTACCCTAAGGGAAGATAATATAGATATAAATAGAAAATTTGATCAGAATACTTGACAATAAGATGTCTTCAACCTAAAATATAACAATGTTAACTTACTCAATAATTATATTCATTAGAATTATGGTAGGGATTTTTGCTGAATAGAAAAATGCTTTTGAAATTGATTTTTGTAAAAGAGTGATATATAGAGTTATTGGAGTTTTTAAGTGAGACACTTGATGTGCTCTTATAAGAGAATATTTGAAATATTTATGATAAATGAACTAGTTTCATGCATAGGAAAGTCATTAGTAAGTGTCATTTTAAAAAATTAGTTGTTAGAGCATTAGAGACAAGTATGCACTAGTGGACATGCACAATGAATCTCTATCTACTTAGTGTGCACTTGTCCATAATAGACAAAGACTTTTGAAACTGAAGTGACAATAAAGTATTTGTTGATTATGGATGAATAGGAATAAATTAGGGAAGTGTAGAATAAGTTCTCATAATTGTAACACTTTGAAATATTTCATATAGATAAATGGTTACTGGAATGGCAAGTCATCCAAGTAAGGTAAATATGTCTAAAAAAAGTATTATCAAACATTTATTGTTTAAATTTTAGTATCTATAAGTGCATATGTTCATTTACATACTTTCATTTGTCTCATATTTTTCACCGTTAATTATAACACTTAATTATTATCTTTATGGTACTATGTTATTTTCCTAAACCACCATCTCACATTACACTATTATGATAAATGATTATTTTTAGGTGAGACATATGTATACACACTTTTTTCATGTACTAAAACAAAATTTATATTACAAGGCTCGTTGGCACATTAATCTCCCTAAATATACATCTTAAGGGGTATATTAGGATTGTATGGCTCAACTCACAATACATTGTGAGAGACTTTATCAGGGATTAAAATTATTACTAACACATTCAAATCATCATGATCTTATCATAGCTTATCCTCAAAGGTTCTTGTTCCCCCTTCTACTCCTCTTTTTACGTTTGTGTGCCATTATACGACATCATTGGCTAGTCTTTTAGTGCCACAAGTTTAGCTAATGTCATCGATCATGGCAATGATGTATTATTTCTAATGAAAATATATTATATGCCATCTATAGAGCTAATGACATAAAATTAATTTGAGTTTTGAATATTTGGGTTTGAATCTATATTTATAGGGTCTTAGTTGTCATTCTCAATACATAAATAATAAATTCATTATGCTCATGGACACAAGGATAAGATTTGAACTAAAAATGTATTCCTGGTATCTAAATGTCTTAACTTGGATCTAATTATATCTTATTCTATTCACCTTGAATCACCTATAAAAATATCTCATAAAACACTAAAAACAAATGGGAAGATTAATTCACCACCAATAAAATCCAGGTTAAGTATCCCCAATCCTCTACTCTTTATTTTTAACTTTAGTTGGTTTATTTCATGTATTTACATGTTTATATTAGCACATGATTTTTAATTCATTGTTGTTTTTACATTCTTTTTAGTTACATCTCTTGGTTATGCCTAGAGGCACTTTTACCTTAATTTACAACCATTAAATTAGATATCTCATGCTTATCACTTAATGGAATTTTAGTTACCTACAACTCTTGCATACCTTCTAATTATATCTTGGATATAATTAGGCTCTTAAATTACTATTGTATGTATAGTTTCTCCTATTAAATCACTTATAACCACATGTTCTCACAACCCTTGCATATAACCCTAGACTAATTTATGGACCAACATTTTGTATGTGTGTTGTATATACAATGGTATTGTATCTTTTATTTCTTTATAATATCTTTATATTGTATAATATTTTATGCCTACATGAAACATGCTTTTGTCAATCCTTGTGCACTCTTGCACAAAGAACTGAACATTGTCCACATTTGTTTTGTGAACAACTTTTTAGTAACCTAATCTAGCTCATAATTCACAAATACCTATTACATTATTAGAAAATTTAATTTTTAAGTGGGTTTAATTGACCCTTAAATTACCTTGGTAGTTAATTAAATAATAATATATTATTTACTAGCATGAGGTGAAAACCTCATGTAAATAAATAATGAAATTATATTTATTAATGATTACCATTGTTATTAAATAACTTTTAGGATGGTTTGACCTATTGGTTTCAATGGTCACCTCCCTTAATATTGTATTATAAATAAAGTTATACCCCTATTTTGAAATATTTTAAATTAGAAATTTGATATTTTTGTGTGAAAAATATTTATAAAATCTTTATGTAGACTGGTTCAGAGGAAGTGAGAAGAGGAAGGTTGTGTATTGGAGTTCATAAGTTTCTCAATTATATGAATGTCAAAATTTATGAGCTTTAAGGTTTTCCCACCTAAATTCAATGTTATGTGTATAATTAATCTTATTTTTCTCTCATGTGCTTTGTTATTAAATTTCATCTCTATATCTATAATGTTCATTCAATATATATTAAATACTTATTTAATATCTTTTCATGGTATTAAGGCCAGTGGGGTGAATTGATTGGAAAGTAAGTGTGAATTATCTTACAATTAATTTTAAGTTTTTAGCCTATAAAGGAGTGGTATGGGCTCCTACCTAAAGAAATATAAAAAATTGGTTTCAAGTTGTCTTTGGTGTTATTCTATTATTTATATCTATCAACAACCATATCTAACCCTCTTACATATTTTGTAGAGCCTCTAAATAATTTATTTGATAATTTTTTATTTTTTCTAGTATATTGGATGATATTGTATGCCTTAGGAGAGAATAAAATCTAAAATAAATGTTTCAAACATGTATTTTTATCTCTTTGGTCAATAAGGGTTAAAACAAAATTTTGAAACATTATAGATCAGTTGAAGATCCTAAGAAGAATTGATAAAGTTATTTCAAATTTGTTTCTCTTCTCCATGGTGCCATTGTATAGCCTGACAAATTATTGCAATAAATTCTAAGCCAAAAATAAGATTTTGAGGGTTTGAGTCACATTGGCATGCAAAAACAAGAAGGCTTGCAAAATTTCAAGGCTTCACATGGCTTAAATTAGTAGATCTCATTCCCCTACTACTACTACTACACCATTCCTTCCATGGAGTATGCTAAAGATTAGTAATGAATTTATTTATTTATTTAATAAATAACTATTTGTTAAAATCTTAATTTTTAGTAGCCTTATGGCCCCCACCTTCTTTATCTAGTCTTTTAATCCAAAAAGTTAATAAAATAATTTTGATTTACTTATAAAATTACATGAACATATATTATGTATATTAAAAAATAAGATTAAAAAGGGTATAAATATTAGTTTGTGCATATGAGTATTCAACTAGGCTCATATAAGGGTTGGGCGCTTTCATTTTGCTAAAATCTTATAATTAGGATGGTATAATGTTTAAAACCCCCTAAAACATATATTTTTTTCCTTTATAACTTAGTCAAGTTATGTTTTCAAATTTGATTATTTTTTATATTCTATTTTTGGTTTGCATGCCAATATTTTCATGTGTAAAACCCTAGACATGTCGACCTTGTTTTGACATTTGACCTAGTGGATATTTTATCGAACATACTCATGTGACCAGTTGTTTCCTAGATTTTGGCACATTATAGATGCATTGGTGTAATATATATTTTATTTTTAGACACCTATTATAATTTTTACACCTTTTTTTAATCATAGTGTTTAGATAGTTATTTTATGTCTCTTGCAACATATAAATTCATGCATTTTGCATCAATTTTTTTGCATTGTTTAGCATATATTTAAAATAATTATTACTTGTTTATATTTGTAATTTATTTTAATATGAAATAAAATTAAAATTCACATTAAACAAGGTTCATTTTTGAATAACTTTTATTATATTAATGTATTTTTATGACACTTACAACACTTTATTTTGTTTTAATCTTTTACAATTTTCTTACTTTATTTAGCATGAATTTGAACAATTATTGTTTGTTTATACTTGCATTTTTTTTCAAAATAGGTTATAAATTCATTTAAAAAAGGTTCAAACTTAAGCATTATCTTGTGTTATATTATCTTTCTTAAAGTGAAGTTATGGCTTTGCCTAACTTTGTATTAGATAAATCTCAAATGCTTAATGGATCAAACTATAATATATGTAAAATATGCATTAAATTAAAATTTATGGTCTAAAAGTTATAGAGTATTTATATCAGGACTGAAAAAGGTCCATCAAGATGATATGTGACACCTAAGATTTTAAATATATTTCAAAATAAATCATAAGAATCTATGTTAATTATCTTACAAAACATTAAGGATGAATTCTTACTATATATAAAAAAATTAGGAGTCTTCTAATGATGCTTGGAAAATCTTTGATTATATGCATGAGGGCACTCATCTCTCTAAGATTATTAAGTTGATCTTTGAATTGCTTACAACACCTATGAAAGGTGATAAAAAGTTTGTTAACTTTATTTCTAAAATTAAAAAATATTAAATCTCAATTAGATGGTTGTAACTGTAATCTAGTTCAATATGAATTGTTATATTTTATTATTTAGCTTAATAATTAAGAATTCCAAGTACCAAATACAACAAGATATTACTGACCTCACTGCCCTATCAGCTCTTCTAATTTTTGAAGACCAAGTGATCTCTAAATTTTATTCCAAAGAGAATGCCTCTTAATCACTTCTTGTTATCAACCCTATTTATGAGAACAATAGAAATCATAAATCTAAACCTAATTCTTTTAAAGGAAAAAATAAGACCAAGAAATCAAAAAATAAGAATCATAAACCTAAGTTTAATATAAATTACAATCTGTATGGTAAATTTGGTCAGGGAAGAGAAAATTTTTATAAAAACAAAGATAAATTTAACAATAAATCTTCTAAAAATAAAAATAAATCAAAACCAATCAAAACTATCAAAAGAATCAAACCCCTAATCAGAATAACAATTAGGAAAAAAATTCTAATGTTATTACTTTAAATGTTACATTATTTGCTTCTAATGAGAATGAATGGATTTTAGATAGTGGTGCATCACACCATATAATTTTTTTTATAACATGTTATTTTATACTAGAGATATTTTTGAAAATATCTAATTAGGAGATAATTCATTTTTAGAAGTAACTAAGCAACAAAAGAAAAAAATTATAAATGTTGTTATCAATGATGTTTTCTATGTACCCAAGCTAAATTTATTGTCTTGTTCTCAACTTAAAAATGATAACTTCATTGTAAATTTGCTTAAAGATAATTATTCTATTATAAATCAATCTATTTCTCTGATTTTAGAAGGCATTCAAAATAATAGATTATAAATTTCTATTGCTTCTTTTCCATGTTTTCTTTCATCACTTAGTAAGAATATATCTCAATTATGGCATAAAATATTAGGACATGTTAATTTTATAATTTTACATGATATGTTTTCTCATAATCTTATTTTTGGACTTCCTTATATGTCTTTTCATCATGAAACTTGTGAGGGTTGCTAACATGATAAGAAACATACTAACCCTTTTCACAAGAATCATGATGCAAATTCTTCACATCCTTTATAATTAATTCATATTGATGTTACAGGACCTCTTGAAGTTGTATCTCTTAATGTTTCTCTATATATTATTACTTTTATTTATGATTATACTAGAATGATTTGGTCATATTTCATTCAAAAGAAATCTAAAGTTTTATCTAAATTCAAAGAATTTAAAAATTTTGTTGAAAATACTTCTAAATTTTTTAATAAGAGATTAATACCTGATAATTATGATGAATCCATTAGTAAATAGTTTTATTCTTTTTTATTAGTTGTGATATTAAAAAGAAACTAACAACTCCCTATTCACCTCAGCAAAATGGTATTGTTAAAAGGAAAATTTGCACCATTATAAAAATGACTAGAACAATGTTGCATTATACTAATGATTCTAAGTTCTTATGATCTAAATCCATGAATATTGTTGTGCATATTATGAATATATTCTTTACCAAATATTTTCATCTTTATAGTTCCTTATAAATATGATCTAAAAAAATATAGTGTGGCTTGTCTTAGGATTTTTGGTATCCCTTCTTCCATCTTTGTTCCTAAAGTTAAAATAAAGAAGTTTGATCCTACCTCATATTCTTTTTTTGTAGGTTAGGGAGATAAAAATAAATTATTAAGAGTATATTATCCTTATAAAAGATATATCATTGAGAATAGGAATGTTATTATTCTCATAAAAGCTTTTTGTGATCCCTCTACAAAACCTACTCAATGTTCTTCTTTTAATGAACCTAACTCTCTTGTTTCTCCTTATGAAGAAATAGATGTCATAGAGGAATTTGATCTATCTTTGGATAACTTATAGTCTGAGGAATCCCATAAGTTTCATGTTCAATTTAGAAGACCTAAATGATTAGGATCCCAAATTCAATCTTCTAATGTTAATAATCTTAATAAATTAACTAGGTGTCAACATTCTTATCATGCATTAATGACTATATATAAATGTGAACCTTAATATTATAATGAAGATATTCAAGATGATAGATGGAATTTTTTTGTATAATATGAGTATAATTCCTTAATTAAAAATATGACTTGATATTTTATCCCACCTTTGCCTAAAATTCATATTTTTGGTTGTAGGTCGCTTTATAAAATCAAGTATAGTTCAATCGGAAAAATTAACAAGTTTCAAGTAACATTAGTCACTTGTGGGTTTACTTAGAACCTAGGATTGACTATTTTTTTACTCTTATATTAAAAATGAGTACAGTTAGATTACGTATTGCTCTTATAGCCCAAAATAGCTAGATTATCCACAAAATGGATGCTAAGAATGAATTTCTAAATGGTGATTAGAAGATAAAATATATGACATAGCCTAAATATTTCACTAACCCTAATGGATAACATTATGTATATAACTTAAATAAATATTTGTATGGTTTAGAACAAGATCCTCAAGCTTGGTACTCCAAAATTACTTCTTATTTCAAAGAACTAGGTTTCTCTAACTGTGTAAATAATATTTTGTGATTATGTAGCACTTCAATATTTTACATTTTCCAAAACTCATATATTGGTTATTTTTCTTAGTTCTACAATCTCCTTGATTTTGAAATACTCACATATAATCCATCTTATGCCCCTTGGCCTATCTCCTAGTCCAACCAATCTTATATTGATGACATAGATATTCTATTTTACCCAAAATGTTTAAAATGTACTTTCTTACACCTCTATAAGTTATAATCATGTACGTTTTTTTTTACTCTGTGAACACTAACATCATGGACAAATAGTAGCATTGAAATTATTATCCTACCTTGATACAAGTGTCTAGTTCCCTAAAGTCATCTAATTTACAAATGAAATGTATCATAGTGGTCAGGCTAAGTGCTTTAATGTAATTTATTACTCCAAAGGGGTTGATATAAACACAAGATCAAACATCATTAGTTTATGACCTATGTATTGGAAATTTTAAAATGATGTCATAATGATGTTATAGAAGTGTCCAAGTGAGTGGATGAAGTGCCTTGATAGTCTAAGTGATAATGACAAAGTATGCAATGTGTGTGTCCTAGTATGCCTTAAGGAAGCTTGGTTGATATTCAGTTTTGGCTTGGTTAGAGATGTTTAGGGATGAGTATGGTGATTTGAGCATGAGAAAAGGGTCCTATCAAAATTCAAAAATCATTTGAGTGCTTATGTTCATGATTGGATTTCATCTGGTTATTCATTATTTTCATCTAGATATTTTGGGTCTAGTGGTAGAAAATTTGAGTAGGCAATTTATTGACGTCACCATTTCCATATGTAGATGCGTCAGGGGGATTTGGCTATATGGTTATGATCACATTAGTCCATAGTTTATATGTAAAAAGTCTAAAGTCTACATATGAATTAAAAAAAAAGATATGCAAGTGCAAAGTTTGGCTCTTAGGCATTTTGATAATGTTTTCCTATACTTAGCCAAATTTGCAAATATGGTAAGAAAAGCTGAGTATGCATTTTAATGGTGGAATATCTAGCACACTTGGATATTTAAAGAGAAGATGATTATATGGGTTTTTTCAATTTAATACCTAGTTAGTTTTCTATAACTTTTAGGTCAATATATGAATCACATCAAAAGATATGCATGTTCAAAGTTGGCCTTTCCAAATAGTTATTGACGTAGTTGGTTGTATGAGAGAAAAATATGAGTAAACATATTAATGTCATTATATCTCACATGTGTGAAGTTATAAGAGTCTATTAATACATTTTTATATTATAATATATGAGTAAATCATATGGTCCAAATTTCAAAACATGCACTTGAGCGAAGCAAAAGATATGGAGGTGCAAAGTTGGCCTTCTAGGCAGATTGCAATGGTTCCCATAGTCTATTTTACATGATGTTAAAGATTAAGACCAAATGGAGATATAATGAATCATTAAAATTCATATAGTTAATATTAGGTTAAATAGTTCAAAGTGTTCATTGGTTAATAGAGATAAATATCAAGCTTCTTCTAAGATCCAACGGTGCGCAAGCGATCATATAGTTTTCATCTTATGGTGTGTGTTGAGAGAGATGGTATGAAGTGCATTATTTTTAATAGTATAAGTGATCAAAAGTAAATTTATGGTACTAAGTGTCATAATAATGGGGGTTATGAGAAATATTTAATGGTGAGTGCTATAAGGTAAAGACCTGACTAATCTATAGAGATTGATGGTGCACAATGAGTCAATATTGAAAGATTACATGAGATGAGGTCAATTGTTAGAGGTTTAACATTTGGAAGTGGCACACTATGATTTAAATTTTTATATTCATAAAATAATATTTATGGTGTATTATTTATCTAAATCAATTAGGACATAAGATGCAAGCATAGTGTTAAATGTTTAACTATAATCGTTTGATTTCAAATTTTTGAATTTAATAAAGGAAAGACTAGTGTCTAGTTTTTTAGCCATAAATTTTGATCTATGAATAATTTAACTATGGTATAAAAATATAATTTGTATATTAATATAAGTTTCATCTATAAATATAAATTTTAAGGTTTGAATATATGTAAATACAAAGATATTGAGCTCCAAAGTTGACTATGTGTTTGACTATGTTCTGCAAGTAACTTAAGAAGGGTAATTGAGCTCGTTCTAATGTTATTTAGATGTTTAATGATTAATTATATATTTTATAATTTTTTATAATCCATAAAGATGATTTTTATGTATTATTAAGGTCTTAAAAATCTTATGGAGTATGAACAAAGGTTTATAAGTTGACTATATATTCCTTCATGGTGACTATATGCACAAAATGTTGTTTGAGCAAATTGTACTTAAGCATAAGGGTAATGTGATGGTTTTTGGAACTTAAGGAGGACCTATATATAATTTATAATGGGTACATAAATTTTTAAGTGTTTCTATGTTCTTAATTTTATTGAAGAAATGTCAAAGAGGTGAATGGGTCATTATAGGACCTAAAAAGTGACTTAGGCCTATTTGAAAGTATGAAGTGCTTAAGTGTGACCCATGTTATGTGCCTTAATCATGAAGGAATGTATTATGAATAAAAAGGAAAATTTGTGGACTTGATAATTCATGAATTCTCTATAAATAGTAAAACCAAATGTTTTGGTTTCTAGACTTGAAAAAGATAAGAAAAGGCTTGTGTAAGGTGTGCATGTGAGAGTTATGGAGTGAAGGAGAAGTAAATGTGCCCAGTAGATGGGTTGATAATCAAAGAAGATTTTTGATTATTTTTATGACTTTTAGGTCATATTTATTATGTCATAATATTACTATTTTAGTTTGAGGGTATGTTAAGAGGTCTAAGTGTTCATATGAGGACAGTTTGAATGAAGCAGGAGAGAGATTGTGGCATGCCTATGTAAGAGGCTTATATGAGATAGAGAGGAAGTTTTTATAGGGGTTAGATAATCAAAGATCTATTATTATTTGTTGAAGAAATCATTTATAATGTGAATGTGTTCATTTCAAAGGAGGGTCTAAAGGAATTGATCTTCTTTAGGGGCATTTGTTCCTTGTGAAACAAGTGTTTCACTAAAGGCTTTTGGTTAGGAAGATATGATCAAGGTTTTCTAGTTTAAAGGAGTCGACTAGTATCTTGCTTGTCATTTATCATAGGAAAAGCATTCCATGTGTTATAAACTTATGAGTGGGTTTTATTCCCCATGAGGGTTTTCAAAAGGAATTAAGTGTTATGATTTTGATCTTGTGTATGCATTGAATGAATGAGCTCTCTTGTTAAGGTTTCTTGATCAAGTTTATATATGTTAGTTATTTAATATTTTGAAAAGATTAGAATTAAAATTGAAATTTATAGACTCATTTATTCACCCTCTCTCTCATTTATTGAACCTCTAATAATGGTATCATAGCAGGTCTTTTGGTAAAGGCTTGACATCTTGAATGTGATTTAAGTTATAATATGGGTAGTCATCAAGGAGGTTTCTCTACTAAGAAAGCACCAATGTTCAATGGATCTAATTATTATTTTTGGAGTGCAATGATGAGGACATATATTATGTCTCTAGGGTTTTATGTATGGAAATCTATTGTGGATGGTTATGTTGCTCTTACTACTTATTAATATAGTAATGTAGACAATAAGTTGTTTGAGAACAATTCTAATGAAATGAATGCCATCAATTGTGGTCTTGTAAAAAGTGAGTTCACAAAGTTAATCATTTATAAATATGCTAAATATATATGGGACAAATTTAAAATAATTTATGTAGGAAATCCAAAGGTCAAAATTGTTAAGTTTTAGACTTGTGGAAGGCAATTTGAAAGTCTCAAAATGAAGGAAGAATATTTTATGGCATACTTTCTATAGAGAGTTGATGAGATTGTGAACATCATCAGATGTCTTGGAAAAAAACTTGAAGAGGCTATTGTTGTTTAAAAGGTATTAAGTTCTCTATCCCCAAAGTTTGATCCTAAAGTATCTTCTATAGAAGAAATTCATGATCTTACTCAGTTGAAGATGGATCAATTGCATGGAACCCTTACTACCTATGATATGAGGAAGAATGATGATATACCACCAAAGAAGGAAGCAAATTTCAATACTGAAGTGAAGATAAAGAAGAAGTTCAAAGGTAGTAAAACTAAAGAGGATGACACTTATGATATATATGAGGATGAACTAATTGCTTTAATTTCAAATAAATTGAAAATAGGTTCAGGAAAGTATAAGGGTAAACTACTCCTCAAATGCTTCAATTGTGGAGAGGTAAGAAATTTTGATAATAAATTCCCTCATAAGTATACTAAGGATGATGAAGAAGAGCATGATCAAGGTCATATTGATGGTAAGATATCATTTGAGTCTAATAAAAGAAAAAATGGATTTAGAATGTTTGATAATAAGACTTACTTCAAGGACAAGAAGAGTCTATACACCAAAGAAGATTGCAACTCATTAGATGAGAGTGAATTCAGTGACTCAAAATATGATCATGAAGATGATGGTCCTGCTAAATATGAATCACTATTCATTCCTAAAGAAGGTAGTTGTTCAAATCAAAAGGAGTCTACTTTGAGTGATTTAGATGATGATGAAAATGAGGTGGACTATGAGATTACATTGAAAAATTCTCTTAAAGAACTAAATATTGAGAAGAAGATTAATAAGAAGATGAAATATAAACTCAAAGACTACGAGGAACAATTTAGTGTGTTTGAGGCAAGATTGGTTGAGGACTCTAGAGATCGTCAAGGTGTTGTCATATTTTTTAATTCTAAGTTGGAATCTATGTATGCAAGTATAAGATCCAAATAAAAAGAATGCTAAAGGTATGATTATGAGATTGTGTCTTTGAAAGATGACTTAGATAAGTCTACAATCAAGGTAAAATCATTTGTCAAGTTTGATAAAAGTTTTAATGATTTGGATAATCTCCTAAGGAGTCAAAAATCAACTAGTGATAGATCTAGATTGGGTTTTAATGAAGATCCTAAAGTTGATTCTCAATTTGACATGAATGTCAATATGAAAAAGGATAATCATAATTTGAGGACAAATCATCAAATAAGGAATGAAGGTGCTAGCAAAATGAAGACAAATCAGATTAAATAGCCAAATGACATGAGGTATGAAAGTCTCAATGGTTATTGTTACACTTGTAATCAGCTTTGGTATAGAGCTATAGAATGTAAAAAACCTATTATAAATGAGTTTTCATGGGACTATGATGGGGTTCATCAGTCAAAAAATGTAAGGTTGAGATTTTCAAGTGTCTTGGTAAGGGACACTTTGATAAGCATTATCCAAATAAGGAAAGGCAAGGTAAGTCTTCTTCAAAAAGAGTGGTTTGTTTCATTTATCATGTCATTGAACACATTGATAGATGTTGTCCAAAAAAGGTAATATAAGCTAAGTTTTAATCAAGGAGTATTATTTGATACAACTATGAAAAGATTGTTCACATTACTAGATTCTACAAGTAAAGGTCCACAAGTCAGAATAGCTTCAAGGAAGATGGCAAGTCAACTCATAGAAGCCAAAGGTGGTAAGTATGAGTCATGATGAGACTACAAGTCCAAGTAATCTATTTTATATGGTGGAAAATAATATACAAGCTGAAGAGTGACAAGGGATCTCATTATCTGTTCATGTTGTGGATAAAGAGACCAAAATTAAGGAGAATACCAAGGTACTAGTTGAGGCTAGTTCTGAAATGTGTATGGATCCAAGTGAACATCTTGCTATTGTTGATCAACTATAATTTAAAGAACATCAATTTTTAGTACCTAATGATGAGGTTTCAAGCTATAAGGTTGATTATTCAAATGAAAAGGTATATCAAGATTCCATAGTTACTCCATGTGTTATCATTTCTATCTTAGAAGAGAAGGATAATGATATAGAAAAGGAACTAGTTGTCTTAGTTTAAATTAAGAATAAGAAGAACAAGAGAAATAAGTCTTATAGCTATAAGAGGATTCTAGTGGTTACTGAGGAGATGAGGGCCACTCTTGAATTCACATTATTTTAGAGCATTGTGGTGAAAATGATGTCTCTGACTATACTTCTTAAGACAATCCTTTTAGTGGAGAAGCAAGTGTTATTGTGGTATTCTTTAGATGGTCCTATAAGGCTAGAGATGAATTTTTTTAGTTGGACCAGGTATGTCTAGATGGAAGAGATGTTGTGGTGATGTTAGAGTGATGTTATAGTTATATATGGCCAGTCTACAGGGTCAGATTGAAGGTTTTTAAGTCTTAAAAGAGGATTTGTGTTTTTTCAAATGATCTTTTTACATATAAATGCTGTTTGACCTTATTTGATCATGCTTTAGGTGTTCTTAGGGTTTGAAGGCATGTTGAAGTCAAATTGAAGATTTTTGTTTATTCTTGGGTTTCCTAGTTTGTGGTTAAGAGTATGCAGGTCATAAAATGGGTTATAAGATGTATGGGTTCATAAATATTTTGAAATTAAAATCTTGGTCTAGAAGTTTGTAATGGTTTTCTCTAGGTGTACAAGAAGTTTTAGAGGTGGACATCGACTAGAAAGTGATGTGTTGACCTTGTTTGTTTTGAGATTCTAGGGTTTTGAGATTTGCTATTAAAGTGGTTTTCCTTGTGATTTGAGGTCTAAGGATTATTAATAAATTTAATGGGACAAATGTGTTATCAAATTAAACTTAACTTATATTTGAAGATTTTTGGTTTTCAAGTTATTCATGTTTTTGTCAAGATGGATGCCTAATTGGCAAGTTGGTTTGTGAAGGAAGTATATTAAATAGTATGAGATAGTTGTTTCAAATTGTTTTTATTTTTAAGTAATATGAGAATACACCAAATATGAAGTTTCAGGTCTTGATGGTGTGTCTTCTGAAAGATTTGGGCTTTGAAAGTTCCATGTAGGATTATAAGGAGACTAAACAGGCTTAGTGAGAAGAAAAGTGATTTTTGTTCAATTTATACAAAATAAAAAGGCATTATTATATAAATTTGTGTTATTAATTTAGTTTAGATAATTTTTCATAGTTAATGTGTGGCATGAAGTTCTATTTGTGGTCCTTGAGGTGGTTTGAGAGAGAAGGCTAATAAGCTTGTATGGTGGTTCTTCATGGTGTGTAGAGATATGAAGATGATCAAAAGGTGAAATGGTTTAGAAATATTAGGAGGAGTCCCTTTCAAATTTTTCTTGGTGATTTACATCATATTTTAGTGTTTTTTTGTGTTCTTTCTTCATTGGTTTCAATGTTTGGTTGAAGAGAGTGTTGGCATGAAGCAAGAGGTTGTTGTCAAGACAAGAAGAGGTAGGCTCAAGGTAAGGTAGAGTTTTTATCATATTTTTAAGGTGGTCTCTCATATTTTATATCCTTTTTAGGTCCTTAGGATCATTTGGTTCCCACTTTGTCATTGTGTCAAAGGGGGAGAAAGTTCCCATTGTGGAATGTTTGGAGAGAAGGTGAGTTGAATGATGTTTGTTGACATCAATGACAAAGGGGGAGATTGTTGGAGAGTTTTCAATGATGTCATTATTATGTCATATAATTTTAAAAGTTAGTGGATGAAGTGGCTTGATATTCTAAGTGATAATGACAAAGTTTGCAATGTGTTTGTCCTTGTATGCTTGAAGGAGGCTTGGTTGATCTTTAGTTTTGGCTTGGTTAGCGATGTTGAGGGATGAGTATGGTGATTTTAGAATAAGAAAAGGGTCTTATCTAGATTAAATAATGATTTTAGTTATTATTTTCATGAGTGTATTTCATTTGGTTTATTATTGTTTTCAACTAGACATTTTGGGTTGAGTGGTAAAAAATTTGAGTAGGTAGTTTGTTGACATCATGATTACCATGTGTGGATGAGTTAGGGGGATTTGGCCATATGGTTGTGATCAAAATAGTTCTTAGTTTCTATGTGAAAAGTCTCAAGTCTAGTGATGAAGTGTGACAAAATATATGAAAGTGCAAAGTTGGGCTCTCAGGCATTTTGATAGTGTTTTCTTATACTTAGCCGATTTGCAAATATGGCAAGAAAAATTGAGTAGGCATTTTGATGGTCGAATATCTCATACATGTAGATGGTTAAAGAGAATATGATCATATGTGTTTGTTAATTTTTGTTCCTATTTGATTTATACTAATTTTTAGGTCAATCAATAAGGTGCATCAAAAGATAATCATGTTCAAAGTTGGCCTTTCCAGACATTTCTTGACATAGTTGGCTATATGAGATAAAAATATAAGTGAGAGTTTTAATGTCATTATATCTCAAACATGTGAGGGTTATATGATAATATTGACACATTTTTGGATTATAATATGTGAGTATATCATATTTTTCAAATTTTAGAACATGTGCTTGAGCAAAACAAAAGATATGGAAGTGTAAAGTTGGCCTTCCAGGCAGATTACAATGGTCCCCATACTTAGTGTATTTTGTATGATGTTAAAGATAAAGACCAAATGGAGATATAATGGCTCACAAGATTTTAGATAGTGAATATATATGGTGCACATCAAGTTAAATATTTCAAAGTGTTCATCGGTTAATAGAGATAAAGATCAAGCTTCTTCTAAGATCTAATAGTGTGTAGATGATCGTACAATTTTGATCTAATAGTGTGTGTTGAGAGAGATGGTAAGAAGTGATCAATGTTTAACAGTATAATTGATCAAAATGAATGTGAGGGTGATAAGTTTCATGATCATGTGGGTTCTAAGTAATATTTAATGATGATTTTTATAAGGTAAAGACCTAACTGATCCATAGAGATCGATGGTGTTTGATGAGCCAATATTCCAAGATTGCACGAGATAAGGTCAATTGTTCAAGGTTTAACATTTGGAAGTGGTGCACTATGAGTTAAAGGTTAAGATTCATAAAATAATATCTATGGTACATTATTTACCTAAATCAGCAAGGACATAAGATGCAATCATAGTGTTTGATGTTTAATTGGGACTGTTTGGATTCAAATTTTTAAATTTAATAAAGGAAAGACTAATGTCTGATTTATGAGCCATAGCTTTCGATATATGTATAATTTGACCATGGTATAAAATTAAAATTTATACAAGACTCTAAGGTTAATCTAGAAATATAAATTTTAAGGTATATATTTATATATATACAAATGTATTAAGCTCTAAATTTGATTGTGTGTTTGACTATATTCTAAGAGTAACCCAAGAAGGGTAATTGAGCTTGTTCTGATGTTGTTTTTATGTTTAATGATGAATTAGATATTATATCATGTTGTATAATCCATAATGATTCTCTTTGTACATTATGAAGGTTTAAATAATTGTATGTAGTATTAACAAAAGTTTATAAGTTGATTGTGTATTTGTTTATGGTGACTATGTGTACATAATGTTGGTTGAGTGAATTATGCTTAAGTAGAAGGGTGCTATGATTGTTTTTGGCACATAGGGAGGATATATAGATAATTTAAAATGGTTACATGTATTTATAAGTGTTCCTATGTTTTTATTTTTCTTAAAAAAATGTCAAAGAGGTGAATGGGTCATCATAGGACCTAAAAGGTGACTTAGGCCTATTTGAAAGTATGTTGTGCTTAAGTGTGACCCATGCTAGATGTAATAAGGGTGAAGTCATTATTATGGCTAATAAATAAATATTTTGTACTTGATCATTCATGAATTATTTATAAATAATAAAACTAAATGTGTTGGTTTCTAGACTTGAAGAAGATAAGAAAAGGCTTGTGTAAGGTGTGCATGTGAGAGTTGTGGAGCGAAGGAGAAGTAGATGTGCCTAGTAGATGGGTTGATAAGCATATAATATTATTGACTATGTGTATGACTTGTATGTCATATTTATGATTTTATAATAGTGCTCTTGTAGTTTGAGAATATACAAAGATGTCTAAGTTTGCATATGAGGATAGTTTGAGTGAAGAAGGAGAGAGATTGTGGTATGCCTATGTGAGAGGCCTATATGAGATAGAGAGGAAGTTTGTGTAGGGGTTAGATAATTAGAGATACATCATCAAGTGATAAATAAATTAGTTATAAGGTGGAGGTGTTTACTTCAAAGGAGGGTCTAAAGGATTTGATCTTCCTTAGGGGTAGTCGCTCCTTGTGAAATAGGTGTTTTACTAAAATCCTGGTCAGGAGGATATGATCAAGGTTTTCTAGTCTAAAAGAGTTGACTAGTCTATTGTTTTTAATTTTTTATAGGATAAGTAGTCCATGTGTTATTGGTTTTAGAGTGAGTTTTATTCCCCACGAGGGTTTTTCATAAGAACTAAGTGTTATGAGTTTGATCTTATGTATGCATTTATATGAATGATCTCTCTTGTTAATATTGCTTGATCAAGTTGATAAATGTTGATTGTTTAATATTTTGAAATGATTATAATTGAAATTGAAATATCTTGACTCATTGATTCACCCCTCCCTCTTAGTGATGGTACCTTTAACACTATAAAACCTAATAATTAGACCAAAGACCATTTAATTAAACAAAAACTCCCTATTTATTCCTATTTATAAACAATTCATAGGTACTACACATCTACAAGTCTAAAGTATTAAAGGAGTAATCTAAGAACCTAATTTTTCCAAGTTATAAGTTAGGTCATTATTGTACTTGCTTTACACACATTGCATGGTTCAAATACAAGCCAAAATTAATCTGAGGCACTCTTTTGAGTAATAGATATGTAGGCAGTGGATTTTGATAGTGAAGTCATTAGGGTCATTTCAACACCATGTGCTCACTAACCCATTTTTATCCAAGGTCACATTGAAGATATTAATCTAGGGTTTTTCCATTTCATAAGGAGCAACTATCCATGACCTAGATCTGAATACACCAAATTGAAGCTAAAAACAAACCTAGAATCATCCACATAGTCACTTACTATTTCACCAAATATTCCATACAAGATAGTATTATTAGACTTAGATATTAATGGTGATGCAATCATCTAAGGCTAACTCAACTATTTAGATGCATAGAGATACTAGATCTAGAATCTAACAATTGTTCTAAAACTATCTTCTCTCTTTCTTTCAACTTGTTCTAGATCCAGAAGTACATCAACACTAAAACAAGCTTAGTATTTCTCTTTTTTTTCATTTCTATATTTAGCCTAGTTTTACTTTCTATATTCAGACTATCTCAACATAATAAATTTAGTGTATACTTGTATCTAAGTTTAACCTTTAATTAGCCTATTATATATCTAATTATCACCCTTATGCCATTTCATTTTTATATTTTTAACCCTACAGTATAAAGTGAAAATTACATAAATTTAATTTCAGGGTTAAAATTTTGGCCAACTCGATCTTTAAAAATCAAACCCTTAGACAAATTACGGTTTTATGATTGTTGTAATTTTTAATAAATTTATAAATTTTCATTTTTGAAGTAATGGAAAATTTTAGTAAAAAAACTTGATTCCAAATGGAATATCAAGAAGCATTAATTTGCTCATCTTAATAATAACAAGGGCTCAATAAATGTATTTTTATATGTTTGTAGTCATATAAAATGTCCAAATTGGTAGTTTGAGTGTGGCTTGTGACACCCCATCCATAGATCCTTTTTTCATGCTCTTACAACCCTTCTAGTCACCTTTTTGCTCATTACCAGTCATTTAGAACATTCTAAACCCTAATTCCACCTCAACTAGATAGTATTCCCCATGCCAATCATGTTCCCCTAGGTCCCAAGCCTATAGGATAGGAACACCCCATTTGGACTATAGCATTGGGCACTAAAGTGTCCCATTTTTTATGCTCTTGTGTTTTTTCTCTTTGAGCTCCAATGGTCATTTTCATCATGTCCTTATCCTTAATTAGGTTAGCCTATCATGAATACATCTAACCCATGATGAATTATTCCCTATAAAATCCCACTCAAAGCTCATTTACAAAGGGAGGTGACCAAACTTACAAATTTAGAAAGAATACAAACAAAAAAACTAAGGAAAAATTCCCTATTCTCTGCACACAGTCACCCAACATAGCTATAAACATACTCAAATACTCATAACAGTCCCTAGCCACCTCAAATACTATCAAATTGGTATTTGCATCTGTATCACACTATTGCACAAAGCATGTTAGGTGGGAGAACTACATATGGATTGATCCCTCTTTAAATTATTGGTATGTAGGTAGCATGCCCACACAAGGGGTGTGGATTGCATGTTCAATACATCTTACACACTAACCCCCCCTCTTTCTCAAGTGACTCAAATATCATTTTATCAAGCATGATAGAGGGTTAGGGTTTGAAGACAAAATCAGATCCAAAACAAGTTTCATCAATAATCAGTGCTCAATTTTTCATAAGCACACTCACACAAGTATAACACAACTACCTAGAAAGTTTTAGGTCTTTGTGATCAGTTTGGACAACAATGGTAGAAGTAGAAAACAATGCTAGACACCAAAGCATCCACTTTTTGGTGATCTTGTCCTTTCACCAAAAAAAATCCAAATTTAGGTTTATTATGCCTTCCCAATCTTGCATAGTAATTTTCAACATATGTATCAGTCGGCTTAGTCTATTTTCTAGCTAAGTTGTATTTCTTCCTACTAATGGCTATTTTTAGAAAAGTGAAAAAGATAAATAATTGTACAAATTAGGACTGTATTTATTATTATATTTTATATTGATTTATTAATCTATATCCTTAACTAAAATAGGAATAAAACCCCATTATTCCAAAATAAAGTTAAATCATTTGGTCAACTTTACTTACTTTTTTTGTGCACAAAAAACCCTAAAAACCCTAGGAAAAATTCTTTTCTAATTTTAGTAATATTCTTCTAATTTTTTCTGCATATATAAATCATAATTTCACATTTAATTTTTAAAATTCACCATAAAAATTTTTAAAATCATTTTATTTCAAACCCTAGTTGAATATACTATGTCCCTTTACTTCTTGAGGTAGCACCTTACATCTAAATTTGATTTCAAATTAACATCAAAAATGGATCGCACTTATTTCAAAACATTTCTTGCAAATAATTAGGAGTCCATACTCTGTCCTATCATGTATATGAATGATGAATTTTACTTATGTTAATTCAAAGCTTCATTCTTTCCATTCCATGCTTACTTTTTATAATATTGGGTGATATTAAGAAATTTAGTGCTAAGCATGTTAAGATACCTTTCCTTCAAAGCAATGTTTAATTTTCTTTAATACAAGGTTTCCTCATTTATTTGACATACTCATTCTCTATCATGTAGAATAATGTTCAACTCTATCTTTCTAAACATGTTAGAAATGTCATGTTACAAGTCAAATTTTCTTATGCATTAGTGAAAATTTCCATGCTCTCTATCCCTTTTTGCTATCTCTCATGTGGAAAATTCTTTATAATCATATTTCTATATAACTTATTACTCTAATTACATGCATTTCATCCCACAAACATGGTTTCTACCTAGATGTACCTAACTCTTTGGCAACTTTTGAGTATCTCTCTATCACTACTAGACATAATAAAACACTAGTGGTTATATCTATCCCTCTTCCCATCCAAATTTGTTCACCTAGATCTTATCTTGCACCTACTACCAACTCTATGCCTATATTCTATCATGTGGTACATGATATCACCCAAGTTTATAAAGATAGGTAGGTTGATTACACCCATGGCTATAACTTTATCGCTAAGGTTATCGCCCCTTCTAATATAGTTTGAACTCCACCAGTTACATTTCTTCCCTCAATTAAGGTTCATACATAGTCAATGTCTCCCTCACTAGCATAGAGAGTTCATACACTTACATGGAGACCTATTTTAGAGAAACAACTACATCAACAATAATTTTAGGACTCTAGATAGTTTTTAGCTATAGTATTCACACCCAAGGTAGTATTATTGAGGTCTCATGACTCTACACATAGACCACAATCTCATAAAGTTTCTTCTCATATTAGATGGGTCCTTAAGATCCCCACAGTTGCATCCATTTCTCAAAGTTACATGGGGACCCCATAATTAGTTTCCCCCATAGATATTTTAGAGAACTTACATCATATATAGCTTTTAGAATCACTGTCTCAACCCTTCCATCATGATTTATGGTCATGGACGATCACTCTGCTTGATATAGGATAACATGATAGGGAGTCTCTTATGAGACTCATCGGTTAGTATTGTTTCTTCTTAGTCTTTCTTGTACATAATTTCTCAACTTATTTTCTTGTACATAGTGCCTTTTTACTTATACATGGCTTATTTCAAAATACTAAAAACAATATAACATATCAAAATACAAAAACATTCAAATAACTCAAAACACCAAAAACTTTTCAACTCTATACATTATCCATGCTTTACATTTCTACTACCATGCTAGACTTACATTTTGTTGTTATATATTATTGTTTGTCAATTTATCTACATTATCATGCTTCACTTGATCTTATTTGAGTGTGTACAATGACACCAAATCCTTGATTGCCTCACTCTACCCATTGAGGGGGCATCCTAATTTTACACTCGAGACATACATCAACATATATACCCACCAAGGGCATCTTCTACATGACTAAATTATTCAAGTTATGTCATTCCTACACCACACACTCTAGTTATCATGTTGATGTCTATTATTTACTAACTTACATAGATTATTCTATCAACACTCAAGTATATAACACTTGTGTATTTCTTATCATGTATCTAGTCTTATACTACATATTTTGCATACTTTCACTTCTTTCTTTAATTACTTAGATGCGATATTATTTACAAAATTTACATGCACTATTTTGTTGCTTTGAGTATCTAGATGTGATTGCCTTTCTTAGTTCCTATTTTGTTACTTGTGTGTGCCTTAGGAAATTTTCCAATGTCTTTTGTTTTTACTCTTTTATGTGCTTGTGGCCCTCATGCCAATCTTTCTTGTTTGTAATTGTATGTGTATGTGGGATTTTGAACATGCCTTGTATGGTTTCTTTCCTAGTTTGAGTGACATGTTCCCATGTCCCTTATTTGCTTGGCCCCTTGGCATATTTTGTATGTTTCTTACTTCTTACCTTGCATGCTTGTTTACTTATTTACTTCTCAGTTATTTTCAATGCCATGATCCACATCATGTATTATCTTACCTTCTTAGATGCCATGATGGACATCATGCTCCATCCCTCTTTGACAACTAACTAGATTTATAGTTTCAATTTAGTATATTGTACATTATATTACATTTTAACATCTATTTAGGCATACCCCTATTGATCTAACAATCTCTAATACAAATTATGCTATATCTTGAGACATATTTTCAATCATCATTGATATATCATATATTTTGTATCATAACACATTTTTAAGGCTCTTTCTTCTGAGGGAAGTCATTACAAGGTCTTCATTCCTACCCTTAGAAGAGGGGAAAATAAATAGGGATTTTGTCTAGAGATCAGAACCTTTTACTGGTCAAAATTAGTTTTTAGAACACTTAGAACAACAATCCAAATTCAAAACATGGAGATTAGACCCAAAAAATAGTAACAAATATAGAATAGTCATCAGAAATAGTAAAGGACAAGAGCACCATATTTGGACTACAATGCCAGACACTAAAGTGCCCATTTTTTGGTGTTCCTATCCAAAAAGCCAAAAGCCAAATTTTTTAAAAATAGATAGAAAATTAAGGTCAATTCTAATTTTATTATCTATAGTTTAGTTTAGATTGGATTGGATAGTTTTAGTATAGTTTTACTCAAATTATCTAGATATAGGGGGCATCATGCACAACATTATGGATCTCACTTCTAATTTCATATTGGGAAATTGGTACAACTTCCAAATCAAAATCCATGTTTTAGACACTAGTGATTTATGGCAATGTACATGGCAAATTTATCTTCTTTCCTTTCTAGTTCATTATATTACCCAAGTGTTCTTAGTATTTGTGTGCCTTATTCCATTTTTAGGTGGTTAGCATCATTTCAAAGTGTCTTTTATATAAGCCTAGTTCTTAGTTTAGGAGTGTATTTTATACAAGCCTAATCTCCATCTTTCAAAGTGGCCAAGATTGGCCTAGTTCTTGGTACACATTCAGATATCCACACCACATTGTCAGATTATAGAGTATTCATGGGCTTCATAAGCCATCTCATAAGACACACACTCATAGTGGTATCAGTTCATAATTCACACTTAGTAGGCAATAATGGAGACAAAGGACTAGCTAGCCTTTATATTCTTGATCTACCTACTTAGAGGGATTGGATGCATAGTCTAAACATCAATTAACACATGTATGATCACATAGCTTCACTACATAGTGGGTTATGATGGATTCAAAGGGCCAGCATTTATATTTTTGAGCCACCTTTGAGGAATTAAGCACTCAACTCCATTTGTGATATTACTTTTGGTACATCACATACCCATCATCACTCAACATCACAATAGGTTTTGTATTGGTTCACATACCCAATGAAGTATATTTGTTCTTTTTTATTCCTCTCTCTTTTACCCAACCTTTGTATATTCTTATTTTAGACATAGTATATCTAATAAGAACTAATCTTATTCTTATTTTCTCTTGCAGATTTATGCTTCATGTTGTGCTCTTTTTATGCACATTTAGCATCACACATGTTCATGGGATTCAGCCTTGTAAGTAAGTTTAGGTACACTTTCTATTTTTCCTTTATCCTAGTATTTCAATTTGTTTCATCACTAGAATAAAGGGGGGTAAATGTAGTCATCTAAAATGTCCAAATTGGTAATTTGATTGTGGCTTGTGACATCCCATCCATAGGTTAATTTTTCATTCTCTTACAACCCTTTTAGGCACCTTTTTATTCATCACCAATCTTTTGGAACCATCTAAACCTTGATTCCACCTCAGCTAGATAGTATTCCCCATGGCAATCCTATTCCCCTAGGTTTTGAGCCTATAAGATAGGAGCACCCCATTTGGACTATAGCAGTGGGCACCAAAGTGTCATTTTTTTATGCTCATGTCCTTTTACACTTTTAGTCTCAATGGTAATTTTCATCTAGTCCTTATCCTTAATTAGGTTATCCTAGCATGAATACATTTAACCCATGACTAATTATTCCCTATAAAATCCCACTCAAAGCTCATTTACAAAGGGAGGTGACCAAAATTATAAAGCAAGTAAGAATAGAAACAAAGTACTAAGGCAAATTTCCCTATTCTCTACACACAATCACCTAACACAGCTACAAACATACTCAAATCCTCATACCAATCCCTAGCCACCTCAAATACTATCAAATTGGCATTTGCATCTACATCACATTATTGCACAAATCATGTTAGGTGGGAGAACTACATATGGCTTGATCCATCTTCAGAGTATTGGTATGTAGGTAGTGTACCCACACAAGGGATGTGGATTTCATGCTTAGTACATCTTACACACCAACCCCCCTCTTTCTCAAGTGACACAAATATCATTTTATCAAGAATGATGGAGGGTTAGGGTTTGAAGACAAAATCAGCTCTACAGTGAGTTCTATCAATAACCAATGCTCAATTTTTCATAGGCATACTCACGTAGGCACAATGTAACTACCTAGAAAATTTTAGGTCCCTATGATTAGTTTGGACAACAATGGTAGGAAGAGACAACAACACTGGACACTAAAGCATCTACTTTTTAGCACTCATATCCTTTCATCAAATTAAATCTATATTTAGGTTTATGATACCTTCCCAATCCTACATAGCCATTTTTAGCATCTGTATCAATCGTCTCAGTCTATTTTCTAGCTAATTTTTATTTTTTCCTATTTATTGTTATTTTTAGAAAGGTGAAAAAGATTTTTAAAAAAATGTACAAATTAGGATTGTATTTATTGCTATATTTTGTACTGATTTATTGATCTAGATCCTTAACTAAAATAGGAATAAAACCCCATTATTCCCAAATAAGTTAAATCAATGTCACAATAAATTAAAGAAGCAAAAAATATGATTTCAAGGTTGCCTCACCTAGTAATGGTACGTCCTTAGAACTTACTATAACTTATCCCAAACTTATCAATCTACCTACATCTTCTGGGCACATGGATTATGTGTTTAAATATTTATTCTCTGAAACTGATATTAATATATATATTATGGAATTACCCATTGTTCAACATAAATACTGAATATAATTCCTATTACTACTCAAATCATGTGTTCATCGCCTTTTGTGACTACTCAACTTGTTAATATAACTCCCACTAGGCCTATAATTCAATCATTCCTTCAAGGTATAAAAACCTTGGAAGTCAAGATTATAAGCATTAAATAAAAAGATTTAAAATTATCTCATTCTATAAATTCATACTTGATGTCTTGGATAACCCTCTTGAACTTGAAATATCTTTGCACCCTTTGCCAACTTTATTTATTACACCTAAGTTCACATTTTATGATGAAAAGGGTGATCTTGAATAACATCTTCAAGCCTTTTATGTGGAATGCCTTGAATATGCTTCCAAAGATAAAATTTTGCCCTGTTTATTCCCAAGAAGTGTCAAACACTATGTTTTGAGGTGGTTTTGTGATCTACCTCTCCAATCTATAAAATCACTCAAATCTCTTCCATACTAGTTTTGACCAAACTCTTTCATTAACATTCATCAAAAGGTTTAATATGCCCAAGTTATCGAAATCAAACATGGAACCAATAAACCTAACAATGAATATGTCTTGAGATATAAGACAATGTTAGCTAAGATGACCAATCCTATGGTAGACAAATAGTAACAAGATATATTCAAATAAAGTTTATTTTCTCCTTTATATGAGTCCATTATCCTTAATAAGTTTCAATATTTTAATGAATTATGCCATGTTGTATGGGACTATAAAATGAAGCTTATATCATTGAATAAGTTCGAGTATGTATTAAACACATCAGTTGCATCTACATCTAGTAAAAATAATTCAATTAAACTAAGTTAAAAGGTAAAACATCCTAAGCCTAAAAAAGAAAAAACCACCACAAGTAGCATAGTTTCACAGTAGCCTAGTTGGATTGTCTTATCTAATGCACTAAATAAATAATTTACACATTTACCTAAGTCCCCATCTTCATTACTCCTATGGTTACTAGAGTGATAGCTTATATCTCTCCCTCATCCTATTGATGTTGATATGAGTCAACCTCTACTTAAAGGATATGATGTGAACTCTTATTATGTTTATCATCAAGGATTAATACATTATATGAGTAAATGTTTTACCTTGAAGCACAAGATCCAAAATCTTATTAATGACCAAAATCTTTCATTTGAGGATCCTTCAAAGGAATCAAATTAACAACCTAGTGATCATCATAAATAGAAAATATTTAACAATAATTTGTAAGACCATTCCAATAAAGAACCAAAAGTCTAAATGGCATATAATGTGCATCCTCCTCCATCACATTATACACACCCACTATATGAAATTATTGGTACTTACACATGACGCATACCTCCTATGGTTTAGATAACCTCTATTTCCTTTGATGATAGTGAAATTAAGGATGATGACTTAGATATTCATTTCCTATTCATTTAATAATACCTTGACAAACACTTCAAACATAGTGTTATGATTGATAATGATGAAATAAAAATTATTTGCACTATGAAATTACTTATGCACTTAGGTTCTACTCATCATGATTTACGCCCTTTTATCATATCAATTAGAGAATTCAATGGGACCTCATAAAAGGACATTGGAGAGATTGACTTGCCTTTACATTTTGGTATTGAACACACTACCTTTTCACTTATTAATTCCACAAGAATCTTTAATATGTTTTTTGGAAGACCTTGGATACACACTCTTTGAACATTACCTTCTATAATGCATGTGTGTCAAATACATTCATTTCAACTAGGTGCTTATAGTTTATAAAATTCTATATGAGCATCCTCTTGAATGGAAGAAACTTGTACTTAAACCACTAGATATCAATCCTACTAAGGCTAATCCACCATAAAATAATAAGCAACATCTAATTCCATTTACTAGGTTGCCAGTACTTAAAAGGCCATTACATCAAAGACATACATTAGATTCCACAAAATCCCAATAATCTAATACAAACCATGTTAATATATCTAGAGCACCTATATATGTTCCTATTACTATTATTCTAAAGAAAAAACAAGAACTCAATGACGGGTTCTAAAAACCTCTACTCTGATTACTCCTACTATTACTTCATGACCATAGAGTCTTATTTTACATATGTAGAGCACCATCGATACCATAGTGGCAAATATTACACCTATAAATGCTCCTTGGTCATGTACATGGTGTATTATGCCATATTTACTATGAGGATATATATATATGACCATCAGTTAGATGGAATCATAATATAATCTTTCTTATCTCCAAAAATACCCAAAAAATCAAAAATATTAAAAATTCTAAAAATATTTTCATCACCTATATGTTTTATTAGCTCTGGGGCATCTATGTGTTAGTTACATGTTGATATACCACATAATCAATTGCTCTTACATACACATATGTGTCATACTTCTATATTAGGTGTGATACATGCATACATAGATACATGATACACTCTTATTTTAGATGTTGGGCTTTCACCCTACTCATATCATATGGCTATTAGGGATATCCATTTCTTCAATATTAGAACACATAGGTTATATGATTTGATTATCACTTTACACTATCACGTTTGAGTTTACATATGTAATTACACATGCCTATTATACATGATTATATCTTACATAGTGTACTTCATATGATACTGTAATCATTTAAAAATGAAACTTGAGTGCTAAGAGTGTTACTTGAGACCACCCATCCCTAGCTTAGCCTTAGACCTATCTTAGGGCCTATTTAGATACTTATCTAGCCTTTATATGGGCCACACACATATCTAAACATCCCTAAATCAGTCCCAAACATGCACTTTATCATCTTGGCCCCAAGTACCTCAAGTTCTACCACCTGGACATTAGTACCATAATTCAGACAATAGCACCAATGGTGCTAGTGTCCCAATTTAGGTGTTATTATTCTTTTCCCACATTTGGACACAAACAAAAATATTTTCAAAACAAAAACCACCTAGGGTAAGACTAGACCTCTTTTAAGACCCGATAAGCACTAGAATGGTATATATACATGACTTTTAGTCCCTTATCCACTAGATGCAAATTAGATGCATATAACACTAACAAGCTCAAAAAAAAGTTATGTATAATCAAGTTTATTAATCTTTATTATGCCCTAATTTAGTGTAAAACCATTTATATCATTCCTAATCTCAAATTACTTATATTTTTAGTCTTAAATACACTTAAATCACTCAAACTTGAATTCATACTAGCTTTACTTGCACTTGTACTAACACTTACGTGTGGAGAACTACATCATACTTGATCCCTCCTTAGAGTATTGGTATGTAGGCAACTCTCATCATAGTGGGGTGTTAAAGATGTCCATCATACACCACTAACATCACACTTTACTACTTATGGAAATTGAATACCCTAGCAATATGGAGGTTTAGGGTTTGGATATTAAATTAGCCAAAATAGGTCACCTATAGAGAATCATAACTCATGTGCATAGGAATAGGCTTAGTAGACTCAAAGAAAGGTGCACCCAAAATCTCAAAATAGTTAAGTATAGATCACTAGCTCTAAGATAAGGATAGTAACACCATTGGCCCTACTATCCAATTAAGGCACTATTGTTTAAGAAGGGTTTTGACACCTAGATCCTATCCACAACACTTAGATATTATCATATCCTAATTTATAGATTCTAGATCTTCTATCTCAATCAATTTATAGCTAAATATTTTCTTGCATCATTAATTTATATTTTTATAAAGGCCAAACTAAGTCAATTCTATCATAAATTAGTAGATATACATATTTATACCTTGATTTACTATACTCAGACCCTTTAATAACCTATGGCTTAAAATTCATAAACCCTAAAAATTTAAAACAATTGGTGAACCCTATTTACTTCAAATACTATCTAAACCCTAACCCTAGATCACCTAGAGCTTATATTTCTAGCCTTGTAGGAGCCACATTCATATTTTAGATCCTTATATTTTTTGATTTGTACTTCATAAAATCATGATAATAATGATAAATGAATTTTATCACTTTTTAATACAAAATTTTCTATCTTTCTTTGCATGTTTGTTTCTCTCCATTTGGAATGAAATCAAAGATGACATAGATGATATATTACATAAGATAACAACTAGGTTTCAAGATTCAACATCATATCTTATGCACAATAAAGAATCTCCTTCTCTTCCTCATCTCCATAAGGGTGATAGATATTTTCTCTTTATAGTTCATGCCTCCACCTCTTCTCTATAGGGCATGTGCCTACATGTTCAATCAAAAGTAACCAGGGTTTTCACTTATGAGACTCTAAGGGATCAAATTATTAGTATGAGCATGTTTATTTCAAAATTAAAAATTTAAAATCAACTATTACTCCATAGATATGATAGTTATAATACATTCCATTCACCGTACATAGATGTCTCAAGTACATACATGTTAATCATGTGGTCATAGTTGAGGATATTTTATATGAGTATCCTTTATCTATCCCATAAGAGGTCATACCATAGCTACCAATTATAGTCTTGAGAAAAGTTCCCATCAGTACACCATATATTTTAGTTGAGCCACTAGTTTAGGTAAGGTCTACTCCTATAATGTTACCATGTATACATGCTCACCCATGGAGACCCTTATTAGAGAGACCCAAATGTTAGAGATATGCTATAGATTATAGAGGGCCTCCCTCTACTCCTTTCATTTTGAGATCAGTCTTATTGATTTCCCATGGTTCTTAGTATAGGGCACACATGCAAGCTACAACATCTTCTACCATATGGGTCCTTGAGAAACCTACATCTCATAGGACACCCCAGTTACTTTGGAAAATTCCTATCACCTTTTCATAGGTATTGATATCTATAGATCACTCAGTACATTAGGTTATAGGACATTAGTTACCTTTTCATACAACATGCACAATTATAGTTCCTTTATTTGACACAAGACACATTGATAGTGATTCTCCCATGAGACTCATTGGTTAGTATGTTCCTCCCTTCTTGTACATAGTTTCCTTATTTCATGTTACTTTTATATAGTTTAATTTTGATGTTACTTGTATATAGCTAATATCCAAAAACTAAAAAAATTATTTATTATGTAAACACATAAAAACATTCAAATATTTACTTAGAAAATAAAAATTATAGATTGTATACACCTCTATGTTTACATTTATTATATTTTCTAGACACTATGTATGCTAACTATCTTAGTATAGTTTGTTTTTATCACACATACATGCTTCACTTATTCTTGTCGAGTGTTCACAAATACTTAAAGTACCTAGGTCCATTATACAGATCTAGATTTTTTACTATCTAACTACTAGAGGCATATGCATACATATATGAGTTCCTTAATTGATACATTTTCCCATTTGGGGGCATCCTAAACACAATTTCAATTACCCAATTACTTATTTCTAAACTCTACATCATAGATTTAGTATTTTTATATCTTGATATTGATCATCTTACACCTACTCATTATTTTTTTTAACTATTAATAATTTAGACTTAGATTATGTATATATTTTCTCTTATATATATATATTTGTGCCACATGTTATTTCATACTTTCATTTCTAGCTTTCTTATCTTAGACTTGATTGTGTCTCTATACTTCTTCTATTTAATGGAATATGAATATATCATTACTCTATGTCATTAGGCCAATCTTTCTCATTATATGTATACTTTGAACATATGCCCATATCCTTATGTTCATTTCTTGATTATGTATGTGAACATTTGAACATGTCCTTCCATGTGGCTCTAAGCCAACTTTCTTGTTGTTTGCATATGTAGACATTTGAACATGTCTTTTTATGTCTTGCTTTTTCAGATTTAGTGACATGTGCCCATGTCCCTTATATTATGTCCCCTTAGCCTACTTTGCATGCCTAATGTGTGTTTTATGTATGTTTTTGTATATGCATCATGGCCATGACACTTGTCTCTTACTTGTTACACAATCTAGTTTTAGATGTCATGAGGGACCTCATGCATCTCCCCTTCCTACTTGGGTGATGTGATGAATATCATGCCCCATTCCCCTAGGTATCTACTTAGTTATTACTGAAATTTGATGTTCATATACATTTTTATATCTATCTTAACAACCTTATTAATGATAAATCTAATATACATCATACACTAAAAACTTATGCTTAGACTATTTTACATTTTGATGTTATGTATGCATATTATGTTGACTTATTAGCATATAACATATATGCTTAACTAATACACATTTTAAAGAGATTTTTATTTTGAGGAAAGTTATTTCGCATGTTCAAAAAATCCCCTCAAAATAGGGGGAATTAACATAGTTTTGTCATAGATATTAGGCTATTTGAATGAACTCAGAGTATAGTTTTTAGCACATAGACATAGAATATAAAAATTAGTTTTAGGAAAATATAGTGAGTGGGAAACAATGACAAAGAGACTAGTTTTAGCTACACAAAAATTATAATAATTAGATATTAACACCCAAATTGGGACATTAGTTCCACCAGTGTTATTTTCCAATATATGGTGTTACTTTCCAATAGCCTCAATTTTAGGAAATCTTATATTGGCTAGAAAATTATAGTAGGTACAATCTAGGTTTGCAGATGTTCTATTATATATTACCTATTTTAGCTTAGTTTACTATAGATTAATACCCATTTTATCATATTTTGGGCATCATAAGAGGCATAATCACTCCTATTTTAATTTTAGATACTTAGATATAGATTATTACAACTCAATCCCAAATCTCTATGCTAAAATATCAAATTTGGGGGCATGTGCACAACACATTATTTATATATGCTCACTTATACACCAATTGATTATATGGAATGAAAATTTTCATGTCATTATATACATTATACACAATAGACACCATGTTCTAAGTTACACACCATATTTATGCCTTAATCTGTAGTGATTGGCATTCTTAAATGGCCTAGAGCCACCTAATATTCCTAAGTGGCCCATAATTATTTTAGATTCTAGAGTTCTTAAGTTGTCATAGAGTTAACATATACAATTATAATTAAGTTTCAAATATTCAGTCACATCACACATTTTCATTTTAGTATGCATCTAATACACATGGGTAAGCAATGATGGATTCATAATCTACTTGAGTTCTTGATCCACCTACATGAGAGGGTTAGACACACCATTAGTCCAATACATGTTATTCATAGGTCATGATCCACCAATCATGGGTGGGAAATGATGGAGCCAAAATTGATTTAATTTCATGATCCACCCAAACATGAGGATTGAGCAAGCCATTAGCTCAATCTAAGTTATTCATCAATTGATCACTATATACAAGCACACACACATGTTATCACCAAGTTTATACATTAGTTTACATACCTAGTGAGGTGTATTCCTTACTTTCATCTCTCTTACCTAGTTAATTAGTTTTTGATTTTATGTTTACATCTCATAAGTAAGGACTGATTTATGCCTGTTTCATTTGCAAGACGTAATGGAACACACTTAACACACTTAAACCTAGATTCTTGGGCTTCACCTCCTAGGTAAGCCCATGTATGTTTATTTTTCCTTTAAAATATGTATATCACTTTGTGACATTTATATAATAAAGGGGGGACAAATTTAATCATCTAAAAATGAAACTTGAGTGCTTGTTAAGAGTGTTATTTAAGACCACCCATCCTTAACATAGCCCTAGACCTATCTCAGGGCCTATTTAAACACTTATCCATCCTTCATGTGTCCACATGTGTCCTTAAACAATCCTAAAGTAGTATTAGACACTCACTTTATTATCCTAGCCCCTAATGTCTTAGGTTCTACCATGTGGACACTAGTGCCATAGTTTTGACAATAACACTAATGGTGTTAGTGTCCTAGTTTGGGTGTTATTATCCTTTTCCTATCTTTGGCCACCAATGGATATCCTTTCAAAACAAAAACCATATAAGGTCAGTATAGGCCTATTATAAGACCCCAAAATCATTATAATAGTATATATACATGACTTTTATCCCTTTATCTACTAGATGGAAATTAGATGTAAATAACACAAATAATTTTATAATAAATTATGCAAAATCAAGGTTATTAATCCCTATTTTTCCCTAATTTAGAATACAACCATATAAAAAATTTATAATATTATATTAATCATATTTTTAGTCTTAATAACACTCAAATAACTCAAATAAATATTCATATTAGTTTCATTTGCACTTGTACCAACACTTAGGTAAGGAGAACTACATCAGGCTTGATCCCTCCTTGATTATGGGTATGTAGGAAACTCTCATCACAATTGGGTGTTGAGGATGTCTAACCTACCCTACTAACATCATACTCTACTAATTATTCCAGCTAGATACCTTAAAAACATGGAGGTTTATGATTTGTATAAAAAACTAGCCAAAATAGGTCACCTATAAGGAATCCAAACTTATGTGCACAAGATCAGGCTTGGTAGACTCAGACATAGGTACATTTAGAAGCTCAAAATATGTATACATATAGGTCACTAGCACTAAAATAAGGACACTAGTGCCATTGTCAATACTATCTACGAAGGGTTTTGACACTTAGATCATGTCTACAATACTTAGATCATCTCTTACCCAAGTTTTTAGCCTTTAGATATTTTATCTCAATCAATGTCCAACTAAGTACATGTTTACATCATTTATTACTATTTTTATAAAGGCTAAATTATTTCAATTCTATTACAAATCAGTGGTTGTATGTATTATATATTTATACCCTGATGTACTATACTCGGCCCTTTAACAACCTAGTGTTTAAACTCCAAAATTAAAGTAAATACACATTTGACATATTTTTTTAATGCATTATATCCATGGGCCACTATGACACATTTATTCTAATTGGTTATGCTTGAATTTATGCACTTCATTGAGTGTCTTATCTTGCTTGTTTGAGTATTTGAATATACTCCTTTGCTTGTGTACCCCGTGCATATATATGTTTTCTTTAACAATTACATTGTGTCACTGTTTGTGTTATGGAAATTTTAATATGTTATTCTTGCTTTCATGGACATTCAACTAATTCATGTCCCTTTGAGTGTGTGTCATTGAACATGCCCCTTATTTTTAGTCTATTTAGACCATTAATTGTTGACTTAATTTTGAGTGTTTTTATGTGTGTGTTTGTTGACTTGTTGAGCTTATATATATATATATATATATATATATATATATATATATATATATATATATATATATATATATATATATATATGTTTTCATGATATTTATCATGCATATTTGTCATACATGTGATCACATTAGTTCTATGTGCTTTAATTATACATTTACCTAGACATATTTCTTTTATATACTACATGGTTACATTCATAGATTATATAATTGTCTCATCCTTTTTAGGTGAGGTAACTAAAAGTTCCTATCTTTCCCTCACCTCAAATGAGGGGAATATTAGTGTGGACATACTTGGGAATCATGTTCTCCACACTTGGCACAATTCTCAAATTTAGTGGGGGCATGCTTTGAAAGCATGTTCTCCACATTAATTCAATATTTGATACTTATATTAATTTGCATATTTAGTGGGGGCATGTCATATAGGAATGGATTCTACACATTCATAATTTTTATATTTAGTGGGGGCTTAATGCGGAAGCATGTTCTCCACATTTATTTAATATATGGTTCTTATATTAGTTTATATAATTAGTGGGGAATGCTTTGGAAGCATGTTCTCCACACCTATTCAATATTAAACATCTCTATTTTATAGTGGGGCATGCTTTATAATCATGTTATACGTACTTACATAGTTATCAAAATTGGCCAAAACACATAGTTATATGATTAAAATTCATACTTTTGGTAGAATTATATATATTGTTACCATTGTTATACATAATTTCAGCATGAGACATATTTAAGGTGCATATTTTATGTAACATGTTCTCAATATTGCAAAATCAAAATCAATTTCAGAATCTGAAACCATTAGACATATTGATACCCCTTGAACTTTTACAAACCATATTAAACCAATATACTACAATGGTTAGTTTACCTTTTTGTATGGTTGAGGCGATCAAATCATTCAATATTTATAAGTTTTCAAGTTAGACATGATCATCTAGCATCACTGAGTTATCAGTGTTATTGGATTACACGATGGCTTTAATCTCAACTGCCAGGTGAAAACTTACTTTTACTCTAAATTATAGGCATGTACTTCTCTCTCTCTCTCTCTCTCTCTCTCTCTCTCTCTCTCTCTCTCTCTCTCTCTCTCTCTCTCTCTCTCTCTCTCTCTCTCTCTCTCTCTCTCTCTCTCTCTCTCTCTCTCTCTATCTATATATATATATATATATATATCTTTGGATATATGCACTTCAAATATTTATCTATATGTATCTTAATCTGAGTTTTAGATCCTTACAATGATACATCTTTTGAAAAACAACTTGCCAATAGATAAGATGGTTACATGTGTACTCATAAACCTTGCTCTTTCATATCAATCTATTTCAAGTACTTTTAATCCAAATTATATGCATTGAATTTACACTATAATATGTTCTTGTTTATAGTTTAATCACCAGCAAAGCACTCAAATTCAACTCAAACAAAGAGAAGGTGTGCGTAGACACCAAAGTAATTACTATTTTACTTTAAACTAATAATTTTATTACTAGATTAAGGGAAGGAATGTAGATGATATTTTATGATTATGTATAACTTTAGTCTTGTGCATTTGGAAAAACATAGACCTTATTTGTGCCTTTTAGTTATACACTCTCCTTGATTTTACAAGCCTCGTATCTAATATATCTTATGTCCATTAACCTATTTCTTAGTCTGACCAGTCTTATATTGATGACACATACATTCTATCTTACCTAGAATGCTTAAAATTTACTTATTTTACACCTCTACAAGTTTTAATCCTATACCTATTTCTATACTCCCTAAACACTAATGCCAAGGATAGAAAGTAGAATCCACATTACTGTTCTACCCTAATGTAAGTTTCTAGTTTCTTAAAATCATCTAATTTGTAGATGAAATATATCTTAATGGTTGACCTAAATTCTTTAATATGATTTATTACTTAAAGTGGGTTGATATAAATATAATATTAACTCTCATTCATTCTTCACCTATGAAACTTAATAATCAAACCAAAGAACACTCAATTGATCAAATATTCCCTATTTATTTATATTCCCAAACCAATCATAGGGACTATATGTCTATAGGTCTAAATAACTAAAGGAGTAGCCCAAGAGCTCGATTTGCCAAGTCATAAGCTAGGTCACTATTGTACTTGCTTTACACACATATTAGGATTCACACATAAGCCAACACATAGGTAAAAAATACTATTGTACTTGATTTACACACATATTAGGATTCACACATAAGCCAACACATAAGACATACACTAGTCTAAGGCTCTATTTAAAGTACTGGCTATGTAGGTATTGCCCTTTGATAGAAAGGTCATTGGGGTCAGCTCGACATCATGTGCCCACTAACGTATTTTATCCCAAGGTCACATTGAAGACGGAAATCTAAGGTTATTCCATTTCACAATGAGAGACTATCCATGAATTAAATTTGAATACACCAAAGGAAAGGTAGATCCAAACTTAAGAGCATCCAAGTGGTCACATCTTATTTCACTAGATATTATGTATATAACACTATCATTAACTTAGAAAATAGTGTTAATACAACTGTCTAGGGCTGATGCAACTATCTAGATAGCTAGAGACACCAGATTCAAAATTTAACTACTATTCCAAAATTATATTCCTTCTTGCTTTCAATTTTTTATAGATCTAAGACTACATTATCATCAGAATAAGCTAAATATTTCTCTTTATCATTTTTATGTCTAACCTAGTTGTACTTTTCATATTTAAACTATATTAGTATAATAAATTTAGTGTATACTTATATCTAAGTTTAGCATTTAATTAGCCTACTATAGATCTGATTATCATCCTTATGCCATTTTATTTCTATATTTTTAACCCTATGGTTTAAATTGAAATAAACACATATTTCATTTTAGGGTTAAACAAACTGTTATTTTGATAATGATATTTTTGTTAAAGTTGAAAATGGTCATTTAATCTCAATTGTATTATGTGTTGATGATATTTTAATTATTGATACTCTAATTGTTTTAATTTATAAATATAAGGATTTTAGTCATATAAAATGTGAAATTTGGTTACTTTAGTGTGGCTAATGACACCCAATCCATAGGTCTTCCTACTTGCTTGCACAACCCTTATAGGCTTTCATTTTACTAATTCCCAGTTATCCATGGCCTTTTGGACTTAACCCTTACATACCTAGGTAGCTCTTTTAGGCCTAGATCCATCCCCCTAGGTCTCATTCCCTGTAGACAATAGTGCCTGACTTGGATAGGAGTGATGCAACCTAGGGTGTCTTGTTTCTGGTGATGTTATCCAAGTGGAAATTTGGTTCAAAAGGTCATATTTTCTTAAATCTTTATCTTAATTCATGTCAGCCTAAAGTGAATTCATTTAACCCATGATCATTAGGTTCCCTATAAAAGGCCATTCAATGTCCATTTAGAAGGGTTGGCACTTATTTTCACGAGAGAATCAATGATATAAGTAAGTACACTCAAGCACTTTTCCCTATTCTCTAGATACAGCCTTCCAATAATATTTCAAGCTTATTAAAACCCTTGTACCAGTGCCTAAACATCTAAAGTACACCCAATTTTGCATATGGTTACATTTTCATACATAACTTCACCAAGCACTTCAATGGGAGAACTACATTAGCTTGATCCCTCATTGGAGTATTGGTATGTAGGTAACATACCCACACACAGGGTGTGAAGTGCATCTAGCGTATCCTTTACACACTAACCCCTTCTCTCTCTTTCCCAAATTTTCCTTTCAAGTTAAAGCACAAAGAGATCTTAAGAATTATGAATATTAAAATAGATGCATAGAAATCTTTGTAGACTTTTGAGCTTTGATATTTCACTGATAGGGTAACACAAACCTACTGAGCAGAACCCAAAAAACTCAACTCACTTGGATAACAGCATTAGAAAAAGACTATAACATCAAACAAAAGGATTCCCCACTTTTAATGCTCCTATCTAATCAAAAAATGAAGTTAAGGAACTTGTTTTTGACACTATCCCAATCCTAGACCTGAATTCTCAGACCCTATCTCAAACTGGACAACTCAGAATAAGCTAAGTCATATTTTATCTTATTTATTACTATTTTTTAAAAAGTCAAAAATACAATCTATTTACATAAATTAGTGGCTTAATTATTACACATTAGTTACTGATTTACTTTACTCCAGACCTATTTATTAGTTAGGAATAAAACTCCATTACTCTAAAAAATAAATAAAACATTTGGTGAACCTGAATTACTTCAAAATTTTCACAAAAACCCTAAAAACCTTAGGATAAATTATTATTTTTTCCATAATTTCTTGATTTTTCCTATATTTAAAAATCACAAATCTATATATTAATTGAAAAATTATCATGTATTTTTTTAAAACCCTAGTTTTCACATACTAGGTCCTTTCTACATACAAAAACATTCCAAACATTAGGAAAATATATTGCTAATTTTAGAAATATTTTTTTATTTTTCCTAAATTTTTCAAGCAAAATTATGCATATTTTATATAAATTCATATAAATTTTTTAAAATTATCGTACTAATTTTAAAAATTCATTCAATAATCCCTAGTTACATTAACTAGCTTCCAGTTATTTTTCAGTACTTTTCCAATCATTTTCTAAATTTTTAGTTGCATATCAAACTCAAAAAATCAATTTTAAATTCAAAAATTCATATTATTTTACACAAATATTTTTTTAAAAATCCCTAGTTTCATGTACTATCTCTTATTTTGCTTCTTGAGGTATCACCTTACATGTTTAGGAGTTTTGTATCCTTTCTATGCATATTCCAATTCCTTGTTTTGATTATAGTAGCATAATCTTTTCTACTATTATCTAATTCATTTCTATTATGCCACCTAAGTTCCTTACACATCTTCCTTTGAGATGAAGTTAGTGGAAATACTCTTCAATTCACCCAAATTCTTGCAACTTGGCCATATACCATACATAAACAACCAATTCAGGTTTTAGTCATAGATTCTACACATCTAGATTACACCAATTTTAACGAGGATAATTTTGAAAAAGAGCTGTATGAAAATAACAATGATGATGTACACACCAATGCTCATTCTCCACCACATTGGACTATGGATCCACTTCCACCCATTATTGATAATGAAGTTGTACTCAACAAAGATTTGATCCTCTAAAACTTTAGACAAAGACTTAAGGAACAACCTAAAGATCATACACTAATTTTTTAATCTATCATGGAAATAGAAAAGGCTAAACAAGTTGATTTTTCCATTCCCATAAAGAAACCAATTGAAAATGACACTATAAGGGAAACTATGTTTCAATAACTACCTATAGTAGCCCAACCTACCTCTATGCCACTAGTTACAGCTAGTACATCCCTCTCTCTTGATGTGGCAGACCTTGTGCAAGAGATAATATCTCTTTATTCCAAGGTGTTACATCTTAAATAAGGCACCACTAGACCTATGTAGGCATTGGATTCTTTTGTTTTACTGCATACACCATTGGCACATCACATTTCTTCTACACCCTTGCCATAAGGTTTTGTTCAACCCAAGCTTACTCTTTATGATCTCAAGGGTGATCCAGAGACATCCTTGAGAGTGTTTCACATAGCATGCTTGGAATATGTACCCAATGACTAGATACTTGCCAATCTATTTCCATGGATTGAAAAGGATTATGCTTTACAATTGTTCTATAATCTACCAAATTAGTTGGTTCATGCATTCAATCCTTTAGCTAATATGTTCTTAGCATACAACATACACAATCATTACAGACACAACTATAAGAGTAACAAAAAATTCCCATACAAGGTCAAGCTAAATGATATAAAAGGGTAGAATCAACCTACAATAAATATAGCTTTAGAGCCTCCTCAATGTATAGTTTTATCAGCACATACTCAATGTACTTTCTCACATCTTCCAGTTCCTCCATCCAAGGTTTTACAATAGCTTTTATATTGCAATATCATATTTTTCCTTCCTATTCAGGAAGTTGATCTAACCAAACCTCTTCCTAAGAGATATGATTAGTAGGCATTTTTCTATTACCATAGGGCACTAGGTCACACTACAAATAGATGCATTAGTTTGAAACATAAGATACAAGACTTGATAGATGACAACCTACTTAATCTTAGCATGTTAGTTGAGCCTCCACAAAAAAACCAACAAAGGATAAAGCTTTGAAAATCTTCTCAAATCCTTTTTTAGAGCATTCAAAATAAGATACAAGGGACACATCAGATGTTCACCATGTATATCATGCACATCTACTACCAGTTACATACCAGGCACCTTTAGTTGAGTCACATCCTTTGAGTGGTATGATTGGTGTGTATGAGTCTAAAATTCTAGTTAGACTTTTGATATCTTTCTTAGATCAAGAGATTGTGGAAGATAATTCAAATTATAATTCACTCTTTATTAGAGCACATATTCATAATTAGCCCATTCACAATGGTCTCATTGATAATGGTTCTAGTGTCAACATGTGCACCATTACATTATTATAGCATTTAGGTTATTTAGAGTAAGATATCACCCCAATAGATACAATTATCAAAAAAATCATTGGGCACATATAGAGTTCATTGGGTGAGATTGTACTTCATTTATAGATTTGTCTAACACATATGACCACACATTTCACTATAGTTCCTAGTGCAGGAGTTTTTGATATGTTACTTGGTTGCCCATGGATTAAAAAAATTTGAGTAGTACCATATAAAATTCATAGATGCATGAAATTAATTCATGTTAATTAGGTTATTACAGTTGGTAGAGTTCTAAATGAATTACCACTACCCACTTTAGAGCCATTTATTTTGTAGTCACCAGTTCTAGTTTCTCAACCAGTTTTAGTTTCCATACTAGTTATAGTTCTTCCTCTGGTACTAATTCAAACATAATTGACACATCCATCACCAGTACAGAGGGTTCATAAACCTCCATGACTTTAGGATTCTAGATAGATTTCAGCTATAGTTTTCACACATATAGCATTTTATTAAGATCTCATGGGTCTACACATAAAGCACATGTTTAGAGAGCATCTCCTACTTATATATGGGTCCCTAAGAGCCCTACAGTTACATTCACTTCTCAAAATTATATCAAGATCCCACAATCAATTTTTACTTTAGATATTTTAGAACATCTATAACATATATAGCTTTTAGAGCCACGGTCTCAACATTTTCATCGTGCTTCACATTCACGCACAATTTCACTCCTTGATATAAGACACTATGATAGGGAGTCTCCCATGAGACTCATTAGTTAGTATCATCCTATCCCAACCTACTTGTACATAATCTCTTTTTCTTAATTTTACGTAACTTATATAAAAATATAAAAACCTTACAAAATTTAAAAATACAAACATTCAAATAATTCAAAAACACCAAAAACATTTTGATTGTATGCATCATCCATGCTTTACATTACTTTCACTCTTTATTTAATTAGTTAGTTTTTATTTTACCTTTCTAATTTTTACATGCTTTCCTTTCTTTCTTTACCTAGCTAGATGAGATTGCATTTTCAGTTCCAATTTTTTTCTTATGTGTGCCTTATGACATCCACTAATGTCCTTTGTTTTTATTCATGTGTGTGTACCTTTATAAATTTTATAATTTCCATTCCTTTTACTCTATTATGTTTTTTTGGCCTTTGTTTCAATCTTTGATTATTTTAAATTATATGTGTATGTGGTATTTGAACATGCCTTGTATGCTTTATTTCTAGTTTGAGTGACATGTGCCTGTATCCCTTGTTTGTGTGGCCCCTTGGCCAGCCTTGTAGACATCTTGATTCTTGATTTTTATTCTTGTTGCTTGATTGATTTTTCTTGTTTACAATGTCATGATCCATATCATGCATTTACCTTACCTTCTCGGATGCCATGATGGACATCATGTTCTATCCCTCCTTGACAACTAACAACCAACAACTAACATTTATAGATCTAGTTTAGTACATTGCACATGATTTTACATTGTTATATCTATCTAGGTATATCCTTGTTGATCTAACAATATATCAATATAAATATTGATATATCTAGATATATCTTGTCAAATTTCATTGCTATATCATGTATCTATGCAGCATAACACACTTGCAGGATTCTTTTCTTATGAGGGCAGTCATTGAAGGTTTAATCATTCCTAACCTCAAAAGAGGGTGAAAAAATAGGGGTTTTGTCATAGAGATCAAATCTTATATAAATCAAAATAGTAGCATTTAGATCACCCTATTCAGAATTTAGAGTTAAAATTGGTCAGAATAGAACAAAAAATAGTGATAGTTCTAAATCAACAACTAGTTTTACCACATGATAACAATGCCAAAAATGGATAGTAGCACCAAACATAAGGGTGTCCTCATTTTTTAACTCTTATATAGGTATAAAAACACCTAACTTTTCTATTAACAAATAAAAAATATAGCTCATCTATATTTTTTGTACATCTAGATCAGTCAAAATTAGTAGTTTCAGTACAATTTTCTTAGTGAATCTACATATAGGGGGTATCAAGTATGGCATGATTACTCTCACTTTTAGTTTTAGATTAGATAGTTAAAATGAATTTTAGATTATATTCCATATTACAAACACCAATGATTGGTGGAAATGTGTGTGGTACATTGGATTTTTTTTGTTTTTAAGTTCAGTTTATTACCTAGGCATTCTCAGTAATTACATGCCTTATTCCATCTATAGGTGGTTGACATCTTTCTCAAGATGAAATTTCATACAAGTTTAACTTATTGAGTACCTAAGTTCTCAAGTTGGCTTTCACATAAGCATATTTCATCATTTTCAAAGTGGCTTTCATACAAGCCTAACCTTCATCTTTTGAAATGGCCAAGAGTGGCCTAGTTCCCAACATACATTTATCTATCCATGCCACATTGTTAGATTTTTAGAGAATCCATGGGGTATATGATCCATCTCATATGATATCTATTTTATACTTGTACCACTTCATAGCTTCACTTCATGGGGCAATGATGGAGCCAAAGGGCCAACATTTGTATTCTTGAGCTACCTATTTATAGGGATTGGACACACAGTCTAGATATCGATTATCATATGGATGATCATTTAGATTCACTCAATAAGAAATGATGGAGATAAAGGTCCATATTTTTTATTCTTGATCCACCTATTCAGAGGGATTAAACACATAGTCTAAACATCGATTAGCACATCCATGATCATCTAGCTTCACTTACTAGGTGACAATGGAACCAAAGGACTAGCCTTTATATTCTTGAACTACTTTCCAAAAAATTGAGAACTCAACTCCATTCATGATATAAACTTTGGTAAAACATCATCCATCACAATCTAGCATTACTCAGCCTTACTTAAGATCACAATAGGTTTTGTATTGGTTTACATACCCAGTTAGGTGTATTTATTTCTTTATCTTCCTTTTTCTTTTACTCAACTTTCCTATTTTATTGTCTTATATCACATATAATAAGAACTAGTCTACTCTTTATTTAATTTCATAGATTCACACTTACATAATGTGCTCTTTATGCATTATCTATCATTACTCAGCATCATAAAAGCGTCATAGGCTTCACCTTTATAAGTAAGCTCAGGTATGCTTTCTATTTTTTTCTTTTATCTTTGTATTTCACTTTGTTGCATCACTAGAATAAAGGGGGGGAAAATGTATTCATATAAAATGAAAATTTTGGTTTATTTAGTATGGCTAATGACACCCAATCCATAGGTCCTCTTGTTTACATAACCCTTATAAGCTTTTCTTTCATCGATTCCCAATCATCCACAGCTTTTCAAACTTAACCCTTCCAGACCCAGGTAGTTCTTTTAGGCCCAAATCCATCCTCCCAAGTCTCATTTCCTTTAGACAATAGTTCCCTTACTTGGATAAGGGTGCTAAAACCTAGGGTGTCTTATTTATGGCACTATTATCCAAGTGCAAATTTGGTTCAAATGGTCATATTTTCCCAAATCCTTATCTTAATTTATGTCATCCTAACATGAACTCATTTAACCCATGATCATTAGGTTCCTTATAAAATTCCATTAAAAGTATATTTAAAAGGTTTGGCACTTATCTACAAGAGAAAAACAATAATATAAGAAAGTACACTCAATCACTTTTCTCTATTCTCTGTATACAACCTTCCAATATTATTATAAGTCTATTCAAACCCTTGAACCAGCCCCTGTCCATCTAAAGTACATCCAATTTCAAATCTAGTTTCATTTTCATATATA
>JARHVA010003362.1:700000-722500 GCA_037957365.1 Torreya grandis
TATCATTTGATATGGGAAGAGAGAAGAAACCATGAGTAAATGGGGCAAAGATTGTATAGGATGCTCACTCCAGGTAGTTTAAGTTGAAAGGATGCCCTTAGAATTGTTGGTGCCCTTATAATCATTGGCCAATGAAGTCAATAATTTATACTTAATTCATGTGGGATTAAATTTTAATAATATTTATCAATAACTAAATTTTATGGTTGTATGGTCATATTTATGTTTTTATTTGTAAAATACAACCAATTTTGTAGAAAATTATACTAGGCAAGGTTGAAATTTCAATAGAGAGTTTTAAATTGTAAAGAACTGTAACAAATTTATAAATTATATTTAATATTTTATTCTTTTGATATGAATTAAATTAACATTTTAAGTACAATGTTAAATAAATAATCATCTATCAAAAAAATTCATGACACGTAGGGTTGACTGTCATATTTAGTCACTACTCCCAAATTTAAAATCCACTTCCCTATCATTTTGGGCACCATGTTAGGTACATATAATAAAAATATAGAGTCAAAATGGAGGGATTACACACCTTAATCTCCAATATAATATTATTTAATGTAGTATGCTTATAAGGACTATGGTTGGGAGGAAAGACACTATCTTGTGGGTACTTGAGGCACTTAATGTTAAATCAAGGTGGACGCACAAAGTTGGGGGAAAAAAAAGGTGAAAAAATAAAAAACACAAACCTTTTTTTGTAAGGGGTGTACCCATTTTTAAAATTTCATACACCTTTTTTTTTTAAATGATGTCAAATATTATTTAGGTTGGTCCCGAGCCTAAAGGGCGTATTCCCTTTATAAAAGGTATACACCTTTTGACCTGGAATGGGCATATTCCCTTTTGATTTCAAATGGTTTATGTCCTTTAAATTTGAAAGGGCGTAAACCCTTTATGGTTTAAAGAGTGTATGCTTGTTCAGTTACAATAGGTTCTTGTTTTCTTTTGTGAGTTTAAGCCCTATATATTAAGGTAAATATTTAGTAAAATAAATGTAATTTCAATAAATTTTATATTACATTTATATTCTTATAATTTAAATTTATTTTAATAAATATAAGTTTACATTTAATTTTATATTAAATTTTATATTGTTATACTTTACATTTATTTTACTAAATATAATAAATTAGGGCCACTTTGCATCTTCTGAAAATGATTATAGAGTTGTAAGAGTTACCATTTAGAAGTTAGATTTTTAAAATCCATTTTGTTCAATATTTAGTTTTTAGAATTTTAGTACTGGAGGATAGAATGATAAACATATTTTTGAATCATGTTACATATGTAATAGACCTATATAATTGATGAGTACATGCCTACTTTACTTACTTGAGTATGTTCTATCTAATATATCTACATGAGTATGCCCTACCTGAATGAAGAATAGATCCATAACTTGATCTCAATGAGTATGCCATACCTAAATAACTATTTCTTATCTTCATCTTAACTATTCCCTGCCTACCTTCTTTTACTTAAGTGTGACCTACCTAATTTGACTGATTGAGTATCCCTTGCATACATTAATTATTTCAATACATGTCATACCTAATTGAATACCATATCCATATCTTTATCTTGAGTATTAACTACCTACATTTTCTACTTTAGTATCCCCTGCCTACCTATCTCTATTTCCCTACCTACTTGATTATGCTTCACCTAATTTAGAATTCCTTACCCAATTGAATAATGGATCCATATCTTGATCTTGAGTACCCATATTTAATCCTTACCATATCTATCTTACTTGAGACATATCTTGAATACCTGATACCTAATTGAATACCTAATCCATATCTTGAAAGGAGTGTGGGCATTATCATGCTTGAGAATCATTAAATGGGGTATTATTAGATCAAGGGATAAAGGAGAGGGGTCATTATCAAGGGATTATTGAAAAGTAGGAGAGGTACAATTATCACCTATATAGAGAAAGGATAAAGGGAATTGATTGAGCCATATCTTGAAAAGAGAGGGGTAAAAGGAGAGGGGTCATTCTCACACATATGGAGAAAGGAGTGACTAGGGGCATTCATGTAGAAGGCTTGAAGGTAGATTTAGGATGAATTCCTAAATAATTTGTGGTTATTTTAATCAATGGGTCTATCAATATTTTTAAATGACTAGCCTGCAGTATGCAACCTATACCATATATTAATGATACAATCATTTATAATTACATATACCACATACTTAATACTACATGTAGGTATGTAGTCACTCATACATGACATCTTCTTGTAGTCATGATATGGTCAATCATACCAGACATGAATGCAACTAATCAACCTAGTATACTACATTTCTACATAAACCATTAATACTAAACTCCAAACCCCAAACCCTAAACACTAAATCTTAAAACCTAAACACTAAACCCTAAACCATAAACCCCAAACCCTAAGCCATAAACCTTAAACCATGAACACTAAATCATATACCTAAAACCTAAACCCTAACCCATAAACCTTGAACCCATAACCCTTATACATTATACCTAAATCCAAAACAATAATCCCTAAACCTTAAACCTTAGACCCTAAACATATAAACTTAAAACATTAAACCCTAGACTTTATACCCTAAAACCTAAACCATAATCCCTTAACCCTAAACCCCAAACCTTAAACCTAAAATCCTAAATCTTAAAAACTAAACCAAAACCCTTAACCCTATACCATTAATCTTAAACACTAAACCATAAACACACAATTCAAAATCATGAACCTTAAACCCTAAACATTGAATCCCAAACTTAAAACCCTAACCCTTAAAATCTTAACCCAAAGCCTTAATCCTAAAACCCCAAACCTTGAAACTTGAAACCTAAACCAAAAACCATAAAACCTCAAACCCAAAACCATAGACCCTAAATTCTAAAACCCCAAATCCTAAACCTTAAAACCTAAATGCTAAAACCCAAACAATCAACCCCAAACATTAAATTATAAACATTGAAACATAAACCCTTCACCCCAAACCCTAAAAATGAAACCTAAACCATGAACACTAAACCCTAAATCCTAAACCTCAAAACCTAAATCCCAAATCCTAAACTCTAAGCCCCAATCCATAAAATTCTCAACCTTAAACTATAAAAACAAAACCCTAAATCAAAATATGTAAACCCTAAACCTTGAATAATACACCCTAAATTATAAAACCTAGGCCCTGCACCCCAAACCCTAGTATACAAACCATAAACCCCTAACCCAAAACCCCATAAACTAATCCCTAAACCCTTATCTCATAACCTTAACTTCCAAAACACAAACCCTAAACTCTAAATCCTAAATATTAAAATCCTAAACTAAACCCTAACACTTAATCCCTAAACTCTTAACTCTAAGCCTAAAACCATAAACCATAAGTCATAAACCCTAAATATTAACTCCTAAACCCTAAATTCTAAACTCAAAACCAAAACCCAAAACCTTAAACACTAAACTTGAATCCCTAAACCATAAACCCTAAACCTTTAACCTTAAACCTAAAACCATAAACCACAAATGCTATAATCTAAACCATAAACACAAAACCCAAAATATTAAACCCTAATCCCTAATCTCTAAACAGTAAATCCTAAACCATAAATACTAAACAATAATTTCTAAACCCAAAACCTTCAACCATATCCCATAAAACCAAAACCATGAACCTTATATCCTAAACCTTAAACCTTAAGTGTGAAATTAGAAACCCAAAACCCAAACACTAAAAACCAACCCCTAAAAGTGAAACCCTAAAATATGAGCCCAATACTTTAAAACTAAAACATTAAACCTTAAGCACCACAACCTTGACACTAACCACAAAACTCAAAACCCTAAACCCTAAACCTTGAGCCATAAACCATAAATACTAAACCTTAAATCATAAAATATAAATTATAAGCCCTAAATTCTAATCCATAACACTAAAACTTGAACCCTAAATTGTGAACTTTGAACCATCAACTATAAACCATAAACCATAAATTTCTAAATCCTAAATCTCTAACCCCAAACCATAAGCCGTAAAAACTAAACCATAAACCTCAAACCCCAAAACCTAAACCATAAACCCTAAACTATAAAATTTGAATCCCAAATGTTAAACCTCAAACATGAAACCCCTAACTTGTAAACCCTAAAACATAAACCCTAAACCCTAAAACCTCAATACCTAAAACCTAAAATATAACCATCAAACCCCAAAAACAAACCCAAAACACAAAACTAAGAACCTTGAATCCTGAAACCCAATCCCAAATTCAAAATCCAAAGCCCTAATCCCTAATTCATAAACCTAAAACCCCAATTGCTAAAACCTAAACCCTTAGTCATAAAACCAAATTATAAACCTTAAATATTGACCCCTAACACATTTAAAACCTAAACCCTAAAACCAAATCCTCAAACCCTAGAAACCAAGCCATAAACTATAAATCTTAAACCTTAAGCCCTAACCATTACAATCCAAATCATAATCTATAACAACCCCACTAGGTTAGACATAGAAATACATGATTTTTTTCTCATTCAACACATATACCAAATATAGATTACACCACAGTAATCTATATAGAGACCGTAATAAATACACAAGGTGATAATAGAAACAAGCATAATACATTACATAATATTATTCTCTAATATCATGAGAGTACACGTCATAATGCAAATACAGAAAGTAATTTCATTAACTTAGTTACAACTGAAAACAAGTCTACAACAACCACTATTGATTTCTAATAACAATTAATTACAACTCCTCATGATAAATACAATATAATATAATGTAAATATTGATACATGGTTCCTCAGAGCATGAGTTCCCTAGACTCTCTAGTATCTACGAAAATCTCAAGTGTCATCTCAATAATAGTACTGATGTGAGGAAGGAGATCATAATATGAGCATTTTTTTCACACTAATCATGAACTATTGATCTCCTAAATAATATACCATCAAAGAATGGACCTCCCTTTATGAATTAGTAGATAGTGACAGTGCAAGAATCTAGAGAGACAAGCAAGTACGCATGTGTTGTATGATTCTAAACTAAACATGCAATGTATTATAAAAATCCATTGTATTACAAGATATTTCAAAATCATGTGAATCACACTCATTAAATTATAATATCTCATGAAACATACTTTGGCCCAAAGTCTTATAAATAATAAATATAATGATCTAGATCAATCAAATTAATACACACTACTTGATCGGACTACCTTCATATGTCATTAAGAGACTAATAAGCCAGTGAAGTCCATCCCACTCCTTACTCTGAATCAGCAATGTAAATTTTTAAAATACAATTAAACTATGAGAGTCATTTAATTTAAATCATATTTATCAAATACATCATATACTATGTTATACATAAGAGTAACATACATTTATTCTATCAAATGAAGGATGAATCTTACATTAATTTCTATCCCATACTAGAATTAATGACTACAGTCTATACCACTTGGGTATAATATACATAACTATAGATTTCAACTACCATAATTTATTTCCAAACATGATACACCTATGATAACCCATATTACCATAGACTAGTATTCTAAGACATAACTACTAATTTTCCAAAAATAGTCATATAAGTAGCCTTAAAATCATGAAAACATAAACAAATATACAAGTAACTATATATAATGGATCAATTCATAGTTCACATGGAACATAATACCATACCAACATAGCATTTATTAAACTCTTAGGGGTTACATGCACGCATACACAAAGTCTTATCAACTATTATAAAACATATTATTTATACCATTAACTAACATATATACAACAAATTAGTCAAATTTAGATGTAAGTCTAGGTATAACATTTACAGTTTGTACCATCTGGGTATAACATACATTTATAATATAGTAGTCTAAGATATATCATAATATCATTGGTTCCTAATTATATCATAACATAAACCCAAACATAATATTTCAAGAATCAAATGACCCACATACAAAATAACAATCACATAAACATAGGATTATACCACCCAGATATATCCTAACTTAGACTATATAGTTAGCATTTAAAGTAACATAATTTATAAGCATGCATCATGATGCACCATAATGTGTTAGACATAACCAAGCATTTATACTTATTAACAAACTTTAACATGTATTACATCCATTATTCAAGGTAAAACATATGATAGATAGTTAATTAGTCATTAAATAAAATTATTGAACTTGTTGTAACCTTCATTTAAGCACATCATTCCATTTTCTATGAGGTTGTTTAATATGGTTACTATTTTGGGTCCCATGGGCACCTGATGACTAGATAAAAGTCATTCTACTATCTACAAACCTAGGTTTACCATCACAACCATTTACATTTTGTACTTATATTATACACCTGAATCTACATGTAGATATAACAAAAAAACTCTTGGCACATATGAAACATGAGATAATCCCATTAGTATTGTCAATACATTTTAGGGGTTTGAATGCATGTATTCATTCACTTGGTTTATATGTAATTATTTGACCTAGTTCATAATCCATCCAAAAGTTAAAACCATAAATAATACACTACTACACATATATAAACACTTATATTATTACTTTAAATGTTCATAAAGTTTCTGATGTATAACCCTGAGTTCCTTAGAGAATTCTATGGAGCTAGTTTAATCATTACCTATCAAAACCATTGACTATGTTTTATAAACAAGCACTCATTGTTTAAGTCAACTAAAGTCTCCATGAGTGTAGACACTAAAAAATTGCACACTTACAGTTTTTGATGCCTAAATGCCTCAGGATCCCCTAAAACTTATTAAACCTTCCCAAAACCCCTCTTAACCAACCAAATCATTATTTTTCTAGTCACAAATATCATTCAAAATCACTATTTAAAAGTGCTATTTACCATCACTATTCACTATGGGATCCACTATTAATATTCATGATGACATAGCATGTGACATGACATGTGACTTGTCAAGTGACATGGGAGGTGATTTGAGAGGTGATATGCCAAGTGACATGGCTTAGAAGTGATGTGGCCTTATGTGGGACATCATACCCCACTTTGGACCCTTCCCAAAATGTTTGATGACTTTATTCAAGCATCACAAGGGCCCCCCCATGAAATGTGGCAAATTTCCCAATAAGGGATCCTTATTCAACATGTATTTTTGTCTTCCCACATGAAATTAGACTTTAAAAGAGATACCTACCTCTTTAAGACTTTGGAAAAGACAAAGAGCATCCATTTTTGAAATTTTAGCTCAAATGGAGGCTCACCAACCCAAATGGGAGATTTTCCAACCCACATAAGAATCCCCACCAACCTCACCTTATACTTTTCATCCTCCACATGTAAAATTGTTCCACATTTGGTGTGCCACCCATTTAAGTGCTTGTGTGGAAGCAAGAAAGGATGGTAAAAAGTCTTTAAGTCTCATTCAAACCCATGTGCATGATTTTCATTCAAACTTGAAGACTCAGCAACCCACATAGGAATATTAACCAACCACACCTTGACCAAATCATGATCCCACTTGGAGAAATTTGAATTTCTTCAATATTACTCTATTTTGGCATGTTTCTCCACACAAAAATGTTATAAATACCCCCCTCTCCTTCACCCAAGGTTAAGTGGCAAGTTAGTCTTTTGTTCTTATCATATTGTTGTAGGTTTTTTGGAAAAGTTAATCATTTTAGAGGTCATCATATCTTGGATATGAGAACTCAAGAAATGAAAATATACCACAATCTTCAACAATCCATCTGCAATCCTTCTTCAACAAACATCAAGGTAATTTATATTGTTTTGCAACTTCAATTTCTTCTTTCTTAACCCCCTTTGGCCTCTTCTTTATTTACCTAAGAACCATAACCCCTTTGGATTTATTATTATCATTTCACCCATTTTCCTCTTTAACCTTAACCTCTTCTTTCTCTTTATTCCATTTACCCATTAGCCTCCTCACCATTTATCCCTTTATCCCCTTTTACCTCATTTCTTTCTCATCCCTCTCATCCATTTACCTTTTGAATTTATCCCTTTTATATTATTTATTTCTTACCATTTTTACCAATTTGACCATTTACCAACCTTAACCAAAACTTTATCCCTTGCCACAAGATAAACCAAACCATTTCCTAACCCAAAACACAACCTTGCCTTCACCAATTTTCAGCATTAGTATAATCAAACTAGTTACTTCATTTTGATTAATTTAGCAAAGTATTTAAATTTATTATATCAAATTTAGTTAATTTATATTTTTAATATTATAAATTTACTATTTTTATTAAAAATTATTTTATTTCATCATTTCAACTTAAGTTTTTAAAGCAGGTGAATTGACAGCCTCCTAGAAAGTTGTTGCTTCTAGGATCTAGCTTACGCTAGGCAATCCACCTATTTATTTGTCTAAAAAACAAGTTTATTTTAGTGTTTTATTATTTATAGATAATCATCCCAAGACAAATAATATATCTCCACAATCACTTGGAATAAATGCATGCATTTTTAACATGTTTTTCTATAGACCCTTTATCACTAGTTTCTTTCTTTTCAAAGAATTAAGAAAAACAAAAAAATTGAGAGAAACATTTTGGCACACCCAGTGGGATGCTTGAGTTTTATTGGGTTAATTATTTGTATTAATACATTTATAAATGAATTAGTGAACATTTTTATTTAGTTTCATTAATGTAAAAAAATTCATTTAGTTGCATTAGTAAAAAAATAAAAAATCATTTATTTGCATTTTTAATTGCATGTTTAGTTGCATATTTACTTACATTTTTAGTTGCATAATTTCTTGCATTCTTAGTTGAATTTTTAGTTGAATTTTTAATAAAATTAAGTTTTTTTTCTTTCTTGAAAAAAAACACACACACAAGTTTTAGTTACATTTTTTAGAAAAGTTAATGTTTATTTTCCTTGCATCTTTAAAAGAAATAAAAAGAACAATCATCCTAGGATTATGACTTGTATTTTCATCTTTCATTTAGATTGAATTTAGATATTTTTTATGCATTTAAATAAATCTAAAATTTTATTTTGGTACATCCATTGAATTGCTTGCTAATCTAAGTTCATCTAGTAACTAGGAGGAACAGTAATTTTATCATAGATTTCACTTGTATTCACACACCAAGCCAAACCACTGAATAATCAACACATCAAAAAAATAATTAAGATGAGGATAGATTGGGTTTTCATCACCTAACAGTAACCTTACCCCCTCCCAGCTATCCTACTTGGATTTCACCACCAAGGGGAGAACCAACTCAGCTCTCTAGTTGAGTATAAACTCTAGACTTAGTATATCTTGGCTAAGCAGCCAACACCCTTATCACTTAGAGATTTTGAAGTAAGAGGGTAGGCCCCAATACCAAGCCATGTACTAAAGTTCAAAATAGATCTTTATTTTGAGTACCGAAACAATTTGAAACCAACTATAGCTTGCCTTTTTAGTACTCATATCAAACCAACTTCCCCTCCACACTCTTTAAGGCATAAGCCAAAAGTGATTTAAAAGTAATCCTAGGCTAAACACATTTCTAGTGTTTGTGTTGATTTCTTTGAAATATTTTCGGTTACTTTATGTTTGATTTGAGAGCTTTGTCTTTTCATTCCTTATTTTCTAATATGGTCACTACCAGATAATAACTCATAAATCAAGTTAATCAACCCCCATCTTCTTCTACACCTATGGAGTATACCTCAGACATTGAGAGTTCCCCTCACATTGAGAGTTCCCCTCCTCCCTCTCCTTCTATGGTCCCAATCATATCTTAAGGGGATCCTAACTTTATTTCCTTCCTTGATAATAATCAGGTGGATTTATAGCAGTACCTTAATACCATACCACACTATACCCCTTTTGCTTCAGTTTCTTTTATTGAACCCCCTCTTAGTGTACCACCCCACCTTATGGTGGGTACCACTTCAACCCAACCATTTTTAACCCACACCTCTTCTAACATCCCATCTACCAAGAGCTAAACCAACCTTCCACCCCCTAACCAAACACCTCTTGTCACACCCCAAGTGGGTTCAACCCTACCCTTAGTCTCCTATACCCCACCTACTATGGCATTATCCTCCAATCCTACTTCCATCCTCCCTTCGGTAGAAACCAATACCTCAACCATAACCCAATTTTAAAATATAGTGCTCTCCATACCATAAACACTCCCCCCTATAAACACTTTGGTCACTACCCACATTCAACCAACTAACCCACTAACCACTTACATGCCACACATAAACCCCCCAACCTTAACCTTTCAACACGTACCTATGACATCTTATCAATATATTCCTATCACACAAGTATACATACCTTTACCTTCCACCCAACCTTACGTGACTAAAAACACACACATAACATCATCCCAACCATCCATTAGTTATTCCTATGTCACCCAGCCCCAACAAAACATGTCATATACCTATCCAACCCAACAACCCCAAATGGACTTGGTCAATATGCTAATGGAGAAGATGACTACCCTTGAGTCATCCATCTCAGGGTCACATAACCTTATCTCTTAGTACCAAATTTGTAATGAACCCATCCATCCATTTGTCCCTCTCTTACCATATCCTTTACAATGAGAATTGCCAAAATTCTCTAAATTTCAAAGCAAGGAGGACCCCCAATAACATTTAAAAGCATTTATGAATGCATTTTACTTGATTGTCCATGATGATGCTCTCCTCCTTCATACCTTTCCTATGTCCTTATCTAGACTAGCATTGGATTAGTATAGTGACATCCTAAAAAACTCCATCTTTTCCTTCGCCCAACTAGCCCAAATTTTTTTGGATCACTTTTCGATCAATATATCCAAGAAAGTTTCTATTACCGACCTCTACTTCATTTGTCAATCCAAAGATAAATCTATTACCAATTTCATGGCTCATTAGAGGATCCTAATCAACCAAATTTCCTTTTCATTACCTCAACTTGAGCTTATAGAACTCTTTGCTTGAGCATGTGCAAAACACATCTCATCCACATTGCATGTCCAAATCTTCTAGACATTCAATGAAGCTTTTACCATGGCTCATAAAATATAAAATAGATCCATTGATGATGGAAGATTAATGTTGAGGAAAAAAACCCAACTTACAAAACCAATGAGCCCTCTCCTTCCAAACTAAACAACACAACCAATACCAATTCTAAGAGAAAAGCCACTACCAATGCTATTATCCTCAAAGTCATACCTTTGTCATCTACCAACTAACAAAACCCAAGGAACCAAACCTCTGACGCCTTCACCTATCCAAACCAAAACCAAAGGAACCAAACTTGGAATAGCCATAAGACATTAACTCCACTTGGGGAGCCTTATCCTTCCATTTTGGAAAAGTTACTAACACCTAAAATCATCCAACTTATATTGAACCACCCCAATAGTTTGATACTTCTCACCCATGCCCGATTGGTATAATGAGAATGACCATTGTGATTTTCATCGAGTCATAGGACATGACATCAACAGATGTAATACCTTTAAATACCTTATCTAATCCATCATTGACAAGTGGGAGATCACATTGGATAATCCTAATGTACCACCAAATCAAGCCCTCAACATATTCTATAAACCTTTCCCTAATCATGCTCCTTATACCCCTCATCATGAAAATAAACCTAGATCATCTCATGAGGCACATATTATTAATATGGTTACTAGTGAACCCATTGACAAAGAAAATGTTACCTCAATTGCTTCTTTCCCCATTCCCCTATTGGAAGAAAAAATACTACATTCTATTCCTTTGGACACCCAAACAAAGGAATCAACCATATCCACACCTCCATTAGAGGATACCACAACTACCTCCCCTATCTCAGAACCATCCACCCCCTCTTTGGAAGCTATCTCACAAGAGAAGATGACTCCATATACATAACCTCTAATTGCAAAACCTTATATCAAAGTTCAAGATAAAGGTAAGGGAACCAAATTGGAAATTCTAACCCCTTCTTTGATAGACCAACTTAACCCCTCTAAAATAACTAAAACCTCCACCTGACCAACCAAAACCCCTTCCAAATTGATTCACCCTCAAACACTTAAACCCACTAAGATAACTAAAGTGACCAAATCCCCTCCAAAAACAACTAAAACAACCAAAGAGGTAAAATTACTAAAGGTCATAAAACCCTAGATTTTACCTCGCTCAACATTGCCTTCCTTTATGGGTCCCCATCCCTCTACCTTAAACACAAAATCCACCATTTTTAATAAAACCCCATCATCTTTATTGGTCACACCTTCATACTTGCTCTGTAAAGTACCTTTCCCCACTACACCAATAATCCTTAAGTTACCTACCTTAACATCATTTTCCTCTAGCTCACCTACCACCTTACCTAAACTAAAGTTGTCAACCATGTATGCCACTTTACCTAAGACACTTATCACCAAACCCATGTCCCCACAACTTTCTACTTCAACACCCAAAATAAAGTCCACTAAACCTTTACCACATTTAACTGAATCTTACTTGACCACCCTCTAATGGTTATTGAAAACTTCTTCCTTGAGATTACGACCCATCAAACCCTCTTTATTTAATGATAACTTGATATGTACATATCATAGGGCACCAAGACATGACACTAAGAAATGTAAAGCTCTCCAAATGTTGGATCACAACTTATACGAAGATGATGATATATTATTAGATAAACCTCCTTCATCCCCATTGCCAATCTAACCACCTACTCAACCCATCTGACCTTCAGTCTCACCCAAAAGTGAAGAGAAGGAACTGAAGTAACCATCTAACCCAAAGAACCCCCTTATCCACACTATTCACATGGTCACCTGATCTTGAGCCCAGAAAAAGGATAAAGGGAAGACTAAGGCATCTATTCCTTTGGCTCACCCCTCCCTAAACTCTCAAGATAATAATACCCAACCTTCTCCATCTCCAAACAAACCTAATGTGTCTATCTTAGGTTCCTCTCCATCTAACCCTCCATACCCTAACCCATATGCAATATCTATCCTCAAGCAACTTTACCAAACTCCAATAAATATGAACTTGTATGAGTTAATCTCTAACTCCCCCCATCACTGTCAACTACTCATAGAGGCTCTACAATCCATTGAGGTCCAACCCATTGATCCTTAGCCTCTATCCACTTTTGTTGGTACCCTTCAGACTTCCAACCTTATCACCTTTAAAATTTTAGAAATACCTTATGTGCATTAAGGGGATCCCGATCCCCCTCTCTTCATTATGACATATATCAATCAAACCCACATTAAAAGGGTGATGATTGATGGGGGAGCTAGCATCAATATTATCTCCTCCCATGCTTATGACCAGTTTTAGTTACTTGCAAACATCATGTTCGAAAGCTCAATGATTCTTCATTATTTTAATGATACTATGGCTACCACCTTGGGCACAATTGTCCTCCACATTTGTGTAGCACCTCATACTATTATTGAACTCTTTTATGTTGTAGATGGAGAGTTTCAATATAATATTTTACTCAAATGCCCTTGGATTCATGCCATGAGTTATGTCCCTTCCACCCTACATCAATGTGTCAAGTTTGAATATGAAGGTAAATTTGTGACTATCTAAGCTGACCCTGGTCCTTTACATCTTGCAATATGACATATCAACCCAATGATGCCCTTCTTCCTCCCTTATCCACCACATAACCATCTACCAACAACACAACCTCACTAGCCAAAACCCATAGCATCTCCAAACCTATTATTGATGAAGCTTCCACTAGCTCATCTATCCCCTCTTCCCAAATTCCTATAGAAGACCTTGTGACAACCACATTCCAACATCTTTCTTTTGGGTCATATAGACTCTTAGCCTTAGATTCCTTATTTACCCCCCAAGAATATGGGAATCTCAGACATGACCCTTCTTATGACCTTAACATTAGAACCATCATCCCCATTGGTCTCCCTAGCCATCAAACAAATTTCATTTATGGGGGACTTGATCAACCACTTCCAGCCCCTACCAATACATCACCCATCCAGCCATTTACATCTAACTTTTCCTATCTTAGAAAACCAAATTTCACTAAGTTGTATCTTCATAGATGTGCTTGGAAAGGATTTGGCCTTGATTTTTATGAATAATGATCTCATGAGTTACCCTATTTTAAAACTTTGCAACCTCATGAGTCATTTGGCCTTGGGTATGAACCTTCTCAAGAATCCACCAATTTACCCAAACCCATTGCCACCATAGGGGAAGATATCCCATCCTTGGTAACCCAATCACTTTCTCCACTTGAAGACCCCAATATCATCCCTCCTAAATTTTTTTATCAATGATGTAAGTTTGGGCCCTATCATCTACCAAAAGAGTGGCTAAACCAAGGTCCTTCCACTCGTACATCCTAAAATGGTAGAGAATTATTATCCCACCATCAACACCATCCAACATTAAGATGATGATTCCATTCTTACCCACCTAGGTGTAGGGAAGTCTTCTATCCATAAATCCCTTCTTCCTGAGGCCATAACTATGTTGAATAAATGTACCATCGATATCAATTTGAGCACTCTGGATGACTCTTACATTGTCAAATTAGGACAATCATTGAAAACCAAAGAACTTCAATATTTCTCCTCTTTCCTCTAAGACCAAAGCATAGACTTCTCTTGGTCTTATAATTATATGCCTAGGATTAAACCCACCATTTATACCCATAACATTGTCACTCACCATGATGTTAAGCTTGTTAAATAAAAACCTTGATGCATGCATCCTCACATAGCCCTTCTCATCAAAGAAGAGCTTCAACATCTCTTATTTGTAAACTTAATTTAAACCATTGACTACCCCAATGGGTCTCAAACATTGTACCTATCACCAAATTCAATGGGAGTTTATGCATTTATGTGGAATTTTGTGACCTTAACCTTGCCTACCCCAAACATTACTTCCCTCTCCCTAGCATTAACTAGCTTGTTGATCTTACGACCAGTCACGAGATGTTATCTCTCATGGATGGGTTTTTAGGTTATAATGAAGTCTTGATTGCTCATGAAGCTCAATATAAAATTTCCTTTGTGACCCCTTGCGGAAATATTTGATATAAAGTCATGCCTTTTAGGTTAAAGAATGTTGGTGCAACCTACCAACATGCCATGACTTATATTTTCCATGATATCATCCATAAGATCATAGAAGACTATGTGGATGACCTTCTTAGGAAATTCAAACTCTAAAAAGACCACTTGGCTATTATTACAATCATATTTGATTGCCTCATCCATTATAATGTTCACCTAGATCCCAAGAAATGCATTTTACAAGTCCTTTTAGGAAAGCTTCTTGGCTTCATCATTTCTCTTAATGGAATTAAAGTAGACCCTACTAAAGTCAAAGCAATTTTAGACATGCCTCCTCTGACCAACCTTAAATAACTTTTTAGCCTTCAAGGAAGACTTTAATCCATTCACTATTTCATTTCCTAACTTTTAGACCGGTGCCAACCTTTTCATCACCTTCTGAAGAAGGATGTCTCTTTCAAATGGAGTAGTGATTATCAAAAGGCCTTTGATTCACTCAAATAGTACCTTTTATCACCACTTGTCCTTACCAGTTTGAAGTATGACCACCCCTTTTACCTATATATTTCTACCACTAACCATTCCCTAGGGGAAATATTGGCTCACCGAGATGAATAGCACAAAGAGCAAGTTGTATACTACATTATTCATACACTTGTAGAATACAAAACTTGGTATACACACACCAATAAACTATGCTAAGCATTGACCTTCATGGCCACCAAAATCCACCACTAACTTTTTAACCATAAAACCTATGTCATCACTAATAGCAACCCGCTCAAATACATGCACTCTAAACCATACCAAAATTAGCATATGGCTAAGTGGCTCATGCTCCTCAATAAATTTGAACTTGAATTCCTCAAATAAAATTCAATTAAAGGTTAGGTCATTGTCAATCAATTAGCTAAAGCTCCTCTAGAAAATAACCAACCACCCCTTCTTGCCTTTCTAGATGAGTCTATCATGACTCTTTTTTAAGAAGATGACATAACCTACAAAATGACCATGTTTTTCAATGGCTCTAAATGCCAATAAGGAGGGGTGATAGAGTTATTTTCATTCCACTCGATGGTGAACCCCTTCCTCTCTCATTCAAATTTGACTTTGAATGCACCAATAATATGGCTAAGTATGAAGCCCTAGTGATAGGTTTCTGAATTGCTCAAAGCTTAGAAATTAAGACAATCCATGTCTTTGGTGATTCCTAGCTTATGGTCATCCAAGTCAATGGGTTCTATCAATGTAATAATGATGTCTTACTAAAATATAAAATTTTAGTTGACAAAATATTAAAATCATTCAAGCATTACCTAGTCCAATCCATTCCCTGATCTACCAATAAATTTTTGGATATAATGGCATGCCTTACTTCTCAAATCCCTTCTTAGCCTTCTAATTCCAAAATATTTGTCACCATTCATCATTTTACCACACCCTCTTATGGCCAATATGACCTCCCTACCATTTGTAATGTAGAGGAATCCCCATCTGACATTTGGTATGACCAAACTTTCAACTACCTCAACCTAGGCATTATTCCTCCCAACCTCTCTAGGAATGCCCAAAGAGATTTTATTAAAATTACCTCTCATTACACCATACTAGGGGGAATCCTTTAAAAATGTGGTTTTGATTATCTCCTTCTTCATTGCCTACATAGCCATAAAGCTTCCCATGCCATCAAAGAAAAACATGATGGGATCTAAGGGGGACACTTTAGTGGCCTAGTAGTCGTTAAATGTATCCTTCACCTTGGTTATTATTGGCCCACCCTGAACCAAGACTATTGTGATTATATAAAAACTATGTTAAATGTAAATAACATGCTAATTTGCATCATGTGCCATCCAATATCCTCTAAGTATCTAAGGACTTTTGTCCTGTCTCTCAATGGGGGCTCGATCTCACTAGGGAAATTAACCCCCATTATTTGTATCAGCATAGCTCCATCATCATAGCCATTGAATACTTCACCAAGTGGTTGGAAGCTATTCCTATAATCTCTACCAAAGTAAAAATGATTTTCAACTTTATCGACCACCATATCATCTACCACTTTGGTGTTCCTCATAAGATCATCACTGATAATGGTAAATCCTTCAAGAATAAGCAATTACAAGGTTTATATGATGTATTTGGCATTGATTTAATCTTTTCCTTGCCTTAGTGACCACAAGCAAATAGACAAGTGGAAGCCTCTAATAAAACCCTTACCAAATATTAACCAAAGTTGTCAGTGCTTTAGGTCAAGATTGGCACTTGCACATCCCATTCACCTTATGGGCCTATCACACTAGAATTTGATCCTCCATTAGTGCTACCTCTTTCTCTCTAGTCTTCAAAATAGGGGTAGTCTTAACTCTTGAAGTCCAAATCCCCTCTTCACATATCTTTGAAGGAGCTCATTTCTAAAGAAGATTTTTGTCAACATCATTTAGCTCAACTTGAGATACTTGAGTGTTGTTTAGAATCTCTCACCCACATCCGTATATATCAAGATCATATCACATGTGATTATAACAAGCACCTCAAATAATAATAATTCAATATCGAAGATCTCATCCTAAAATAAAACAAACATGTGACCAACATAGATAAGAATAAATGAGGCAAGTTTGCTTTCAATTATCTTTGACCCTACATCATCACCCATAAATATGGATTACGAGCTTATCATTTTTCCTCTCTTAAAGGTAAACCAGAACTATAGCCTCTCAATGCTTCACATCTACATCCATTTTTCTATTAAAGAAGGATCAAGCTCACATGTTTGTCTAACTTAAGCTCATCTCTTGATTATAATATTTTCACCAGCACCTTCCTCCTCCCATTTTTGAGGATAATTGATTAAAACATAGAACCATGTGATTAACCATGATAGTCATGGCCTAATCCTAAATATGGGTACCATGACTCTACTCATAGCATGGTTCTCATGGATAATTTTCATCTATAACAAGATGGAATCCCATCGTCATTCTCTCTCAAAACCATACCCTTTCACATATCATGAACCCTCTTATGTAAAGTTTTGCCCTCATAAAGGTAAAACTTTGAACCTAATTAGACTGGTCCATGTCCAAACACATTTCATCTTGCAACAATTAATTAGTTCAATATCCTAAGCATTGTAGACTACTACCTAGAAAGAAAGCTACCTAAAAAAAAAAATCCATATTTAAGGTAGACTACTCCCTTGAAGGGTAGATATCAAGAACATTAAAACAAATCTAATAAGCTTATACCAATCCCTTGAAGGGTGGCTAAGTTAACTTTGTCAAAAGTAGAGAAATTTCATGGAAGCTTCTCACATTGATCATCTTCCCAAATATAGTAATAAAGCAAGAGGCCCACTATCAAAACCAATTCTAAAGCCGTGATCGGCTCTCAAGAAACATAATAAGTTGGAAGCCGCAATTAGCTTTCCCATGTAGACTTCATGCATTGATCAGTCTACATCTAGAATATGACATGGACTTCTCCAATATCATTCTTAGGTCAACTATAAAAGGGGAAAACTAATTCACATGAGGTTATCATATGTATCACATATTACCCTTCACACAACCTATCACCCGTCTTCTCTTTTGACTATCTATAAATCAAGGGATTTAGAGCTTACTTGACACCCTGTGATCATGAAACCTTTTTTTATCAACTAATAACCACTCATGCACATCATTTTAATGGATTATATTCATTAAGCAGATCTCACTTTGGGCCTATTTTTAGTCCTTGTCAAAAATAAAGCATCAAGCCCTATTCTTATCTTAGTGTGCATGGTCAAAGTTTTTGCCATGACTTGTACCATCCAACATTGCAACAACAATGGTCATTTATTTTAAATTAAGCAAGATTACAACAACCATAACCATACTAATCATAAACATAACCATAACCTTGATAAGTATCCATACAACCTACGCATAATAACATTTGACCAGTAATATCCAACACATTACCCTTATATTCCTACTATCCCATTTCCACAAGATCTAAACATCATACCTTAACCATTAGTAGTGTCTACTCAAACATGGCAATATTTTCTTTTTACTAGCTGAGAGTCCATAAATAGTAGGGGAATGATTGTCTGATTTAATTGTATCACCAATATCCTAGACCACATAGCTCCCTGATACCAGGGCATCTTCTAAATGGGACCTCATGTCTGTAGTTCCAAGCAACTAGGGCATATGATGCAGATATGGCCACCATTTTTATAGCCTACCCATGTATATCTTAGGCTAGGCAAGTTCCATCCTCTATCACTCACCATGATGATAACTTTCTTACTTGTATAATCTACTTGACCATCAAAGAAATTCTTTGCCGGTCATCACTTGGCTTATAGTGGTGATAAACCTTGGCCATAGAAACTCTATAGATCTGAATAGACCCCCACCTCCTAAAACTTATCTCATAGTGGTAGACACTATCTCCAAACTCCTACCTTCACATAATTTTAGAAGGTGCAACCTCCTCAAAAAAATACCCCTTCTTTGGATTAGCTCCATTGAATATTATTTGTGGTACTTCACTTTGTGCTCCCTTCTAATTTATCCTACTTTTCCCATCTATAACTCTCATCCTAATAAATTTGGGATAATTTTGGTAACTATTTACCAACCTACCCCATTCACTTTCACTGACACCTTCACCAAAACCCAAAACTATTGTTTCACCAAACCTTCTCCCTCAGCCCAAACTAGCCCATGTGGTCTATCAAATTCGGGAAACCAATTTGAACACCACTCATCAAAACCTTATTGAACTACATTTTCATAATTTCCATGGACTATGTAGGTGCTACTCTAGGGGTAGTTTGGCCACTAAAAATTAATTCCCATCCCCTTTTTTCCTTCTCATTCATTTTTGCCACTAACAGTGCCCTCTTACTTAGGGTGTCCTACATCAAGGAAGCCTTGAATTATTTATTCAATGTCTTTATGTTTTAACACCATCTAATACTTCCTCTTAAGTCTTTCCCCCATTATTGGGAGAACTACATTAGCCTGAAGTCTTTTTGGACTATGTAGGTAGTGCTCAATTATTGAGGTCAGCTCAACCACTTCCTTTACTTTATTTTCCCTTCTCACCTAAAATATATTCATCCAATTCTATACCTATCTCCTAACTATCTCCCTACCTCCAGCTTTTCAATCTCTTTTAACACAAGGGTTGATAGCATTCCCCATTTCCCCCCCCCTTACCTCCCATAAGGATGCCTCCTACTCTACTCCATTGGCCTCCCTGTCATATTTCGTTATACACCCTTCACGACCCACTTCCCCACCCACCTTTTGCCTTTTATACCTCTCTTTCACCTTATTACCAACTTTTCCCTTTATCCCTTTCAACTTATTTCTCCATCCTCATCATCTCCCCTCCCCCTTGGCTATTTGTCATACCCCCTTTATCACTCTCTTTTCCTCACCCATTCCACTTCATGTTATGCATCTTGCAAGCTTTCTATTTTTTTTGTTGCTAAACTTTTTATTTACGTGTACCACCACTCTCTACCATTCTTCCACTCTTCCCACCGTATCCATTTTCCATTCTTCTTGTTTTATTTTTTCCATCCTTTTATCTTCCCCTTTTTCCTTCACAACTAGTTTCTCCCTGGGTATTTATCCTTTGAGAAGCCTTCCATAATTTCCCTTTTCTTCTTATCTCTTTTTGCCTATGGCCCTTTTTACATTCCCATTTTCCTCTTTTCATCTTGGTACTCACTTATCTTTTGCATATGTGTGATTATCCATGCTTTGTATCCCTGCTTCAACTCTTCCTTTCTGTTCTTATCATCTTTGATATTCATCCCTTAGTTTCATCTCCCTCCCTTTCATTGCTTCCCCTATTTCTTCACCACCTCACTATTTTTTGTATCTTGTTAATCTCTTCTAATCACCCCTTTAGCTTGTTAATCTCTTCTAACAAGTTGATTAACACTTACCTTCTCTTTTCACCTTCTTTTCCACCCATCATTTGCTTCCCTTCATTCTTCACCCCTTTCCGATTTTCCATCCCATCCTCATCTCCAAAACCACCATCTGCTTTGTTTCATTATTCCTCTCCTTGTATATAGTCACCCATGCTTACTTGGTCAAGATACCACCTACTTCTTCTATCTCCCCTCATCCTCTTTGTGTCCTCATTTCACTCCTTTGTTCCTCATGTATCCTTTTTTTCAATTTATTTCCTTGTTTTTAATTTTCATCACCAAACTATTTTCTCTTTTATCTTTTTTAGACTTGTTTTCAAACCTTTCATGGTTTCCCATATCCCTCATTCTCCCCTTACCCTTCATGATTGTTACACTTCTCTCCCCATCCTTTTCAAATCTCTAATCTGTCATTCTTTAGTACATCTCTCACCCCTAATATTTTACCTTTTATTTTATTCTCTTTTCTCTGTTTCATTTCATTTCTTTCTTCTCCCTTGATGCCCTTCCTTTCTCTTCCCAACCTTTATGACCATGCCTGGATTATTCTATCCTTCTCCACCTTTGTCTTTATCTGTGACCTCATTATTTTCTCTTCATGTGTCTCTTAGTCCACCTTTACCTCATCCCTTATTGGATCTCCCTTATGTTCTCTAATTTCACCTCCACCTCTTTAGAGTGTGATCACCAGTTGTACTACTTCTATGTACATCTACTTGTATTCTTACTTGTATATTTCATGCCCCTGCCTTAACACATGAAAGTTGGTTAGGTTCTTTACTTTAGGATCATCCATTTTTTCCTTTAATTCCTTTGTATGTTGCACTCAGACTCTCTTTTTTATCCCTCTCCAACTACTCCCTTCACCCTTCCTGCCACCTTTTTCCTTTTCAACCCTCTACCCATTTTGAGCATGCTATGGCCTTCAAGATTTTCTACTTGATTTTGGTTTACTATGATATGTATACTAGTCCTATAGCTCTATAACACAATTTTCCAAGACTGTGGGCCCATACAACCAACTAGAAAATGTAAGCATTATTCAACCATCGGGATGAAAATCCTCACATCTTCTCATCTTACCTATTTTAAACCCATTTTACTCCAACCTTTAAAGATGTTAGAATCAAAACTAAAAGCACCTTTAAATGGAAGATTTGGGATACCCACATGGGGATGATAGCTACACCCTCTCACATGCCCTAACCTTCGAACTAATAGTTTCCCTTGATTCTCCCTTTCAAACTAAATCTTACACCTTGAAATAGCCCTTACTTTAATGCATGAAATCCACAACCTGATCCCTTATTTAATTAATATTATTGCTATTCACCTCACTCCATATTCTAATTCCCCTTAGCATCTTTATTTTAATTCCCTCAAAACTTAATGATTACTTATTTTGGAGCCCTACTGACTCAAGGGTCAAGGGTTTAAATCTTCACCACTTCTCATTTACCCA
>JARHVA010003362.1:727500-982500 GCA_037957365.1 Torreya grandis
CAAAAAATATCAAGCCTTAATTTTTATATAGTGAATAATGTTGTAAAGAAAAGTGAGGATATTCCCTATGTAGGAAAAAACCCAATCATGCATTTATGTATTTAACATTTCCTTAGTATCCCACTCTAAAATGTATATTACACCCTAATTGTGTATTACGATCTAATCAATAGAGTTGTATGGATTGTTTTTATTATTTTGAATAAGAATAATAAAAATAAATATTTTTACATCATTATTGAGTCACCTTAGACATAAGTGATCAGAATTATACCAATTAAACTCTCAATTTTGTTGTATAAAGGGATTTATATTGACTGGTTACAGGTTTTGATCCTCTTAAAATATTTCACTAAATATTTGATGCAATTATTCTACCATATAAGACATAGATTCAAATATTCCTCACCTTGTCATGTCATCATCATTATGCCTCTATTAGCCTATGCCAAAATATAATAAGGCTAATACATGGTAATCATCCATTAGTCCTTATGCTAACACTAATGGTATTACTTTATTAAAAAAATCATATTGAAACTAAAAAATTAACATATATGGTCGATTCATATTAGTTTTTAGAAACTAAATCATTGGGTTAATTAGTATAGTCTATACACATGTTTCATAATAAAATTACTAGACTAAAACATAACATTATAATAATATGAATCAACATACCATTAGAACCTTAATCATAAGTCTATTATCATGTATTATAGTCCATACACACATGTATATGAAACTATGCATGTAATTAGTCCTTTTGCTAACACATTTCAATACCAGTATAAAAATTCATATTAGTGAGTGAATCAACATGTATATATTTAGTTATTTCTCCCAAATAGAAAACACTACGTCAATGGATGTAATAAAAATCATTCCATAATCAACATGGTGTTAGATATCATGGTCAAACTATGATGACAAGATAATGCGATGTAATCATTTCTTGAAGTCACTATAATTTTATTATTTTCTCTTACATTCATTGGGTAAAGGAAAACAATGCAACTCAATGTTACCAAAACACTACCTACTTACCAAAGCTATAAGAATAGTATCACAATCTATCTCCATAACTGAGAGATAAATAAAATAATAAACACAAAGATATAACAACTCATCCAATCCCACAAGTTAAAAAAATTAGTGACCTTTAAGATTCATAAGTGAAAAATAGAGAACTATTATCTCAAAATAAAACTCCTACATATATTCATCAGGTAAAGGAAAACACTGCAACTCAATGTTTTCAAAACACTACCTACTTACCAAAGTTGTAAGAATAGTATCACAATCTATCTTGATAAACTATAGAGAAATAAAATACTAAACACAAATATATAACAATTCATCTAACCCTACAACTTCCCTTTCAAAAATAAGTAGGAAACATTCTCCCACCAACTTCAAGGGAGTATGATCAAACAACATTTAAAAACAAGTTCTCATTTAAGAGAACACTAAAATCAACAACATACAAATAATATTCCTTTTAGTAGAATCATAATAATTTCAAAGGATAATTAAATAATAACAACTCTCCTCTAAGATAATTAATAGGGTACCAAACCAAAAACAATCTCCTAACAAAAAGGAACTCTCAATTAAAACAACAACACTTTACTACAAGAAAATTCCTACCACACTAGGTGCTAGCAAACTAAAATGATCTTATAATATTTTCCATTCCTAGGATAAATTAAAAATAAGGCAAAAATTAAAGCACACATATATATAAAGTGACAAGCATCCTGTTCTTATTAATCACTCACAACAATGAACACAAATGACAAAGGTGACTAGGTTAATAAGCAAGGTTATAATTATACTTGAGGTGTCAACCCAAATGTTTGAAAAATAAGGTATGATACTCTTTCCCATAACTCATGAACTAAGATGTGCACTCACCTACCCAAACCTTGATTTCAACCAACTCGATTGAAACACTCACTAACCCTAACCTATAGTAACTCTAATAGGGTATGAATGCTTCTAAAGTACACACTCAATGTACCAAACCCATTTCATGAATGTCACATACTAACAAAAGTCACATATTTATGGAGGATTTATCAAGTATCATAGCTCCAATCATGGTGCAACATGACTCTATACTAAGCCACCATGAATCCTAAATATTGGTGTAATACTTCATGTCACTAGGTTCACACTGGTGAACAAAAATGTGAATGGATTCATTATGTCTTAGAGTTTGATCCATAGCTCTGGTACCACATGTAATAACCTCACTGGGTTAGACATAGAAATACATGATTTTTTTTAATTTAACACATATACCAAATATAGATTACACCATGAGAATCTATAGAGAGACCATAAGAAATACACAAGGTGATAATAGCAACAAGCATAATAGTGATCTCTAATATCATGACAGTGCATGTCATAATGCAAATACAGATAGTAATTACTTTAACTTAGTTACAACTAAAAACAAGTCTACAACCACCATTGTTTATTTAAAATAAGAATTAATTACAACTTCCCATGACCATAATCAATCATAAATATAATACAATACAATTTACATATTGATACATGGCTCCCCAGGGCATGAGTTCTCCAAACTCTCTAGTATCTATGGCAATCTCAAGTGGTGTATCAATAGTAGTACTATTTTGGGGAGGGAGAGCATCATCCAAGCACTTTTCCACACCAGCCACAGACCAACAATCCCCTACACAATCTCTCATCAGGGAATGGCCCACCCTTCATGGATGAGTAGATAGTGATAGGATGGGAATCCAAAGAGATAAGCAAGTACCTGTGTGTTGTATGATTCTAAACTAAACATGAAGTGTATCATAGAAATTTGTTCTATTAAAATATATCACACAAACATGTGAATCACACTTATGAAATGATAGTGTCTCACTAAACATAGTTTGGCTCAAATTTTTACAAACAATAAATAACAGTGATCTAGATCAATCAAAATCATACATACTACTTGATTGGACTACCTTCATCTATCATTGTGAGACTAGTAAGCTAGTAAAGTCCATCTCACTCCTTACTCCAAATCAATAATATAGAATGGTCAAATACAATTCAACCATGAGATTCATTTAATTTACATCCTATTTATAAAATACATCATATAATATGTTATACATAGGAGTAACATACGTTTATTCTGTCAAATGCATGAATGAATCTTGCATTAATTTATATACCATACTATAATTAATGACTATAATCTATATCATCCAGGTAAAATATGAAAAAAAATCAACTACCATAATTTTTTCCAAACATTCTACACCTATGATAACCCATATTACCATAGACTAGTATTCTAAGACATAACTACTAGTTTTCCAAAAATAGTCATATAAGTAGCCTTAAAATCATGGAAAAATAAACAAATATACAAGTAAATATATATAATGAAGTAAGTCATAGTTCACATGGAACACAATAATATACCAACATAACATTCATTAAACTCTTAAGGGTTGCATGCATGCATACACAAAGTATTATCAACTATTTTAAAACATACCATTCACACCATTAACCAACCTATGTAAAACAAATTAGTCAAATGTAGATGTAATTCTAGGTATAACATTTATAGTATGTACCATCAGGTACAACATACATTTATATTATAGTACTCTATGATATTCCATACTATCATAGGTTCCTAATTATATCATAATGTAAACCCAAACTTATGATTTTAAGAATCAAGTCACCCACATACAAAATAACAATCATGTAAACATAGGATTATGCCACCTAGATATATCCTAACTTAGATTATATACTTATCATTTAAAGCAACATGATTTATAATCACGCATCATGATGTACCATAATGTGTTAGATATAACCAAGAATTTATACCTATTAATATACTCTAGCATGTATTGCATCCATTATTCAATGCAAAACATATGATAAATAGTTAATTAGTCATTAATTAAAATTATTTTACTTCTTGTAACCTTCATTTAAGCACCTCATTCTATTTTCTAGGAGGTTGTTTAATCCAGTTACTATTTTGGGTCCCATGGGCACCCTATGAATAGATAAAAATCATTCTAATGTATACAAACCTAGGTTTACAATCACAACCATTTAAATTATGTAATTATATTTTACACCTCAATCTATGTATAGATATAACAAAATAATACATGGCACATATGAAACATGAGATAATCCTGCTAGTATTGTCTATACATTTTAGGGGTTTGAATGCACACATTCATTCATTTAATTTATATGTAATCCTTTGACCTAGTTCATAATCCACCTAGACATTAAAACCATAAATAATACACCCCTAAACATATATAAACACCTATATTATTAATTTAAATGTTCATAAAGTTTATGATGTATAGCCCTATGTTCTTCAGAGCATTCTATGGAGCTAGTTTCATCATTACCTATCAAAAAGATTGACTATGTTTTATAAATAAGCATTAATTGTTTTATTCAATTAAGGTATCTATGTGAGAGTGCATGTATGTATGCACGTACATGCGCACACACACACACACACACACACACACACACACACACACACACACACACACACACACACACACACACACACACACACACACACACACACACACACACACACACACACACACACACACACACACACACACACACACACACTACCAATAGTTAATTTTATTGATGCTTCATTAGCAACATTGGTTATGATATATTATTATCAATAATTAAGAACAACTATTGGTCTAATATATATACTCATGCTTATGGTTATAAAATATAAAATATAAAATATAATTACACATGTAAAATATAACATACAAACCCCAAAGTTAGAATGTCGTATCCTAGTCTTCTCAAGGCATCCAACCTCCAATTTGTCATGTGTTTACTATTTATGAAATGTTTTCATGGATTTTATATATTTCTACATATATATTTCACCCTTTATGAATAATAACTTCAAACTCAGTAGTTGAATAATGTTTAAAGGTAAATTACCATGGTTCAATTAACTTAAAATAATAGTGATACATCATGGTTACACCACTAGATGTACTTATCCTTATGATATTTGACATATTTGTTATGTTATCTCATAACTATGCAACATAGACTTATTATTCATGATTGGTTATAAAACAGTCCACGGTTAATGGCAGTCTCATTCTAACGCATATCTATGAGCTTTTCATACAAACAAAAGTACTATTATACATAGAAATAAATATATGAACCATTACAAAATCATGAATTGTAAGGGTTTAAAAAGCATTGGGGCTCAACTTTTATACATAAAATAATGTTGTAAATAAAAGTGATGGTATTCCCTATGTAGGAACAGACCTAATCATGCATGTATGTATTTAACATTTCCTTAGAATCCCACTCTAAAATGTAGATTATGCCCTGATTGTGTATTATGATTTGATCAATGGAGTTGTATGGACCATTGTTATTATTCTAAATAAAAATAAATACTCTTACATAATTCTTGAGTCACCTTAGTCATAAGTGATCATAATTATACCGATTAAACTCCCAAGTTTGATGTAAAAAGGGATTTATATTGATTGGTTATAGATTTTGATCCTCTTAAAATATTTCACTGAATGTTTGATGTAATTGTTCTAACATAGAAGACATAGATTCAACTATTATTCACCTTACCATGTCACCATCAAAATTATTCCTCTATTAGCCTACACCAAAATATAATAAGGCTAATACATGGTAATCATCCATTTAGGATTGACCAAAAAAAATAGCTATGACTGAGTTGTTACATGTTATATCCTAATCCATATTATTAATCATAACAACTTAGCATAAATGCTAACACTATAGGTACTAATTTTTATATGACTATCAATCTCCATTAGTCCTTATGCTGATTCTAATGGTATTGATTTATTAAAAAAAATCATATGAAAACTAAAACATGAATGTATATGGTTGATTCATATTAATTTTTAGAAACTAAAACATTGGATTAATTATTATAGTTCATACACACGTTTCATTAAAAAATGACCATACTAAAACATAACATTATAATAATCTGAATTAGCATACCATTATCACCTTAATCATATGTCTATTATCATGTATTATAGTCCCTACATGCGTGTATATGAAACTATGCATGTAATTAGTCCTTATGCTAACATGTTTCAATACCAATATAAAAATTCATATTAGTAAGTGAATTAACATGTACATATTTAATTCTTTATCTCAAATAGAAAATACTATGTCAACAAATGTAACAAAAATCATTCCATAATCGACATGGTGTTAGACAGCATGGTCAAATTATGATGACAAGATAATGTGTTGTAATCATTTCTTGAAGTCATTGGAATTTTATTATTTTCTCTAGATTTATGATCATAAAGGAGGCTCATCTTACCAATTCTCATATACATAAGCTCAATGTTTCAATAAATATATATACTTGGTTAAAGTCACCATACATGACATACATTAGTGGAAGAAACCTATATACCAATAGACCTACTGAAAATATTACATTATAATTGTCTAACCAGATATATTTACAGCCAGCTAATATGCAATTATGGTTTTAGATAGATTTAAAAATACATTAAATTGAAGTACATTGCCTACTTAATAGATGATGCTTATGTTTAGTTGATTCCAAGACTTCTCTTCTCCTCTATAGGGAATTGTGCCTCTCTCCTTATCCTAGGTTTCTTTCCTATCTTTATAACAAAGGGGGTGTAGTTTTTTTAAAAAGATTTTTCCCTTTCCAAAAAAATCTATTTTTCAATTTATTTTTATTTTATTAAAATCTTTTTTTATTTAATGAGTTTCTCTTTTATCTAATTTATGAATTTTTCTAAAAAAATTAATTGTTTCCTTTTTCTTTCTTTTTTAAATAATTTTTTTAATATGAAATGTCCAATTTCATATTTTTAATTAAATAAAATTAACATTTAATTATATTTATACAATTTAATGATAAATTCCAAAATTCATAAATAACTCATATTTTTAAATTCACATTTGCTAAAATTACTCCTACCATTATTAATGGAAAAACATACTAAACATGCAAAGGAATTTACTTCTATATTTTACCTACTCTAGAAAATAAGAGAAACAACACTCCAAACAAATATCAAACACACCTAAAGAAATTAAATTCATTTCTGCCATGACTAACTATTGTGTGTAGGGTTTTCACCATCTCTCTATAGACTTTAGATGTCTCTATCTACATCACCCTCTCTGATGATGCACTCCCTCTGACACACTCGAGCAATGAATTCTCCTACATCCACCTCACAACATAGGTAATTAGATCATATCACATTATAAACATAAAGTGATAATATAACTAAAATAATACATTAGTATGCCCAAAATATAGCCACATACATTTACCAACTCATAGTAAGAAATCATGTATCATCATATAACTAACCAACATTCTACTATCCCATAATAGCATAAATCTCATGCTTAGTAAAAAATATAACCAAATATGAATTGTTAGCTACAAATATCCATGGATAATCTATTAAGTTTGCTTGACAAGGAATTGGGATTTAACATAATTACACCCGTATCAAACATCATCATTCCTTATCATCCCTAATCACTCCCTCGTTGTCTCCAATTGTCCCTAATCACTCCCTCATCGACCCTCATGATCCCTCATGATCCCTAATCATCCCTATTCATTCCCTCATCATAATTTATCACTCCATCATCATCTTTCATCATCCCTCATCATGCCTAATCACTAAACCCCAAACCCTAAACTCCTTCATTATCCTTAATCATCCATAATCACTCTCTCAATAGCTCTCATTATCCCTAATCACACCCTCATCAAACCTTATCATTCTTAATCATCCCTGCTTACTCCCTTATCATCCTTAATCACTTTGTAATCAACCCTCATCATCCCTAATCACTTCCTCTTCAATTTTCATTATCTCCCATCATCCCTAATCAATCCATCATTGTACCTAGTACTCTATCATCATCCCTCATCATACTTAAACCCCAAAACTTGAATCCCAAACCCTAAACCCTAAACCACTCTGACATTTTGAGCCATTATTTGCATCTACACATTGACTAGACACATACTTGGAAGCCACTATGAGATATGTGATCTGATCTAATAACATCCAAAACATTCACACTCGGCCTAGATACACTAAAAACCAAGTTTTAGAGAAAAATTCTAAATTAAATCATCATAGTTAAAGGGGAGATAGATCCCACCTTCCATCATAATTCCCACATAAGCATAAAAATTTTAATGCAAAGATCAAATGTGTTGAAGTAAATTTATTATCACAATTGCTAATAATGTATACGCATGACCCACAACATTCTTTGAGAATAACGCGTAAACATGATAATATCCAAAATGATCTGACCATGTTGCTCAACATTTGTAACCCAAGTAGAAAGCAAATAACCTAACCATAGGCACTATGGAAATAATCTAGGTTTCACCTCTAAACCATAAATAGTAAACCCAAATCCTAACCCTAAGCTTTAAGCCACAAACACAAAATCACAAACCCTAAATACTTTTAAGGGTTTGGGTTTTAAGGGTTAAGGATTTTAATGTTTTATAGTAAGGGTTTAAGGTTTTGGGTTTTAATTTTAAGGGTGTGGGTTTTAATGGTTATTGATATTAGGGTTGTATGGTAAGGGTTTATGGGTTATGGGTTTAAGGTTTAGGGTTTATGGTTTTATTGTTTAGGGTATTATAGTTTAGGGGTTTAGAGTGGGTGTTAGGGTTTTCAATTTTATGGATTATGGTCTAGGGTTTAATGTTTTAGGATTTTATGGTTTATGGTTTAGGATTAGCATTTATGGTTTATGGGTTTAAGGGTTTGGGGTTTAGGATTTATATTGGTCTAGGGTATAGGGTCTAGGATTAAAGGGTTAAAAGGTTTCGATTTTTTTAGTTAAGGGGTCTATGGTTTAAGGTTTTTGGTTTTAGTGTTTAATTTTTTAGGGTTTAGGATTTTGTGGTTTTATTGTTTGAGGGTTTTTAGGTTTAAGGTTTTAGGGTTATGGGGTATATGGTATGAAGTTAAAATATGGGGTTAAGGTATTAGGTTTAATGTTTATCGAGTTTAATGTTTAGGGTTAAGAATTAAGGTTTTAAGTGTTTAAGGGTTTTAGGTTATAGGGTATTTAATCTTAGGCCTTGGGTCTTCTATCTTGTATCTTGGTCTAGGGTCTAAGGTCTAGTGTTTAGGGTTTAGGGGTTTATGTTTTAGGGTTTTAGGGTTTTGGGTTTATGGTTTTAGGTTTGGTGTTTTGAGTTTAGATTTTTGGAGTTTATGGGTTTATTAGTTTAGGGTTTAGGGTTTAAATTTTATGGTTAGGGTTAGGGTTTATTATTAGGGTTAATGCGAATTTTAAATCACATCAGGGCCCATATGCACAAGGGAACCCCTAAACACCACTTATTACTTGGATAATGTCTAATATTTTTTTTAACACCTTAAATTATTAGGGTTCAAAAGTAATTAATATATATTAAGAACCATTTCACATATGACTCTATTGTCATAGTGAAAGTATAATCTCCCCTTAAATTGCATTATGTCCAAGTATTATTATTCCCAATGGATAAAAACCATTCTTACATATATTGGGTACCATGCTTAAATTTTGGACTCTATTAGTTATATTATACCTAGTTCTAGATGTTAGTGATTGATTGTTTATCTATCTAGCAATCCACTCTACTATAGATCTAGACTCTTAATGAAATTTAATCCATATCCTTTAATGACAAATAAATATGGGGAATCAAGCATCCCACTAATAGTTTCCTTCAATGTCTATATCTAGGATTAGGTTGAATCTTAGATTGTATGATTAAATCCCTTTCAAGGCCATCCCCTTAACTAGTATTGTCATTGCCACAACCCACTCCCATTCAATCCTCCACTATGACCATTTTAATAACCTCAAGATAAACAAAATATATGGTGAATATCACACCATATAAGAATGATGCAAGCATTGAAAGTTTTGTTTAGCCCCCTCTTGAATTTCCTATCTAAACTATTGAGAATGGTCATTAATGTTAGGTTTTCATTGATGTTAAAGAGAGAATGAGATATTAGTCCATTAATGACAAAGAAATTATGTTTGATAGATTTAAGAGATATGGCACATGTGTATGTCTATAAAGATAAAGAAGAAGTTATGAGTCATTTATAGATGTCTTGATGAAGTTCTATTGTGTCATTTGATCTTTTTTAAATTGAAACATGCATCCTCTAGCTTACGAAAAGCTAGACCATCACCGCACATCATGTAGATATGAGTGATCCATCAAGTTTATGTGTTTAATGAAGGTACTCAAAAATTTAATAGTGGTCAAAGCTTTTCATGGAGATGTTTTATATATTACTAAGAAGGTACCATAAAGATTTGGACTCTTGAAGTGTTTTCTAGCTCAAGTTATAAACCTTCAAAGTTGCTCTTGTAGAATGTGATGTGCCAGAGACTATCAAGTTTAACCACATTAAAGTCTGGGGTCAAATAGTCAAGATAAATTGATGGAGCACATTCAATCATATAGAGAAAGATCAATGTTGAGTATTAAGTCAATAAGTTAAAAGATGCTCAGAAGGCATGTGGGGCTGCCAAGTCGTGAAAGTTCATTGGAAACTAACTAGTCAAGATATATCTAACAGTGAGCATTCATCATTCAGATTATGATCCAAGAGTGCACGGGAAGTCAATATGTCAAATGTTCTTGAGATTGCACATGCTAGTGATAAGTGTATCAATATTAATGATTTGACAAAATATAAACAACACACCAGTTTTCATATAGATGGATATCAACAGAGCACACTGTGTCAAATAGTTAATGTGTGCATAAGGCATGTAGAGAGACTAAGTGGCATGATCACGGAAGTAAGGATCCAAGATCAATGGTGAACAATTGTATGTTAAAGTTAGGATAATTTTAAGGAGATTAATGATGCATACTTTTTAAAAATTTCTAGAGAGCATGAGATGATGACAAAGTGTCTAATGTTTAGTATTTACATAGTTACTATTGGCATTTGATTTTGCAAAGGGAAAAACTAGTTTGTAGTGTTTGAGCTATAAGTTTTGATATATGCATAATTTGATAATGGTGTAAAAGACAGAGTTGTAGATAACTTCAAGGTGAATACATAAAAGTTTATTATAAGGTATAAATGTTTGTAAAATTATATATATATATATATATATTTAAAGTTAACTATTTTTTCATTCATGGTGTTTCTATGTACATAATATTGTTTAAGTAATTTATGCTTTAGCAAAAGAGTGTTTTGGTAGGAGTAATCACATGAAGATGTCATAAGGGTAATGTGAAGTGGACCCATGTATTTTAAAGTGATATTTTGTTCTTTTTTTATTGATGAAGTGCTAAATGGTTAATAGATCTCCATGAGACCTATAAGGGCTTCTAAGGCCTAATTGAAAGGTGTGGCTACTTAAATGTTACCCATGGATGCTATGGTTGACATATGAGGATGGTATTGGGATATATGTTAGAATGATAGAGGTAATAAGGGTTAAGGTAAGTATTATGGCTAACCTAGAAGTTGTTATTCATGAAGACTCTATAAAGAGTGAAAGCAAATGTGATGGTTTCTAGACTTGGATGTGTATGTGCTAAGAGAGCAGAAGATAAAAGCAAAGGAAAGAGATCAAAAGGAGTGTGATCAGTAGATGTACTAAAGTATAGAGTAAATTTAGGATTAGATAAGAATATTAGAGTGATCTAAAAGGGGTGTTTGGATGCATTACTTATATGAGCAAGTTTGAGTGTGTGTGATGAGTTATTTGAGAGAGATAGAAGGGTGAAGAAGAGTGTAAGCAAGATAAGTCCATCATCAAGTGTAAAAGACATCAGATTAAAGTTGGAGATTAGATCATGTTAGTTGAGACATTTATTGGTTGTCTATGGGGTTGGTTATTCCTTATGGGATGGTGTCTCACTAAATTAAGGGATGGGTGTTCCTTGATTAGTTGGTGTTGGTCTAAATATGGATCTTGTTATTATAGGACTATAGTCCATTTTTCAAGTTCTAGTGGGTTTAATTTGCCAAGAGGGTTTCCTATGTAGATCTTGTGTTATGTGTGTGATATTGCTTATCTTTCTTATTTATTGATATAAAGGATTTATATGCTTCATAAATGACAATGTTACTTGGTTAAGGGTTTGAAAGTATTGGAATTGAAGTTTGGATTATCTATCATCACTAATTCATCCCCCTCCCCTCTTAGTGATTGTAACTCTAACAATTATTATCATAAAAGGACCTTCATTGTAAGTTTAACCACTTGAAGGTGATCCAAGGTACAATATGGCAAGTCAATAGATGCAGGGTTTCTCTACAAAGCAATCACCAATGTTCAATGGGTCCAATTATGTTTTTTGGAGTGTAAAGATGAATACCTAAATCATGTCAATATGGTTTGACATTTGGAAATATATTTTGGATGGATATTCATCCCCCCAACCCCTCCAACTAGTGCAACTGATAAGAATTTATGTGAGATAAATTACAAGGCAATGAATGCCATTACCTATGGTCTTTCAGAGACTAAGTACACCAAGGTGATACATTGTAAATATGCCAAAGAGATATGGGACAAACTATAGATCACTTATGAATTGGATTCAAAGGTCAAGCTGACCAAGTTGAAGACTCATCAAAAATAATTTGGGAATCTCAAGATGAAGGAAGAAGGTTAATTGTCATCCTTCTTACAAAGAGTTGATGAGATTTTGAACATTATCAAAGGCCTTGGAAAGAATCTTGAAGAAGCTACTATAGTACAAAATGTATTAAGGTCTCTCTCCCTCAAGTTTTATTCTAAAGTGTCTATTGTATAATAAATTCATGATCTTACTCAAATGAAGAGGGATGAATTGCATGGCATCTTTACTACCTATGAGATGAGAGTCAATGATGACAAACAACCAAAGGAGGAAGCAACATTCAAGACAAAAAAGAAGTCAAATAAGAAAGGAAATCAAGGTAAGGTAGTCAAGTATGATGAGATATCTGATGATGAACTAATAGATTTATTTACAAGTAAAATGAAAATAGGCTGAGGAAAGTATAATGGTAAGCTACCCTTCAAATGTTTTAATGGTGGAGAAGTAGGACACTCTGTTAACAAGTTACCTCATAAGCATAAGAAAAATGATGATGAATAGCATGGTGAAATCCAATATGAAGTCAATAATACATTCACAGTTGATAAGAGGAAGAAAATATTCAAAAAGTTTGACAATAAGAAGTCCTTCAAGAACAAGAAGAGTCTCTACACTAATAAATATTGTATCTCATCAAATGAGAGTGAAGACAGTGATTTTAAATTGATATTGAAGATGAAATACTCTAAATGGATAAGGAAGAAAGTTTCTCATATCAAAAATAGTCTACTTGGAGTGATACAGATAATGAAGAAGACAAGGAGGACTATGAAACTGAATTGAGAAATGCTCATGAAGAACTAAAGATTGAGAAGAAGATTAAAAAAATGATGAAGTCTCAAATCAAGGACTATGAAGATAATTTTATGTGTTTGATGTAATAATTAATGGAGAAACCAATTAATATGAAGATATAGTCAAGCATCCCAGTTGTCAATTGTAAATCCTATCTACAAGCTTGAAAGCTAATGAAAATGAGTATTCAAGGTATGTGATTGAAAATGAGTCATTCAAAGTTGTGTAAGAAAAGACATCCAGTAAGATGAATCCATTTGTGATGATTTCAAGTGATCTAGACAACATTATGAATAGTCAAAATCATGTTAGTGATAGAACTGGACTTGGTTACAAAGAAGAACAAAATAATGTAATTCAAGACAAGGTGAAGACTAATGTGAACAAAGACAGTTAGACCTTGAGGGTCAATAATCAATCATGAAATGAATATGTTGGTATAATAAAGACAAATCATATCAAACAACCAAATGCCATGAGGTATGCCAAATTCAATGGTTATTATTACACTTTCAATCAATTTGGTCATAATGCTAGAGAGTGTAGAAGACTTTCTAAGAATGAGTGGAATTATTAGTCAAGTGGTATAAGCAAGGTTAAATGCTTCAACTATCATGATGTGGGACACTCTAAAAAAAATTGTCCAAATAAAGTAAGGCAAGTTGATTTTTCTTTGAAAAGAGTGGTTTGCTACAACTGTGAGAAGATTGGTCACTTTTCTAGGTTCTACAAGCAAAGGTTATCAAATCAAAACAAGTTTAATTAGAATCCTTGAGTGCAAGGAAGAAGGATAGTTAACTCATGGAAACCAAAATTGGAAAGTGTGATTCATGATGAATCTTCAGGTCCAAGTGGTCTATTTGTTGTGGTGGAGAATGCTACAAAGGTTAAATAATGCCAAGATCTCTCATTGTCTACTCATGTTGTGAATGAAGAGAATAAGTTCAAGGAGAATACCAATATGTTAGTTGAGGCTAGTCCTGAGGTGTGTATGGATATAATAAAACATCATGTTGTTGTGGAGTAAGTTTCATGCAAATAACATCAGTTTTCAATGCACATTGATGAGGCTCTTTCTTCAAATGAAGAGGTATGTCATGAATATTTATTGTCTCCATGTATTCTCAATTCATTCTTAAAATAAAATGAGAATATTTTAGTAGATGAGCATGTTGATTCTCTTAAGCCTAAGAAGAAGAAGAACTATCAGTATCAGATGACCAATGAGGAGAAGGAATATGAGGAGTTGTGGGCAACTCCTACTTTCACATTGTTCTAGAACATTATGGGTTAGGGTGTCTCTATCTAGGCTTTAAGGAGATACTTGAAAAGTAATAGGAATAACGATGAATTCTAGTTGAGCTTTGGTTAATGTTGTAGGATAATAATATCATGTAAAGATGTGTTTGTCTAAGGAGTATCCAACTCAGTTTTCTTGAAGGTCATGGATATGCTTGGTTAAGGGGGAGCAATGAATATTATGTAACTACTCCAAAGTATTGTGATGGATTGATTTAGAAGAGATACTCAAGGACAGTTATCCTAAAGTCAAAGTTTTGGTGAATCTTTGATGGATGGTCTAGTTGGTCAATATGGTGAAGAATGAAGCTGTGTATGCAAGGTATGAAAATAGGGAATGGAAGTTTACAAGTGTCTAATCAAGGATGATGAGTTGTCAAGATATATTATTGCATAGAAAGATTGAAGATAAGGTTGATTTGAGTAGGAGGAAAATGTGTTGTCATTTTGTTGATATCATGAAGAAGGTCTCAGAGTTATATGTATGATAAGTTGTGTACATCATGTAGTTCAAAGTGTTCTAAAGATATGATGGTTCCATGAGAGTGCTTTGAAAAGGTTCTAAACTGTGATGGTTTGTAGAGGATAAATGTAAATTTTTTTGTTGCCATGAGATCCATTTAATATTTATTCATGTCTACTTCAGATGTATAAGTTGATCTAATAAAGATATGAGATCTTTTGGTGGTTTCATAAGAATATTAATTGTGTGTGGATATTGTTTGAAGTATTGCTAGAAGACCTAGTTCATTTAGAATAATTTTTAAATATGATATTTTTTAGATAGAGCATGGAGTTAGGGGAATCTAACTCAGATAGCTTGTGTGCATGATGTTAGGGGGAACTTTATAAGCTTTGTGAGTAGTTTGTCATGTCTAAGGATTAGTGAAGTCCAAGTTTATATTGGTGCATAACAAATGAGGAGTAATTGATTCAAATGCTTGAAAGTATTTAAGTATCTAGATCATATTATATATTATTTAAATGCATACATGATGTTGATGAATGATTATTTACATGTTGAGGAAGAGACCCTTTGTCATTAATGTCAAAGGGGGGAAAAAGATCATAATGAAAGAGTTCAAATGAGTAAGAAGTCATTCTGAGGGTGTAAGGAGTAGATTATTGAGCATGGTCATTGATTTTAGGTTGTCATTGATGTCAAAGAGAGTATGAGATACTAGTTCATCAATGATAAAGAAGTTGTGTTTGATAGCTTGAAGAGATATGGCACATGTGCAGGTATGTAAGGATAAAGAAGAATTTGTGAGCATCCATAGATGTCTTGATGAAGTTCTAGTGTGTCATCTGATCTTTAGGAAAGTGAAACATGTATCTTCTAGCTTAAGAGAAGATAGATCATCATGGCATGTCATATAGATATAAGTGATCCAACAAGTTTGTGAATTTAATGTAGGTACTCAAAATGTCAACAATGGTGAAATCTTTTCATGGAGATGTTGTCTATAGTTCCAAGAAGGTACCCTAAAGATTCAAACTCTTGAAGTGTTCTCTAGCTCAAGTTATAAACTTTCAAAGTTTCTCTTGTAAACTGTGATGTGTTAGAGACTTTCAAGTTTAACTGCATTGAAGTCTGGGGTCAAATAGTCAAAACAGATCAATGGAGTGATTTAAATTATATAGATAAATATCAATAGTGAGTAATAATTCAAAAGATGCTCAAAAGGCATGTGGGTTTTCCAAGTGGTGAAAGTTCATTAGAAATTTACTAATCAAGATAGATCTAATGGTGAGCATTCATCATTTAGATTATGATCTAATGATGCGTGTGAATTCAATATGTCAAAGGTTCTTAAGGTTTCACATGCTAGTGAAAAGTGTCTCAATATTTATGATTTGATAAAAGATCAATGGCATGTGAGTTTTCATATAGATGGATATTGATGGAGCGTATTGAGTCAAATAGTCAATGTGCATAGAAGGCATGTAGAGCTGCCAAGTGGCACAATCATGAAAGTGAGGATCTAAGACCATTGGTGATTTATTTTAGGTTAAAGTCAAAAGATTTTTGAGGTGGTTGATGGTGTGTATTTTTTCAAAATTTATAGGGAGCATGAGATGATGATAAAGCATCTGATGTTTAGTATTTACACAGTGATCGTTGACATTTGAATTTACAAAGGGAAAAACCAATTTATAGGGTTTGAGATATAGCTTTTGTTATACATAGAATTTGATAATGGTGTAAAATGAAAAGTTGTATATAACTTCAAGTCTCATCCAAAAAAGTTTAGTATAAGGTCTGAATGTTTTTAAAATTATATATATTGATCTTTAAAGTTGACTATTTGTTCGTTCATGGTGTTATTGTGTACAAAATATTATTTGAGTAATTTGTGCTTTAGTAGAATAGTTTTTTGGTGGGATTAATCACCTAAATATTTCATAAGGGTCATGTGTATTTGACCCATGTGTTTGGAAGTGATTTTGTGTTCTTGTTTTTCTCAATGAAGTGTTAAATGGGTAATAGGTCTCCATAAGACCTATAAGGGCTTCTAAGGCCTAATTGAAAGGCGTAGTTATTTAAGTATGACCCATGGATGCTATGGCTGATATGTGAGGATGGTATTGAGCTATGTGTTAGAATGATAAAAGTATTAAGGGTCAAGGTAATTATTATGGCTGACATAGAAGTTATTATTCATGAAGACTCTATAAAGAGTGAAAGCAAAGGTGATGGTTTCTAGACTTAGATGTGTATGTGTTGAGAGAGAAAAAGATAGAAACAAAGGAAAGAGATTATAGGGAGTGTACTTAGTAGATGGACTAAAGTATAAAGCATATTAAGGATGAGAAAAGAAGCCTAGATGCATTGCTTGTATGAGAAAGCTTGAGTGTATGTGAGGATTTATTTGAGAGAGATATAACGGTGAAGAAGAGTGTAAGCAAGATAAGTCCATCATCAGGTGTAAAATATATCGATCAAACATGGAGATCAGATTAAAGTAGCTGAGTGGGTACTTGGTTTCCTAGGGGGTTGGTTCCTCCTTATGGGATGGGTGTCTCACTAAATTAAATGATGGGTGTTCCTTGATCAATTCATGCTGGTTTAAATTTGGATCTTGCTATTATAGAAATATAGTCCATTTTGTAATTTCTAGTAGTTTTTATTTCCCAAGAGGGTTTCCAATGTATATATTGTGTTATGTGTGTGATCCTGCTTATCTTTCTTATTCATTGATATAAATGATGTGTATTCTTAATGAATGCTAATGTTATTTGGTTAAGGGTTTGAAAGGATTGCAATTGAAGTTTGGATTATCTAGCATCATTGATTCACCCCCCCTCTCAGTGATTGTACCTATAACACAAATAAATGCCTCAATGATAATATTAGGTATAAATCCACCTTATACTTCTAAAGATACCATTCAACAAGTTAAAGGAGGGGATCTTATTATTCCCCAATGTGTAAAATAGTCTCAACATAGGAAGAAGGATAGACAAGGCCATGTTATCATAGAATTTCCAATAATGAGTACCCATTTTGAAAAACAAAGTGACACCATATAAATTATGAGGAAGAGGAAGGTAATACACCAAAATTGGGATGAGATGATATTATAACACAAACCCTAAACCCCTAAACTATAAAACTCCAAACTCCAGTTGAACCCAAAACCCAAAACATCAAAACTTTGAATAACAAAACCCAACCCTAAACCCCTAAATATTGACCCCTAAACCCTAAAACCTAAAATCCTATAACATTAAAACCTAAAACCTAAAAATTAAAACCTTAAAACCTAAACCCTTAAACCTTAAACCCTTAGAACATAAACCCTAAACACTAAAATATAAACCCTACACCCTAAAACCCTAAACCCTAAAATACAAGCCCTTGAACCTTAATTCCTAAATCCCACAAACCATAAAATCTTAACTCCTAAACCCTTAACCCATAACCCTAAACCCTAACCCCAATACCAATCCCTAAGCCTAAATCCTAAATCTAAACTTTTAAACCCTAACTAATAAAACCTTAAACCCTAACCCATACTCCTTAAACCCCTAAACCCTAAACTCTAAAAACTAAAACCCAAAATCATAAATCCTAACCTTTGACCATAACCCCTATTCCTTACCCATAACTTATAATCCTAACCCCTAAACCCTATTCTATAAAAAATAAACTCTAAAACCCTTAAACCTAAAACCCAAAACCCTAACCTCTAGCTCTTAACCCCAAAAACCCTTAAAACCAAAGCCCAAACGGAGGAGAGAATGATTATATATAATGACAAATGGTGATGGAAATATTAGGGATGATGATAGATGATGAGACACTGATTAGGAATAGAGAGGGCTAATGAGTGAGTGATTAGGGATGATGAGGGACAATTAGGGCTAATGAGGGTGTGACTAGGGATGATAAGGCTTGATGACAAAGTGATTAGGGATATGTGGGTCAATTAGGGAATGATTATGGATGATGAGAGTTAATAAGGATATGATTAAGGACAATGAGGGATAATGAGGGATTGATTAGGGATGATGAGGGATGATAAGGGATGATGAGGGAGTGACCAAGGATGATTAGGGAAAATGTGGGTTGATGAGAGATTAATTCAAGATAATGAAAGATGATGAAGGATGATAAGGGACAATGAGGGTTGATGAAGGAGTGACTATGGAGGATAAGGGATGATTGAGGTAAATGAGGGAGTGATTATGGATGATGAGGTATGAGGACGGTTAATGAGGGAGTGATTATGGATTATGAGGGAGTTATTAGGGATGATTAGGCATGATGATGTTGATGAAGGTGTGATTAGGGATAATTAATTCCATTGAGGGAGTGATTAGGGATGATGAGGGGCTGCCTAATGACAATTAGGGATGATGAAGGTCGATGAGGGAGTGACTAGGGATGATGAGGGATAGATTAGGGATGATGAGGGCTAATGAAGGAGTGACTAGGGATGATGAGGGATAATGAAGATTGATGAGATATGAATGAGATACAATGATGAATGATGGGGGGTGATTATGATGATGAATTATTATTTATGTGCTTGACCCCTTTTTCTCCATATGGTTTGGGGAAAGGGAGATAGAGATATGAGTGATTGTATTATGAGTCTAATAAAATAGGGTTCTAAAGCATTCCCTTCCATCCCAAATAGTAGTGGTAGTTATTGTGCTAATGGTAGTGTCTTATGTGAGTTTGGAATGCTAGAAGATGACTATGCTCTATAAAAGTTTGGAATAAATTGGTTAGGTCATGCATGCGTGAGATTAGAATTTAAGCATGCATGGATTGACCCATCTATGTGACATTTATTTTAGAATGAATGGTATATTTTTAAGATGACTCTTGAATGGTGTTTGATTCCTTCTATTCTAAATGGAGTGTACTAGGGTGGTTAACTACATTCATGTATAGTGTGATTGACTATATCATGACTATAAGTAGATGTCATGTATGAGTGACTGCATACCTACATGTAGTATTAGATATGAGGTAGACGCCATGTATGAGTGATTGTATTATTAATACAAATATGTTATAGTTTTCATGTTATAGACCAATCATATATGCATATCGATAAACCTGGATTGATAAAAAAAATCCCATAAATTATATAGGAATTCAACTCGAATCTACCTTCAAGAATTTTACCTGATCATCTCTAGTCACTCTTTTCTATATATCTAGGTGATAATTCCCTGTATCTTTTCAAGATATGGATCTGATCAATTCCCTCTCTCCTTTTTCTATATAGGTGATTATTCCCTCTCTCATAATTTTCAATCATCCATTAATAATGACCTCTCTCCTTTATCTATTGATCATATAATGCCCCCTCTATTGATTTTAAATCATGATATTGCCTGCACTCCTTTCAAGATATGGCTCAGGTATTCGATTGGGTATCTAGTATTCAAGATATGGCTTGGGTAAGATAGATATAATAAGGATTATATGTGGGTATTTAAGATCAAGATATGACTCAGGTATTCAATTGGGTAGGGTATACTCAATTAGGTAGGGCATAATCAAGTAGGTAACTCAAGTAGATAGGGAAATAAGGATAGGTAGGTAGGACATACTCAATTAGATAACTCAAGTACGTAGGGAAATAAGGATAAATAGGTAGGGAATAATCAAGTAAGTAAAGGAGGTAGGGCATACTCAAGTAAAATAACATAGGTAGGTCATAGTCAAGAACAAGATATGGCTCGGGTATTTACGTAAGGCATACTCAAGATCAAGATATGGCTCCAGCATTCAATTGCATATGGCATGTACTCAAGTATGTAAGGTAGGTAGGGCATACTTAAGTACAAGAAGGTAGGTATGGAATATTCAAGATCAAGATATGGGTCAAGTATTTAGGTAGGGCATACTAAAGATTAGGATATGGCTTGATTATTCATTCAGTTAGGGCATACTCAAGCACTTAAAGTAGGCAGGGTATACTCAATTAGGTAAAGGAGGCGTGTAGTCCTCAATAGTATATATCTATTACATATGTAACATATTCAGAACTTTGTTTCTCATTTTGTCTTTTAATTTTAAAATTTTAAAAACTAAGTATTGACTAGAATGAATTTTGAAAAAAAATTATCTTTTAAATGGTAATTCTTACAGCTTTGACATTGATTTCATAAGATATAGAGTGGCCTTAATTTGGTATATTTAATGAAATAAATGTAGTAAGTATAAGTTTATATTTAATTTTATACTATATTTTATATTCTTATACTTTAAATAGTAAAATAATTTAAAATATAAGAATATAAAATTAAATGTAAACTTATATTTATTACATTTATTTTACTAAATAAATTCTTATACGCATAAATAAAAATAAACAAAAAATAATAGATCAAAGGGCTATGTCCTATGTATTACAAAGGGTGTATGCACTTTGAAGGGCATATGCCCTTCATAATACATACGACGTGCGCCTTTTATCAAAAGGCGTATGCCCTTTACCTAAATAATTTTGAAAATTTTCTATTCCCTTCAAAATATTACATTTTATAGGGTGTATGCCCTTTGCAAAGGGCATACACCTTTTGAAAAATTTTAAGATTTCACTTTTCCACTTTCCCTTCAAATTTGGCTTAGTTTTAGGCTTGGGGGGTCTGAACCAAGCCTAAATGCTATCATGGACCAGTCCATATGATTTTTTTGAAATCTGTCTTTTTTGTCTTTGATGACACATCTGATCAGTTAGATTTCATTATTTAAAAACATATCATATGGATATGTAGAGGGGAAAATAGTATTTTTAATTTTTTTTCTCAATGTTAAACTATCATTTGTAATTATTACTTAATTTCTACACTACATACTTCATTATGGACTATATACATATCATTACAAATACTTTTCAAAGTTTTTAACCATTTATCAAAATTTTATAAAACTTATATCTCAACAATCTACACATCGTTAACTATGTTTAAAAATATGCTTTTGAAGAAGTTAAGGTCAAAAAATTGTGTTCGTACACTTGTAATTTCAATTTTATAGTTGTCTTAACTTGTAAAATTATATAAATACATACATACATACATATATAATCTTTGATATTTCATCTATTCGTATCTGAAATTTTGTACAACAATTCATTCGTTTACTTAAAAAAGTATGTTCATACACATGTAGTCTCCTTATCTTTTCACAAAAAAAAAGATAAAGTCATCATCATAAATGCATATATTTCTCATAATTTTATCATCTAGATAATAGAAAAAATATATATTTAGAAACTATATTCAAAATGACACAATTCATATTCTTATGTTATTGTCAAATTCATTTTATAAATATTTTTAAAATTCTCTCCAAATTTAACAATTGCTATTTTCAAAAAAAAAGTATCACTTTAAAACTCTCTTTTATCTCCCATTATTTTACATCTACCTATCGTATATTTATTTAATACAATATAATCTCATAATATTGAAATAGTTATATTATTAATATTTTTAAGATTGTTCACTCTTATTTATTTAAATCGTTTTAAGATGATCTTAATAAATAATAACTAATTTAATGATTTTTTTTTAGATCTATATAATCATAAAACATAGAGATACATTTAACACACAAGCACAAGAGGTAAGTAACTTTGGGCTTCTGACCCTTTGAATCTATTTCTCAATCAATAAAGCTTTAATCAATTGATCTGGGCATATAATGCCTAATAAATTAGTCTTAGTCTCACAACTCTTACTAATAAACCATTATAATTTTTTAAAATAATATAAGGGATCTAAAGAAAAAGAAGAGGGTGGAATTCCTATAATAAGCCACTATAAATTTTCAAGGTAACATATAGAAGGTCCAAAGAAAAAGAAGAGGTGCAATATCTAAATGTAATTTTTATTCACGGTGATTTACAATTTTTTATCGGCTCTCAAAAATGAGAGGAATTAGTGGTATTACATTTTAATCAGTGTTTTACATTTTTAGTGGTATTACATTTTTATTCAGTGTTTTACATTTTTTTATATCAAATGACTTAGGGAGATGCTTCCTCCATTTGATTTTATTGCAGTCTCTTCAAAGGGGTTATGAGAAGATGCTTCCTCCATGATTTTTTCCTCCTTTTCTACCATATAATTGTATATTTGAAATGAGTGGCATTTCTCTAGTTGTGGTGATAATCTTGAACCATTGACTTGCTGGATCACAGCTTGAGTCCTTACTCAAACACTTGCACGTATTAGTCACAACAGATGCGCTGGAAGATCCATCAAGGCATACTTTACTGCCATTCCCTACAGTTGCAGACAAGTGCAATTTAGAATCTAATATCATGTCCCACTTAGTATTGTCGTCATCACACAATATTCCTAGTATTGTTTCTTTTCCTAGGCCTTGAGCTTGTATGCAGAAGGAGGTTCCTTTCAACATGATGTTTTTGTCCCCTGTATATCTCCATGCATCAGTTTCTGTGCAAGGGCTTAAGATAAGATCAAAGCCCAATAAAGTATGCCTCTGAAGACACATTCCTGTATTTGGATGGTATATCATTTGATAAGGAGCATGCGAAGACATCCCTGGACCTGCAGCAATAAGAACGAGAGTGTAAGTCTATATGGTACACAAACTATTTTTGCTAGATTAAAGACTATTCTTATATGTTGGTTACCCAACAAACTTCTTATTAAACATGGGTTTAAGCATCCCCAAATTTACCACTAAACCACAAGCCTAACCAGCACACTAATTGTTAATGTATGGGACTATCACACTCTATATTATAAGCAGATGAGTTAAATAATCATGCGTGTTCACCGCATGGGCAGCGCATTAACCTTCAGTCAGTGGGTAATAACATAGGGGTAACAACACAGTGCATTGTTATTATTATATAAATACTCCTCTGATCAGAGCTCAATGGACTGTCCACGCTAACATGTATAATATTTACGTTCAAGTATGACAACTTGGGATCTACCAACGACAGCAGCCCTCCACATCATATTATTTACAACCTTCATGCCCCTTAATGGTTAAGCCCCCTTCCCTATCTGCTTAGGCACATACATTACTCGTTAGAAAACCGATTGACCACAACAAGAGCGAGGCCTTTCTATTGATTGTAGAAATTAAACGTGACGTTGCTGTCAAATGGCTCTCTAACAACGTAGTTTGTGGAATTTTTGGAAAAGACTTTTTATCATACAAAGAGGTCAGAAAATACCTACTCACCCCTACACCCTGAAAAAAAATTTATCTAAAAATTAATATTTAAAGTATTTTTAACACCATAGAGTCCACCCAATGTGAAAATGAAAAGTTGTAAGATGTTTTTTTCAAAAAAATACTTAAGACCTTAATAAATTAATAAATAATAATAACAACAATAATAATCATCCTTGATAAAAGGGTTGGGAGAAATACTGTAAGTGTGCCCCAAGGTTAACCGGATACCTCCTTCGGCAGCGCATTAAAGTCAACTTTGATGGTACTGCCAAAAACAATTTAGGATGGGCTGGAGCAGGTGGTATTTTCAGATTGCAATGACTCCTCTCTTCTGGGCTTCATTGAAGCCTTAGGCAATTGTTGGAATAACTTTGTTGAAGCAAAAGCCCTTTGGAGAGGATAAAAAATTGCTTTTGATCATAACTGAACAAATTAATTTAGATATTCAGGGAGACTCCCAAATTAACATAGATGTACTGGAAAAAAAACCACATCCAGCATTCGCAACTCTCCATAATCATTGAAGCTTGCAAAAATCTACTTAATGGCTTCCCCAATGTTAAAGTTAACCATATTAAAAGGGAAGGAAATAAGACTGCAGATCATATTGCTAACGTTGGAGTCGATCTCAACTCGCAAGCTTCGTCTCTACTCTTATTCAATTCTTCTAGCTAAGATCTTAAGCTGTTAATGGACAAGGACTTAGGCATTACCCCTTCCATTTCACTGAAATCTCTAAACATGGTTCTATTTAGAAGGGCAAGCCTTTTAATTTCTAATAATTGTGTTCATTGTTCCTCGCATTGCATTGATGGTTTCATGATTGAAGGTTGTCAGGCAGCTCCTGCGAAGGCCTTAAAGCTCGCCACACCCCACTTCACCTTCTACTTTTGAAGGATAGTGGCAAGTTGGAGGAGCTTGAAGGCCCTAGCACAGGTATGAACCTGCATCTCATTTTTTCTTTGATTATTTGGCCTGGTCTGCTTCTTGTTCGCACTGTTTTGTTAAAGGGAATCTGATCTCTCTCTCTCTCTCTAATATCATGATTCTGAGGAAGTCTTGTTCCCTTTTTTGAATTCACACAAAAGGCAACTTTTCTCCCGATTCTCCTCTTCTACAACAGCTCTTCTATTGCAGCCTTTGCCTGAGCTTCATATCCTCTGTTGCTTCCGAAATTGTAATTTCCCTTTGCTCAATTTCTTCCTCTCCACTTGCTTGCTCTTTAGGGTCAATTGGTGGAACGGTCCTTTCTCCTGCCTCTCTGGGGATTGCAATTTTTTCAGTTTCTCCTTAAGCATACTTCTAAGGGGTTTATTCTTTTCTAACTGTTTCCTCAGAACGTCTGCAGCTGCTAGCATGGATACTTCTGACAATATTGCAGAGTTTTCGAGGCGGACGAGGCAAAGCAAAGGGAAAGAAATTGCTGTCAATACGATTAAAAAAATGCACAAGGAAATGTTTCATAACTTCTCTTTGGATGATATCTACAGTTCTTTCATGGGTTTAGTCAATGATCTCAAGCTGAAGCAATCGTTGAACGCTGATGTTCTGGTGGATAAATTCACCCGCGGCAGTGCTAATGAGGCCCTAAGCTTCTGGGAAAACCCTTTGTGTGAAGGCATCCAAGGTGAAAAACTGCTAAAATGGATGGCAACCAATCTGTTCAGAGCCCAGCTGGCTGCTAGTATGGGGGAAGATGCCTTGGGTGGATAACATTGTGCAATCCATGAAGGACCCCAGCCAGTCTACTCCTCGCTTGGATACTTTGAAAGTGGCTCAACTTAATGGTGTTCAAATGGTTCTATTTCGGTCGAGTAACACTCTTGCCATGCATGAGTATATGGACCCCTGGGGTCTTGACTTGGGGCCTTAGTTGGATCAGTTATGGTCCATGGTGAAGACTCTGGCTGCTGATTATGTTGCTCAAGGGCATAAGATTGATGCCATCTGCTCCTCTCTTAGCATCAACTCTTTGCAGTTCCAAGATTCTCAGCTGGCCGAGATACTTACAATGTTGGTAGTCGAAGATGATGTGAGTGATCATGAGCCAACCCTGATGATTTCAAATGATGATGATTCAACTTAGTTCTCTCTTTGTTTCTGCTTCAACCTGCGGGCTTTGTAATTACTCTATAATTACTTAGTTTTTGGAAAAACTGAGGTTTTCATTCTTCTTTAGAAGGCCATTCTTTTTTTTGAACCACACACTGTCAGGTTTTCGTTTGTTTTTATAATGGGCTGTTGTCCCCTTTTTGACCAATTAAAACAACAACAATAATAATAACAAAAATAATAAGAAGAACAAGAATAATAAGAAGAATTTTAAAATGAATGAACCAACAAATAGACTTAAATTTTGATGAATCCCATCACCCTTCCTAACCTATCATGGCAATGATGAATTAGGATGTTAAAAAATGCTCAAAAAGGTATGGTAAACCTGCCTACAACCTGATGTGAGAAGCAAGCCTCATGTTAGACACCCTCGGAAGTACAATTGATTACCATATACAAGCAACTTAAGATGCGGAATTAACCAGAAGTAACAAATAACTAGAAACCAAAAACAACACAGAATATGAGAGACAATATACAATTGTATTAATACTCATCCAGAAAAGAATACAATAAAGAATATGCCACTTCTTCTTCACACCTCTCAGAGGCTTCCCACACCTCAAGTGTACAGTACTTCTTTCCTCAAAGCTCTCTCTCTTACGGTCCCAACACAACTCAAACACAGAGTTGGTGTTCACCTCCAACCAGTCAGTATCCACTACTGCCAGTACACCAGTTCTCCACGCACTCCAAGTAGATCTCCCCTGAACTGCAACAACCTGCAACCCAAATGATCTTACTTATGGAAGGAACTGCCTTGCCTTCCTCTCTTGCTCTAGACCGAGTACACACCGTACTCTAAGTAGATCTCTCCTGATCTTGCTCCCTATTGTGTTGTTGTCCTCCCTGATCTTGCACACCTGCAAATCAATCTGGGTCTGCACACTTGCAAACCTGGATCTTGCACACACATACACTTGCAGATCAATGATCTTACTTACCCATGTAGATCTCCAAACTATGCCTTGCAAATCCTGTTGACTGAGATCCTACACACCTTAAGAACCCTTCTGATTCTCCAAAACCAGCACCCACACTTGGCAATGCTGTGAAACTAGGAGGAACACCTTTGCTCACTTCACACACAGAAGGAGCTAACTTTGCTCAACTCAAACTAGAACACCTTACAATACAGCCTATGAGTCTCTTAAATAGATCTCATGCAAACAATAATTAGACATCCAATTACAATAATTAGATCTGCAGCTTCAAGTCTAAAATTGGCTCTTAACATGCAAACACTCGGTTCGTTAACAAACTGTTCATGCAACCGATAGTTTCAAAGCCGCACAGGCGATCGACGTCAGTGTCAGGCTGGAGATGACTGACGTCGGCCGATACCTAACCAATGTTGGTTGCCTTTTCCACTGTATATGACCGACGTCGGCTGATCAAACTGACGTCGATTTCCCTGCAACTTAGCAACCTCTCAACAACCTCTTTTTCTGTTTGCATTAGTGAAGCTTTTAGCTCCACAACCTAACAATCTCCCACTTGGAGATAAACAGCTACACTGTACCTGTACCTGTACCCCGTCTAATCTATATCCTAGCTTGTATCCCTCTTCAAAATCAATCTTGAAGACCACCCACCACACAACCTGTGGTGCACCTCCTGTCATCCAAGTAACCTACCACATCCGCATCTACAAACACATGTAGAAAAGAACTTGACTCTACATAACATGTCGACCTGCTGCTGGTCCCTCTCAAATACCTGAGAATCCACTGAACTGCCCTCCAGTGCTTCTTTCTCAGATCGGCTCCAAACTTTTTGACAGCACCCACTGCTTGGGCAAACTCAGGTCTATACCAGACCTCATGTGATTTCAGACACTGAATTGTCCAGCCCTTGGTGTGCTCTGATTCTGCATCCTGAACCTCGCCAACACCTAATTCACATCAGCTCCCACTGAAGACAAAATCAACCTGTGATCTTTCATGTCTCTCATGCCAAAGAATTTCGCTGCTCCAAATCTTCAATGGCAAACCACTGAACTAATCTTACCCTTAGCTTAGCAAAACTCTATATGTACAAACCTGCTAGCAAACCATCCACATACAGTAACAGGATAATGTTACGACCATCATCCACCTGGTAAGACAAACACAATGGTTACACTGACATTGACTAAAGCCCTGCTTTGTCATCCACCTGTCAAAACCTATACCACTGTCCTGCAGCTTCTTCAAGACCATATGACTTGGCCTTCCATCTCACGTGTCTATTCTCTCTATTCTTTAACCAAGGTATCCATTTGTCTCAATGCTTTCATACCGGCTGGCAACCCTACCAAATCTCTCGTTTGGTCTGTTGGGTTGTGGAGCTAAAAGCTTCACTGATGCAAACACGGAGAAGGCCATTGGAGGAGTTGCTGAAGGTTGCTGAGTGTCAGAGCAACCGGCGTCGGTCTGATCAGCTGACGTCGGCAGGACAGGAAAAGAGAAGCAACCGACGTCGGTCAGGGATCGGTCGACGTCGGTCACCTCCAGGCAGACAGGGACCGACGTCGGTCGCCTGTGTGGTTCGACTGCGAGTTTATTACGGGCAGTTAGCTAACGAACCAAGTGTTTGCATGATGAGTGCTAATTTTAGACTCATAGCTGCGGATCTAATTATTGTAATTAGATGTCTAATTATTGTTTGGATGAGTTCTATATAATAGACTCATGGTTGTATTGTAAATGAGTGCTAGGGAGTAAGAGAGCATAATTATAAGCTCCTTCGGTGTGTGAGGTAGAGCAATGGTGCGTTCCTCCTAGTGCCACAATACCAGTTGTGTTGGTGCTGAATTGGAGAGTCAACTGGATTCTTCAAGTATGTATGATTTTGGTCATCAGGTGAGCATGGCCCTTATAGGAGATCTACATGGTAAGTAAGATCATTGATCTGCAGGTGTGTGTGTGTGTGTGCAAGGTCGAGGTTCACAGGTGTGCAGAACCATTTATTGATCTGTAGGTTGGAGATCAGATAGGACAGCAACACAACAGGGAGCAGAATCAGGCAAGATCTACTTGGAGTACGGTGTGTACTCATTAGTATGTACGTGGAGTACATGGAGAGCTAAGAGGAAGGTAAGGCAATTCCTTTCATAAGTATGGTCTGTTGAGGTGCAAGTTATTGCAGGTTTATGGGAGATCTACTTGAAGTACTTTGAGTACTTGTGGAGTGCGTGGAGCACGGGTGTAAGGTGAACAACAACTCTGTATTTGAGTTGGGTGTTGAGACCTAGTAGAGAGAGCTTTGAGGAGAGAATTACTGTTCACTTGAGGTGTGGGAATCCTCTGTAAGGTGGTGGAGAAGAAGTGGCATCTTTTTTATTGTATTCTTTTCTGTAAAAGTGTTAATATAAGTTGTGTATTGTCTCTCATATCATGTGTTATTCTGAATTCTAGTTACTTGTGATTCTGGTTAATTTCCGCATATTAAGTTGCTTGGTTTGGTAATCATATTGTGCTCTTTTGGTAGAGCAAGATCCTGACAAGTGGTTGTCCAGCCCTTAGTGTGCTCCGGCTCTACATCCTGAACCTCGCCAACACCTGATTCACATCAGCTCCCACTGGAGACAAAATCTACCTGTGATCTCCATGTCTCCCATGTCAAAGAATTCCGCTACTCCCAACTCCTCATGACATGCCACTGAACTAATCTTACCCTTAGCTCAGCAAAACCCTGTACGTACAAACCCTGCTAGCAAATATACCATCCACATATAGCAACAGAATGATGTCATGACTCATCATCCACCTGGTAAGACAAACCACAGTAGTTACCCTGACATTGACTGAAGCCATGCTTTGTCCTCCACCTGTCAAAACATGTACCACTGTCCTGTAGCTTCCTCAAGACCATATGCCTGGTCTTCCGTCTCACGTATCCGTTCACTCTATTCTTCAACTAAGGAATCCGTTCGTCTCTATGCTTTCGCACCGACTGGCAGCCCTACCAAAACACCTGTTTGAAACTGCATCATATCCCTGCCATGCTCCCACCTGTTTCTTGGATCCTTCCTGCTCTATAATTAGCAACGAGTATAAAGAAGAGGAACAACGAATTTGAGGGCCTACTTACGTCTTCAGTCCTCCGTATGGGTGTTTGAGACTCCTTGACAGCGTGCTGTCCACCCAAAATCCGTTACAGTGACCGACCTCGGTCACTCCACAATCTGCATCCGACCGATGTCGGTTCCCATGTGTCTGTCCCTGACTACCAACCTGCTAACGTCGGTGTCCCTGTTGCCGCCGTCGGTCTCCTGACCGACCTCGGTCTTACCTACTGCCAACGTCGGTCCTTCTGACCGACGTCGGTCTTACCCTGCCCGACATCACCGGCTTTGGTCTGCACATGACCAACATCGGCACTTGTCTATTCGACGCCGGTTCCTCCTGACCGACGCCGGTATCTGTGTTTGCCTGTGAGTGATGACTTTTTACCCGCGAGCTCCTTTGAATCAATATCCATGTCCAAACTGCCCTGCTCAGAAGTATCCAGCACCATCCACTGGTTTCTGTCCGCCATCTCATCCAAGAACACCAAGGCTTTCTAGTTCTTAAGCCTGTCAAATATATATATCTTCCGCTTAAGAACATGCATCTCCTTCCTGCTCATGTGACCAAGCCTATGAAGCCACGTCTTCGCAACAGAAGAAGAATCAGTAATATAAACAAGTAGATAAAGAATACCTGTTTTCTTACCACCAGCTAATTCAAGTGCAACCACTATGAGAGTTCTTGTGCATCTCTCATCACCCAATCTTTTTGAAAAAATTAGCCATATCTCCAAACCTGGGACCTGCATGACCTTCATCAACACCTGTGTGTTGGCCGCCTGCAATTTCAGCTTCACTTCGCCTTTGCCAATCCTGTGGCAAGGCTCACCAGCTCCTCTACCTGGGGCTGCATGGAAAGAGGCAACGGAATCTTTTAACCAAGATTCAACTTTATTCAAGAAACCTCCCAGAGCATCCTGTGCCACATCACCTGCAACATCTGCTTCTTCAGTTTCTTCATGTTGATCTTCCACAGACCAACAATATTCTTTTACCTGCTCTTTCTTTTCATAGGACCTTAAGAGACCATCTGTGCTTTTCATCTCCTCCATTCTTAGCTTACTTTCATCTGCCATTGCTCTACTCCCACTCAATCAGAAACCCCTGAGAGTGACCTGTAATCAAAACACACTACCCAGATCTAAACCAATCTGTTAGTATCCCAACCAAAAGCTCTGATACCACTTGTCAGGATCTTGCTCTACCAAAAGAGCACAATATGATTACCAAACCAAGCAACTTAATATGCGGAAATTAACCAGAATCACAAGTAACTAGAATTCAGAATAACACATGATATGAGAGACAATATACAACTTGTATTAACACTTTTACAGAAAAAAATACAATAAAGAAGATGCCACTTCTTCTCCACCACCTTACAGAGGATTTCCACACCTCAAGTGAACAGTAATTCTCTCCTCAAAGCTCTCTCTACTAGGTCTCAACACCCAACTCAAATACAGAGTTGTTGTTCACCTTACACTCGTGCTCCACGCACTCCACAAGTGCTCCACGCACTCCACAAGTACTCAAAGTACTTCAAGTAGATCTCCCATGAACCTGCAATAACTTGCACCTCAACAGACCATACTTATGGAAGAAACTGCCTTGCCTTCCTCTTAGCTCTCCATGTACTCCACGTACATACCAATGAGTACACACCCTACTTCAAGTAGATCCTGCCTGATTCTGCTTCTTGTTGTGTTGCTGTCCTATCTGATCTCCAACCTACATATCAATAAATGGTTCTGCACACCTGTGAACCTCGACCTTGCACACACACACACCTGTAGATCAACAATCTTACTTACCATGTAGATCTCCTATAAGGGCCATGCTCACCTGATGACCAAGATCATACATACTTGAAGAATCCAGCTAACTCTCCAATCCAACACCAACACAACTGGTACTGTGGCACTAGGAGGAATGCACCATTGCTCTACCTCACACACTGAAGGAGCTTATAATTATGCTCTCTTACTCCCTAGCACTCATTTACAATACAACCATGAGTCTATTATATAGAACTCATCCAAACAATAATTAGACATCTAATTACAATAATTAGATCCGCAGCTATGAGTCTAAAATTAGCACTCATCATGCAAACACTTGGTTCGTTAGCTAACTGCCCGTAATAAACTCGCAGTCGAACCACACAGGCGACTGATGTCGGTCCCTGTCTACCTGGAGGTGACCGACGTCGGCCGATCCCTGACCGACGTCGGTTGCTTCTCTTTCCCTGTCCTACCGACGTCGGCTGATCAGACCGACGCCGGTTGCTCTGACACTCAACAACCTTCAGCAACTCCTCCAATGGCCTTCTCCGTGTCTGCATCAGTGAAGCTTTTAGCTCCACAACCCAACATGGTCCTGCATCTTGTTCATGCCATGCTCCCACTATTTCCTAGATCCTTTTTGATCTGCAGTCAGCAACTAGTATAAAGAAGAGGAACAATGAATTTGAGGCTTACTTACACTTTTAGTCCTCTCCATGGGCATTTGAGACTCCTTGACAGGGTGCTGTCCGTCCAAAATTTGTCTCAGTGATCGACCTCGGTCACCACATAGTCTGCATCTGACTGATGTCAGTTTCATGCGACTGTCCAGGTCATCGACGCCGATTATGTTGTCGACGTCGGTCTCCACCTGCCCGACACCACAGACTTCCTGGTCTGCACATGACCAACGTCGGCACCTGTCTGTTCGACGTCGGTTACCCTTGACCGACGTCGGTACCTGTGTATGCCTGTGAGTGATGACTTTTTATCCATGAGCTCCTTTGAATCAAAACCCATGTCCAAACTACCCTGCTCAGAAGTATCCAACCCCATCTACTGGTCTCTGTCTGTCATCTCCTTCAAGAACACCAAGGCTTTCCAGTTCTTAAGTTTATCAAATACATTAGTCTTTCTTTTCCTGCAATAAACACAATCCTTTCTTGTAGCATCCCACTGCTTACAGAAATCTCGGTCTATGCTCTTCGAAGCTGAACTCTTACCATTTGTCTTAAGGACATCCATTCCCTTCTCACTTATGTTACCAAGCCTAAAAAGCAACCCCTGTCCAACAGAAGTGGAATCAGTAATACAAGCAAGTAAATAAAGAGTACCTGCTTTCTTACCACATGCTAATTCAAGTGCATCCGCTGTGAGAGTTCTTGTGCATCTCTCATCACCCAACTTTCCTGAAGCAATTAGCCGCATCTCTAAGACTAGGACCTGCATGACCTTCTTCAACACCCATGTGTTGGCCGCCTGCAATTTCAGCAACACTTCCCCTTTGCCAACAATCTGACAAGGCTCACCAACCCCTCTACTTGGGGCTGCATGGAAAGAGGCAACATAATCTATTAACCAAGATTCAACTTTATCCAGAGTATCTTGTGCAACAACACCTGCAACATCTACTTCTTCACCTGCAACATCTACTTCTTCATGCTGATCTGCTATCAACCAACAATATTTCTTTACCTGCTCTTTCTTTTCATAACACCGTAAGTGACCATTCGTGCTATTCAATTTTTTCATTCGTAGCTTACTTTCTTCTGCCGTTGCTATACTCCCACTCAATCAGAAACCCCTGAGAGTGCCTTGTAACCAAACACAAACCTGCTCCCTGCAACCTTAGCTCTGATACCAACTGTTAGACACCCCCGAAAGCACAATTGATTACCATATACAAGCAACTTAAGATGCGGAATTAACCAGAAGTAACAAGTAACTAGAAACCAGAAACAACATAGAATATGAGAGACAATACACAATTGTATTAATACTCATCCAGAAAAGAATACAATAAAGAAGATGCCACTTCTTCTTCACACCTCTCAGAGGCTTCCCACACCTCAAGTGTACAACACTTCTTTCCTCAAAGCTCTCTCTCTTACGGTCCCAACACACAACTCAAACATAGAGTTGGTGTTCACCTCCAACCAGCTAGTATCCACTACTGCCAGTACACCAATGCTCCACGCACTCCACAAGTACTCCACGCACTCCAAGTAGATCTCCCCTGAACTGCAACAACCTGCAACCCAAATGATCTTACTTATGAAAGGAACTGCCTTGCTTTCCTCTCTTGCTCTAGATCGAGTACACACCGTACTCCAAGTAGATCTCTCCTGATCTTGCTCCCTGTTGTGTCGCTGTCCTCCCTGATCTTGCACACCTGCAAATCAATCTGGTTCTGCACACTTGCAAACCTGGATCCTGCACATACATACACTTGAAGATCAATGATCTTACTTACCCATGCAGATCTCCAAACTTGGCCTTGCAACTCCTGCTGACCGAGATCCTACACACCTGAAGAACCCTTCTGATTCTCCAAAACCAGCATCCACATTTGGCACCGCTGTGGAACTAGGAGGAACACCTTTGCTCACTTCACACACAGAAGGAGCTAACTTTGCTCAACTCAAACTAGAACACCTTACAATATAGCCTATGAGTCTCTTAAATAGATCTCATGCAAACAATAATTAGACATCCAATTACAATAATTAGATCCCCAGCTTCAAGTCTAAAATTGGCTTTTAACATGCAAACACTTGGTTCATTAACAAACTGTTCGTGCAACCGACAGTTTCGAAACCGCACAGGGGACCGACGTCGGTCCCTGTCAGGCTGGAGATGACCGACGTCAGCCGATACCTGACCTATGTCGGTTGCCTTTCCCACTGTATATGACCGACGTCGGCTGATCAGACCGACGTCGGTTTCTCTGCAACTTAGCAACCTTTCAACAACCTCCTTTCCTGTTTGCATCAGTGAACCTTTTAGCTCCACAACCTAACACCTCATCCAAGAATCTAAATCAGAACACCTTACAATTATATTGAACAAACAGTTTGAGACAGGCTTTGCTTATAATAATATAACAACATACATCTAAACAAGAACACCTTAAAATTATATACAGAAAACAGTTTGGGAGTGGTTTTATAATAATATACCATCTAACAACATTTTATAGTCATCTATTTATCTCTTTTGTACGGAAACAAGTGATATGAATGCCATTGAAAATGTAAGAATTTTTTGCATCTATATTTGTTTTAGATCGTTAGGGGAAAGTCGTGAAATTTGTTAGAATTCACGTGAAACTCACCTTGAAATGGCTGTTGCAAAACACTTAATCTTGCTAGAAAACTTCCATTCCTAGGCTGACTCCAATCTCCAGCAAGCAATCCGTATGTTTCATCCAATGCAACTATTCCTGATCTGATATAATAGCTCCCTTGAAGGGCCCAATAAGCCCAATCCACATCATTCTCAACAGCAAAGGCCATGAAGCAATTTATGTATCTATTGTCATTGACATTTGTTCCCCTCTGATCTATTCCAAATTCACTTATAAACAGAGGTGCAGTGTAGGTCTTGTTAGGTGTCATAAAAAATCCTCCTCTATTCAATACACTTGATGTCACAGAGCCACAGACCTGATTGGGGTTCCCATTTGCCCACGCTTGTCCATCAGAAAATGAATAGCAATGCATTTCAAAAATTATTTTCTCCATGAAATTCAGGGTCACTGGCTTTCTAGATAAGAAATTGAGATTTGTGTCGAAGCTCAAGCCTGTTGCAAATATTCATTAAATTTTACATTAGAAATAGTATTAGAAAGAAAGTAATATATTTTATAAATTTCGACAAATGAGAAAAATAGGTCAAATGATTCCAAAATATAACATGGTTTAACAGACAGTAACAGGGTTAAAGGAATTCTATTAAAAAATAGTAAAAATAATTGAAGTACCAATAACCAAGAGGGAAATACTTTCAAGTTTCAAGTACTAGTAGCCAGGAGGGATGAACCTCCAAGGCTGTAAGTATGAAGACATGCGAGTTAATGGACAAACCGAAGGACAGTAATGCCTCGTAAGCTGAGGTGCCAGGGTAAATGGTAATATCATCTACAATGTCTACACTGTACAGTACCCATGCTCATGATCTGATATGCACACAAGAAAAAATATAGAAAAGTACAAGGGGATTTGAGGTAATTGAGTTCAAATGGTGTAAGCAGTGTTGTGATTGGTAGTCAAAAGGAAAAATGCAACTCGAAAAAGATCTAGTTGGATGACAGGTTTAGGTTAATGCCTGAGAGTATAACCAGGACATCAGGATTTGCTCTGTGGACTGCCTCTGCTCCCATCTGCATGTATTTGTACCAATCATTTTGGTTCTGCTTTGGGCCTCTGAGTTCATTCCTAAGACTCATTCCCACAACCGGACTAGTCCCATTGAATATTGAATCTAATTCTGTCAGGCCTTTAATCCACACATCTGGTATAAAGTCCTTGTCACCGAAGAATCCATTGCCATCTGAATTGCTGCAACACCATCCAGGCCTGCTGATATGATTGTCCAAGATCACCATCACCTTACTGGATCCTAAACTTGTGACCACTCTTTTGTATACTTCTAAAACAGACAAGTCAATGAGATCTGGATTATGGGTTTCTATGCCTGATTCTGCATTAGCAAGGCTTGATTTTCTCAAGGACTGTCTGACTGTTATAGAGCCCAGAGAAGGATCTGTGAACATGTAGAGGGCCCAAGTCAAGCGAACACAGTTAAAACCCATTGTAGTTATGCTTGTGGTTATCGCATCAAGTGGTTGTCTGTCCAGACCTTCTGCTACCATGATATCTACATGTGAAGCCCAGTTAACACAGGCAAGCTTTACTCTGCAGCCATCTTGGTCTACTATCCATCTGGAACTTGCATACAAGGGAGAAGAGGCTGCCCATTTGTATGTCGAAGATAGGAACAGCAACACAGACACTGCTTTAAATGTCATTGCAAAGTTTATCATGGAAAATAATTTTGAGCTGGTAAAGCAAGGGCTCAAACAATAACCTCCACTAATTAGATTTTGATAATTGATATTGAGCTGGTGAGGCTAAGCATTCAAATGCGAATTGGAACTCGTTTGTTGAAGTAGTTTTTCAATCTGGAATAAACTTCAGATGACTCTAGAATATATATTGAGGAGTCACCCCCAATAATGTGAATGATAAAAGTCTAAAAATATTACCTTTACTTATAAGTCAATGGAGCATATAATTCTTTTAATTCTAGGATTAAGTCTGATTGTAGGAGGAATCAGCACAAACCAGTTAACTGTAAAAGCCCAAGAGTGTATTAATTTGCTTATATAGAAAGATAATTTATCCTACTCAATTGGGGAAACAGTTTCTGGTGATTCTAGGATTGTGCTGAATTGGAGATATCATCCTAACCCTGTGAACAGAAAAAGATCAATAGTGTCACCTATGACAAAAGGATATTATCCTATCCAATTGGGGATAAGATTCTGTTGATTCTGGAGTTACGTCTAATTGAAGAAGGAATCACACCAAACCTATCAGCAGTGAAAACCCAATGGTGGATCACATCTATCTATATGGCAAGAGGATTTATCCTATCCAACTGAGTAAGATCGTGGCTAATCTAAGATCATGCCGAATAATGAGAGGAATCACCTTAATCTCAATAGTGCCACCTCCACTCACATAGCAAGAAGATATAACCTACTCAATCGATCTTCCTCTGAATGTTTATTAAGAACTTAAAAGAAATGGCATTAATGTTCACAGATGACCAAAATATGTCAACGGAATCAGAAAAGTACCACGAATTTAGAGTAGCCAACAGGAGCCATCAAAGCTAAATAGGTGAACATGCAATGAAAAAAGACCAATTTCTAGTAGAATGGCAGATTGTCTCCACATTGTGATATTGGCGCTTTAAGATTACATTCAATTATCAACATGTTTATAGCTATAAGGTTGTAATAAGATGATGGTTTGTTAGATCATTTACAAGGTACAAATCTTTTTAAATATTTGATATGGAGAGTCAAACGGTTAAAATCAGGATCGTTCCTTGAGTGATTTTAATAGATTAGATATCTTCCTGTGACTGATAGAAAGAACATTTAGATTTAAATATATATTTACTTATCAATTATAAATAACTATATATAATCTAAAACAAAATAGAAATATGAATATTTATATAATTCTGAGCTTCTCAATTTAAAAGAAGTATTTATATATTAAAAGAATCTACCAAATCTGCTCTGTGTAAAAGCCTAAAAGCTACCTGTGCATCGAAAGGCAAGGAACCTGGGCATCGAAAGGCAAGGAATGCTTATAAATATACGGGCCTCTTACTCTTGCATAGAGACATGATATTGATTTATTTGGTGCCATTTTTTTTGTTACGTAGGTTCCATATATGGCTTATAAGAAAGATTTCTATCTACCGAATTTGCCTTGACGCATCATTACCTTAAAAACGTATCGGGTTTCTCAAATTTCGAATGTTTCCACGCCACAAATAATCTTTGAAAGAAGAGATGCTTTATACGATACTTAACAGCCTTTCTATACAATTTTTCATCCCCTTATCAATGAGTTGTTTTCTTTTGGATTATTGATTTTGGGGTCATGCGTTCTTCATTGTTACTTCATGAATTTGATCACTATAGCCCATCCTTGTGTATGATTTCCTTTGATTAGAGTTTTTATTCTTCCATTAAAGATCCTCCAAGCACAATGATATTCACATGTGGTTGAAACTTATTCATTCCATAAATAGTTTTTAATTTAAAAATTAAGAGTAAATATTACAAATGTTTTATAATAAGGGTCACATTGTGGTTAGTTCTTATTTATGTATTAACATTTTTATGATAGAGTTGTATGTAATCAAGGTTAAAAATTTATAAGACGCAGTTTGTTTTTATGTTTTGAGATTATATATATTGCCGCACGCTGTCAATAATTATAAATTTAGCAATTTACATATTATATATTTTTCACTTAAATTACGAATTACACGCCAATCGTATAAAATTTAAGTCTTTTGGGTTCCTTGTGGAGAAGAAGAGTTACTTCAAAATACATTGGAATTTAAGATTTAAGTTCACGTTTAAATTAAAAAAAAAAACAAAACAAAACAAAACATAAAAACAAAACCACTTGGTATAATTAATATTACCGGCATTAATAAATAGTTAAAATGAATGGTAACAAGTAAAATGGGTACCCTTTATTTATTAAAACAATCACTATTTCTTAGCATTGGTCAAGCATAAATGTGATAGAAATATTTTTGAATTAAAATTTTGTGGTTGCCTTTTGCGTAGCTAAAAAGCTATGGAGGTGTTAGTGCAAAGTACGTGGGAGGAAATATTTATGAGATCCCATAAATGCTTTTGGAAATGCTTGGTTAAACAACACATATTTGAATCTAATGAAAAGGATCTATTTAATACACAACTCCATTGGTTTCTAAGCAATGTAATATATTTTAAATTTAGTTATTGTTCATAAAAAATACATATCTGCCTGTTTCTATTGTAATATACATTAACTAAACCTACGTGGAAAAAAATACTCTGACTACCATATCAGTGGATTTCAAATCGACATACCAATTAAATGTGATTCATGGATATGTATATTGACAAACATATAATCATTTTAAATGAACCTACATTCCTTACAAGTTTACATCTAGTTCTAACATTTCAAACTCATAGCAACTATTACTTATATTAACAAGAAAAAGAATTAACAAATATGCAAAGTGATGGTTTCATGTGTATAGTGCCTTTGAAGAATTCATTGGAGCCATGTACATAAATTCATTGTATCCTATAAATAATAATTCATGAAGCCTTATTAAATGCATTGTGTGAGGAGTCTAAAAATGACATTATACTTTCTTGGGGATGCTGTCAATTATTGTATGCATTTTTTAAGTAGTCTAAAATAACGTTATGCAGTTATGGAGTGGATGTTTGAATGGTGGCTTTCAATAATAATAATAATAGATCTAAAGTTGGCAAGAATGGAACTCGTTATATAATATTGTATATAAATTAACATTTTGAAAAATGATAAAGATAAAGATGTAATTATGTCAGGATCTTGCTCTACCAATTAGAGCACATATGATTACTTCTCGTATTAGAAACTAAACATGGAATTTAACCAGAAATATAAAGTAACTAGAAATATGAAACAACACAAGAATTGAGAGACAATACACAATTGTATTAATAATCACTCAGAAGAATATACAATAAGGAAGATGCCACTTCTTCCTCCACCTCAAAGTTTCGCCACTCCTCAAGACCTTCTTCCCTCTCTCTCTTGGTCACAACAATCAACTCCAATACAGAATTGATGTTCACCTCTCCAACCAGTCAGTAATACGCTGCCAGTTCACCAAGTACACAATCGTACTCCAAGTAGATCTCCTGCTCTCTGCTGCTACCTACAAATAACTAGATCATACTCACCACTGTAGATCTCCTATAGAAAGTCATGCCCACATGCTGACCAAGATCATACACACACGAAGAACCCTTCTTCACCACTGTAGATCTCCTATAGAAAGTCATGCCCACATGCTGACCAAGATCATACACACACGAAGAACCCTTCTGATTCTCCAATCCAGTACCCACCTTGGTACTGTGGCACTAGGAGGAACACACCATTACTCTCTTCTCTCTGAAGGAGCTTATTGCTCTCTTACTCACTAGCTACAAGTTTACAATACAGCCCATGAGTCCATATATAGATCTCATGCTTACAATAATTAGACTAACCTAATTACAATAATTAGACTCGCAACTCAAGACTACGACTAGCCTTCAACATGCAAACTAATAGTCTCAAAATAGACTCTCCCGGATTCAACATGCAAACTGCCTGTTCTCGCACAGGCTGCTGACGTCGGCTCCTCCATGACCGATGTCGGCCGACTGGTGACTGACGCCGGTTGCTTCCTCTTTGCTGTCTGACCGACGTTGGTTGATCAGACCGACGCCAATTTTCCTGCAACTGATTCTGCAACTCCCCGCAACTTTGCATCCTCCGTAACTTATCCTGTTTGCATCCTGGTGAAGCTTTTAGCTCCACAACTTAACAAATTATTGGTCGAGTTTTTAATAAAAATTTAGATAAATTATTTGTTAAAAAAATCATGGTAAGGCATTATGATTTCTATAAAATATCTTTAATTTTTAAGATTTCGATATTTTACTTTTTATTTTAAGAATCTAAATTAATCCGACTTTAAATCACATAATTACTTGTTATTATATTTTAAGGATCTAATTACTAATTATTTTATTGAATTTTATAATCAAACGTTGAATATGACTATGGTATTTTAATAGTATAAATGACATACTATTTATAAATGTTATAATTTAATAAAAGTAATGAAATTCACACATGGCAATAATGTGAACTTTTCAAATTGGCTAGCGTGCATAAGAAGGTGTTCAAAAATGTTAGAACTGCAGTTCTAATTTCTCCACATCGCATGGAGATAACATTCAACTATATTTAGATTCTATCATGCAAGCAGTTTGCATGAGATTTGATTCTTAGGACAATCAGTTATCCCACATGCCTTATGCATGAATAAACATTAGTTTAGTGTAGTTTATTTTCAGTTACAGCAGTATTTTTAATTCTTTATTTTTAGTTGAAAGATGATTGTAATTCCATATATGTAGATCTGTGATCACTATTTTTATATAGAGAATTAAAAAAAATAAAAGCAGAATCAATACAAATATTTTATTGCTGTAGCAATTGTTTTCTACTGTGCGTGCATATTTTTTCTATTTTTTTCCTATCTCTATAGTCATAAATTGGTATCAGAGCAGAGAAAAAGATCAAGGGCATTAGATTGTTAAAGCAGATTGAAGGAGGATTTAGTCGCTAAGTAGAAATTTAAAGAAGTTGTTCATTTTGAAAAATTTAGCTTGAGACATGGCAATAAACAACAACGTTTCTTAGCCCCATATTCCTATTTTCAATGGTAAGAATTATGATTTTTGAGAAATTAAAATGAGAACATTGTTTTGCTCACAAGATGTTTGGGATTTGGTAGAAAATGGCTTTGTAAAACCACAGGATGAGGCTGCCCATCAGGTATTAACTCAAGCACAAAAAAAAGAGCTTAAAGAAAACAAGAAAAAAGATGCAAAAGTTTTATTCCTAATCCAACAAGAAATGGATGAATCCATTTTTTCTAGAGTTGTAGCAGGAACGAGATCCAAGTTGGTATGAAAAATTTTGGAGACTACCTATAAAGGTAATACAAAGGTGAAAGTAGCTAAATTACAATCTCTTAAGAGAAATTTTGAAAATTTAGAAATGAATGATTCAGAGTCTATAGACCTATTTATGGGTCAAGTATTGAATATTGTGAACCAAATTAGATCTAATGGAGAAAAAATAACAGATCATAAGATCATAGAAAAAATTATCAGGAGTTTACTTAGAAAATTTGATGCAATAGTTGTAACTATTGAGAAAACCAAGGATTTAAAATAGTTATCAGTAGATGAATTAATGGGATCTTTGTTAACACATAAATCTAGAATGAATAGGAATAACAATACTTCTTTTGAGAATGCTTTCAAGTCTCAGGCATCTTTTGGTAGAGGAAGAGGAAGAGGAAGGTCAAACTTCAGAGGAAGAGGCAGAGGCAGAGATGGAAGGAACAATCCAAATCAAGATGAAAACAATAATCAAAACTACAACAATAGAGGACGTGGCAGCAATCACTTCCATCAAAATTCATAGAGGTTTGATAAATCTAACATTCAATGTTATTACTACAAAAAATATGGACATTATGCAAATGAATGCAGAAAGAAACAAGGAGATGTGGACAAGCATAATGCTAATTACACAAATAAATCTAATTCTAATTCTAGAAGCTTATTCCTCACTTGTCATGTTGCTCAAGAAAATGCTAGAGATATTTGGTTTTTAGATAGTGGATGCAGTAACCATATGACAGGAAATAAAGAATTGTTTGCTAGTCTTGATGATTTCGTAAAATCTGAAGTGAAATTAGGAAATGATAATAAAGTGGATGTAATGGGTAAAGGAGTAATAAATGTTTTGAAAAAAATGGTGAAAGAAGATTTATTCATGATGTTTATTTTGTACCTAGACTAAAGCATAATCTTATGAGTGTTGGACAGTGAGTACATAAAGGTTACAGAGTATCTTTTATGGATAATGTTTGCACAATACTAGACAAATTTCCAAATGGCAGGTTGATAGAAAAAGTGGAGATGACCAAGAATCAGATGTTCCCTCTTCAAATTCAGTGCATCCAAGGAGAAGAGGAAGCCCATTTCAAAACCATGCATTTAGATCAATCATGGCTATGGCATTTAAGGTATGGACATTTACATTTTGGAGGTTTGAGTTTGTTACAAAACAAATATATGGTGAAGGGATTACCACCAATAGAGCAGCCAAAAAGTTCATGTGAGAGTTGCATTTTGGCAAAACAACATAAATAGAGCTTTCCAGTAGGAGCTTCATATAGAGCAAGGGTATTATTGGAGCTAGTTCATAGTGATTTATGTGGACCAATGGAAACTCCATCATTTGGAGGTAGTTCTTATTTTCTAACCTTCATTGATGATTTTAGGAGAAAGACTTGGATATATTTTCTCAAGGAAAACTTTGAAGCCTTTGAAAAATTTAAAGAATTCAAGGCTATGGTTGAAAAGCAGAATCGCCTTTACATCAAGGTACTTAGATCAGATAGAGGAGGTGAATATATGTCTAATGAATTTTAATATTTTTGCAGATATCATGGCATTAAAAGGCAATTGATTACAAGGTACACACCACAGTAGAATGGTGTAGCAGAAAGGAAAAATAAAACAATCATGGAGATGGCTAGAAGCATGTTGAAGGCCAAAAATTTGTCAAATGAATATTGGGCAGAAGCAGTAACATGTGCAGTATATATTCTTAATAGAAGCCCAACAAAGATTGTCAAGGATCGAATTCCACAAGAAGCTTGGAGTGGTAAGAAGCATAGTGTAGATCATTTCAGAGTTTTTGATTGTATTGCATATTCTCTTATACCATCTGAATTGAGAAGAAAACTTGATGATAGAGGTGAGAAATGCATTTTTATTGGCTATAGTGAAGAATCAAAAGTTTATAAGTTGTATAACCTCATTTCGAAGAAAGTGATTATTAGCATAGTTGTGGAATTTAAGGAAGAAGAAGCATGGGATGGAAGCATTGATATAACCATCACTATTGGAGCACCAATTCTCCAAAATGAAGAAGAATCTGAGGAACAAAATTTGCAAGGTGATCAATTCTCTCCACAAGCAAGAATAAGCACTCCAATAAGAATACCTAGGAGCTTAGTACAAGGTGAATCATCTGGTCATGCATGCCATCCTACTCCCAATTCACAAGTGATGAATCAGATCCAACTCTTGCCACTTTAAGATCAAAATTTAAAGGTAAGAAAATGAGAAACTTGAATGAGATTTATGATCAAGAAGAAGAGAATTTAGATTTTTGTTCAAATTTTGCCTTTTTCTCTCATGATCTTGTGTATTATGAAGAAGCAGTTAACGAGGAACATTGGATAAAAGCAATAAATGAAGAGATGAATGCTATTGAGAGAAATCAAACATGGCATCTAATTAATCTACCTGAAGGTAAGGATTGCATAGGAGTCAAATGGGTTTATAAGACCAAATTTAATGCAGAAGGTAAGATTGAAAAACATAAGGCAAGGTTAGTAGCAAAAGGTTTTGCACAAGAACATGGAATTGATTGTAATGAAACATTTGCTTCAGTTGCTAGACTTGATACTATTAGAATGGTTTTAGCAATAGCTGCACAAAATAATTAGAAAGTATATCAAATGGATGTCAAATCAGCTTTCTTGAATGGTTTCTAGATGAAGAAGTGTATGTAAAACAACCACCAGGTTATAAAGTGCATGGACATGAAGAAAAAGTCTATAGATTGAAGAAGGCCCTCTATGGTCTCAAGCAAGCACCAAGAGCATGGTATAGCAGGATTGATTCATACATGACAAACAATGGATACAACAGAAGCAATAGTGAGCCTACATTGTACACAAAAATCAACAAAGAAGGTCAGATTTTGATTGTGTATTTGTATGTTGATGATTTTATTTTCACTAGAAATTTATTTGTAGACACATTTAAATCAACAATGAAGAAAGAATTTGAGATGACAGATTTGGGATTAATGAAGTATTTTTTGGGAATTGAAGTTGTACAATCAGAGAAGAAAATTTTTCTTTGACAAACTAAATATGCAAAGGATGTGTTAAGGAGGTTTAAGATGTTGAATTATAAATCAACACCTACACCAGTTGTTATAGGGACCAAAATTAGCAAAGAAGACAAAGGGCCTAATGTTGATTCTACAACATTCAAAAGACTAATTGGTAGTTTGATATATCTTACAGTTACAAGACCAGATATCATGTATGGGGTCAACTTAATCTCTAGATTCATGGAGTCACCAAAAGACTCGCATTGACAAGTTGGAAAGAGGGTATTGAGATATGTGGCAGGGACAACAAAATATAGAATTTTATATTCCACAACTAATGATTTTGGTTTGATTGGTTATATTGATAGTGATTTTACATGTAGCATTGATGACATGAAGAGTACTTCTGGACATGCCTTTCATTTTGGAACAGGTGTGGTCACATGGGCATCCAAGAAGCAACCCATAGTGACACTTTCATCAGCTGAAGTAGAGTATGTAGTAGCCACATCAACAGCTTGTCAAGCAATTTAGATGAGGAGAGTATTGACAGATTTATTGCAAGCACATGAGTCAACACCAATCTTTTGTGACAACAAATCAGCAATTGCATTGTCAAAAAATCATGTTTTTCACAAGAGGAGCAAGCAGATTGATACAAGATTTTATTTTATCAGAGACTTAGTAAACAATGGAGAAATCTATTTAGAGTTTTGCAGATCTGAAGACCAATTGGCAGATATATTTACAAAGGCATTAGCAAAAGAGAGTTTTGAGTATCTAAGACAAAATTTAGGCATTGTAAATGTTGAAGTAGTTAGTGGTAGAAATTAAGAGGGAGTGTTAGAACTGCAGTTCTAATTTCTCAACATTGCATGGAGATAACATTCAACTATATTTAGATTCTATCATGCAAGCAGTTTGCATGAGATTTGATTCTTAGGACAATTAGTTATCCCACATGCCTTATGCATGAATACACATTAGTTTAGTGCAGTTTATTTTCAGTTACAGCAGTATTTTTAATTCTTTATTTTTAGTTGAAAGGTGATTGTAATTCCATATATGTAGATCTGTGATCGCTGTTTTTATATAGAGAATTAAAAAAAATAAAAACAGAATCAATAAAAATATTTTATTGCTTTAGCAATTGTTCCCTGCTGTGCGTGCATATTTTTTCTGTCTCTGCAGTCACAAAAAATTGAGTGAAGTCAGTTAGGTGTATTACCTGCAATGTTTGAAATGGATAGGTGGCACTGAAGATTGATGAATTTGGAAAATGGAAATCAAAGCCGCCTAATTAAAAAAGACACCACCAAATATGGAAGAGATTGCTACTAAAACACATGTTCACAAGTGCAACAAGGTCATTGAATTGTTAAAAGTCAATTATAATGGGAAAAACTCGAGCCCATGGGAGGGAAAATAAAAAGCCAAAGATCTCCGATGCCCCGAAGGCCACTAGTCGTTCAATTTCTTGGATGATCGATGGATCGTAGAGGTCCATGCCTGTAGAAGAAGATTCATTCATCAAGGAGATCACAAATTCAAGATAACTACGAAGACAGTAGTATGAAACTTATACCTTTGGTCTATTTAACACCGCAAGTCTAAAGTTTTTGTTTCTTTCCTCATGATATCTTGACATTTCGATAAAGGAATTTATGATTTATACAGAAATTGGAATTTTGGAAACAGGGAAAATAGGGATTGCATGCTACAGTCGTGGCATGAAGTGGATTGACAATGGAACTGCTTTCTTTTTTTTTGGCTTGGCAGAGTAAGACAATGAAAATGTCTGACGGGAAAGAGGCAGTTAAAATGGAAAGAAATATATTAATATCTGAGAAGGTTAAGTAGACTGGAAGAATTAAAAAGAGAATAACAAAATAATATCTGAAAATAAGGCCAAGGTGTCAAATATCATAAACAAATTGAAGAGGAAGGTGTTAATCAATACAGGGGTTGATTTGTCCTTTGTTTGGAAATCAATACCTCCTAGTAGAGTGAAAGCACCTGCAAAATCAACTATTGCAATGAACACTGCACTTACTGATATAAAATTTGTTTTCCACACTTAGTTTACAACACTAATTGGTGAGCTCTTCGTTGCTCCTACCTCTGCAATCCTCCTAGTAGCACCACTTTTTAATAGATAGTCTCTAATCTGTAACAAAATCAGATCGAAACAATTAAAAAATGAATGTAAGCAGATAGTTTTTAATCTGATATTTATGTGTTTAACAGAGTTATATTTATATAGAATAAAGTGAATTTCAATCCAAATATTGAAATTAAGAGACCTGTGCTTGTGATAGAATACATTTCTCCCTGCTCTAAGAGTACTTTATAATCAAAACACATTTATTGGACAACACAAATAAATACTTTTAGCTGGGATTGCAAGAAAGACTCGTATCTTATATTAGTACCTAGCTTCACTTTTAAGTTTTTAAAAAAACCTTCACCTTTCATTTATGGCTAAGCCACTTACGCTAACATAAAGATGAGGGTCTTCATTTCCGTTCTCTACTACTATATCTAAAGTTGTTTCACCATTGTTGTCAATGCAGTCAATCTGTCTGTCGAGCATTGCAGATGTTAATATAGTTTTGAGACCATATATCCCAACTCTGTTACATATTTGAGCTGCAAATGTATTCATCGCTCTCAGACATGAATTAATAGATGCGCGAAGCTTCAAACGTATGCCTATGGTGTCTTGTATAATGTGTCATAGAAACAAATCGTATGTGATAGTTCAATAATTAAAATTTGCAAGTACTCTACAATTTGTCTCCATTATTCATAATAATTTTTTATAATAAAAAAATGAATGTAGTAACTAAAAGTCGTATGAATTATGAGGGCTATAAAATGTTCATGACATCAGCATAAAAAAATTTTAAAAAAAACACCTTTAGGTATATTTTATTATTTTTTTGAAAAAAATTAAAAAATCTTTGGAGTTATTAAAATAATATTTATTTCAAAAAAATTGATTGGGTAAAAAAAAAATTAAATAATTACAAAGTGAAACCATTAATTCCGTGATAGAGCAAGGAATAATAAAGGTCTAGGTCAATTTGTATCATAATGTGATCCATCTAATCATAAAATATTGCAACTAGATCTAAATAGGTATAAGTACCAATAAAAAATAATTCAATAAAGAATATCTTAGAATAAATAACAATAGAGAATAGAGTTTAAAAAGAATATTTGATTTGTTGTGAATTTGGAGATAGTTGTTAAAAATAGAAAACATAAAATATATTTAGAAGGTGAGGCGAACAAAACTTAGAACAATTAGAGTCAACAAAGTTTGATTCTCAATGTAATCTTCTGAGAACGACAACACACTTTTCTAGAAATGTCAATTAATAGTTATGGAAACTTTTGTGAAAGTAAAATATGTTTTGATAATCATGTTCTTCTATCTAAAGCTCCAAAAACCTCACCCACTTGTCTAGAATTCTGCACTAAATGATGGGAAACTGAGTTCCTTCTTGTCCTATATAACTTTTCACCCTATAATGAGTGCATGGAAAATAGATATATGCTTCATATTTTGATTTCAACTTATGCTATAAATTCTTGGATTGACAACTCTTCCACTTTCACAAATACTTCAAATAATATTCATTGTCTTTCAAATCCTATATGTATTCATGCACTTGTGTATTTATAAACCTATTTATTTGTTTTGAGTCTGATTATTTCTTTATTGCTCGTCCTCAATGACAAGTCAATGTCGAGATTGACCTATCTCAAGACCTATGTGAGACCATTGATATCCAGATACATTGTCAAAGTTTCACCCAAAGGGTTTTATACATTAACCTTCCAAATATCTATTTTCAATGCTAGGGTTCAAACCACATCATTAAAGACTTCCCTCTTATCATTGCCTTGAACCCTCCACCCAACGTACCTCTATAACCCTCTCACCCTATGATGAGGGAGAATGATGGTTGGTAGGTGGTGGGTCAATGAACCAACCAAAATAATCAGACCTTTAAATCCCCTACTAGCAACAATAAGCCTACTTCTATTAATATCGTCACACTGCCACCTCTAACTCAACCTACATAAGATCCACTTCCCAACCCTAGTCTAGCTGTGAAAAGTGATCCCTAGAATGTCAAAATGACTATGAAACCAAAAGAATCTATGACTCTTGGGTTCTATCTATTTCATACACAAGACATGCAAACACAAACAATTATTGTCCCAACTGCAAACCCATCAAAAAACCCTCCCTCTCCATGCCGACAAGTGACTCATCATTCAATGAGTCCCTCTCCTGATAGTGAACAAAATTAGTTTACTTAGTGTGGGATACAACCTATTTTACTTGCAAAACTTTCTAGTAAAAATCCATCAATTTTTTTTTTTGAGCAACCGCTTTGCAGCATTAGAAGGCCAAGAGGGTGAAACCATGAACCTTCATGGTTTCCATTAAATGTTTTCTCTTGGAATGTTTTTGTTTTAAATGATCCAACACACAAGTACTTGGTGTGGGACAATTGTCATAAGTTATAGGATATGCATATCTTATGTATGCAAGAAGTTAAAATAATAGATTTTTCCTCCAAATGGTATCTAAAGTCATCCAGGCCAATGTTGTTAGTGTGGACTTTTATCCCACTAGGTTTTGTTTACACAATCTATTTTAACTTGCTTAGGTTATTCTAGGTCATTAGTGAAAGTTTATCCCACATACACGAGGATGTTGGGACATGTATAAATTTCACTTATAAATGTATCTTTTTTTATTGCTTTTATGGCTAATGCAAATATTCTTTCTACAACTTCTCTTTGGTGAGACAAGTTTATTTCTCTTGAGGGTTTTAAGATTTTATGAAGTTTCTCCATATAGGTTCACTATACAAGTTTCATTGTTTAGTTAATCTTGGCATCATTTGACATGGTATCAAAGCCATTTTGATAGTCATTTGCAATTTAAATCTTGGTGGGATATGTTTAATGCATTCTTGTTGTTTTCTTGATTTCAGTTTTCAAGGGTTTGGTTGGGTTTCTCAAAAAGTTGTGTAGATATTTACATTTAGTGCCTCTAAAAAAAATAGATAATGCCATTGGATTCAAAGGTTGCCAAAAACCCTGGGATTGGCTACAAACATGACCTATTTTCATGACATCCATTTTTGGAGGGTTTCGGGCAGTTTTCTTGGCTTTCATACATTTTTCGTATCACCTAAGTCTTCAATATGATTTTTTTTTGGGTTTTTATAGGTTTTATAGAATACCAAGTGGGTCTTTATTAGTTTTACAAAATGCTGAACTGATGTCCATAGATCTAATTTCTTCTTACAGGGTTTTTTTTACCATTTTCGACTTGTTTCGACAACTTTTTTGTAGAATTCAAGACTTAGAAGAATTTTGGATTCTTCGAGCCATCCTCCATGTAGTGACATGTGTTGTAAAATATGTGCACATTTTTCACACTTTCATGCGCCCAAAGGTCCTTCACCCTAACCCTTTGCCACACAAGGATGCATGCTTTGTGCCTTATTGCTCCGTAGGGCCCTAGGCCAGTCGGCATGAACCTTGACCACATGAAAACATGTGTTCTTGAAAATTCATAAGATCGATGATTTTTTGGCCCATCCCTCACCTATGCAGTGATAAGATGAAGACTTAAGCATACACCCTCGCTTACCATACTTGATTGTGAATCCACAGATCTAATGGTTTGATGACCTAGCCTTCCACCATATTTTGATAGTGACATCACTCAGCAAGTCACATCACAGTGAAAAGTGACATCATCAAGGGTGAGAGTCTTCATCTTACCCCTTATCCCCTTGGACATATGGTGTGGTCACATGAGGCAAGCACCCAACTTAGTCCCTAGCCCTTGGTCATATGGAAATCAAGCCTTTGGTCATTTCCAACCCAAAAATACTTAACTTTTGCTCAAGAGAGGCTTCAATTTTTTATTTAAAAAGTTGATGCATAAAATTTCCTTTGGGGAAGTTGATAAAAAAAATTTCCACCCTCTTGCCACCAAATTTTTCATGTAAACAAATTTTCAAACATGCATAACTTTTGATCGATAGCTTAGATTTCAGTGTCATTTTCTTCAAAAGTGTTTTTTTGTGATTTACACATTGGTGTTATTTTTGGGCCTTCTACAACTTCCTAATTTTTCCACATATTTTACCTCTTAGATGCATTATTGGTTGATCCTGACATCCCTCCAATTCCTTATACATATGTACTTACTTCTCAAGATGCATTCTCAATTGTGCGTGACATCTATACAAGCGTGATTATATCTAAAACATTATGGGGGGTTCACTGTTAATAGTTCTGAGGGGTATTATGTGGTTTTGTAAATTCTTTGGTGTCTCTTCTACACATTCTATTTTTTTACATTATGTTGATTCCTATACTTACCAATTATTTGGATGCATTATTATTTGTGCCCAATGTCCTCTTCATGAGTGTCCTTGTTTTTAGGGGGTCATTGCAGTTGTTTTGTGCATTTGTACTCTTCTATGATGAAGAGAGTTGATTATACACTAGTGGTTATTCTTAAGAATACCAACTATGCTTCTTGGCATGCCTACATGGAACATTTGTTCATGAAAAAGGGAAATAATCATATTTCATTTCTATATGGATAGATTCTTGCTCCCACTGATCATTAAAAGTACATAAAGTGGGCCAACACTTGTGACAAGGTTTGTGGTACCTTGATGATGTATGTTTCATGGGATCTACATCACCATGTGCCCCAATACTATTTTGACCATCTTTTAGTCTCTTTTTTGAGATCATGTCGAGATTTACATCACACCTCCTCCTCCACTTCCTATTATCTCTTCAAAGACTTTTGTACTATCTCCTCCTACTCCTATTTCCTATGATGACACATCCATGGTGGACAGTGCTCTTCTTTTAATCAAGTTGCCATTATAGGATGAGATTATTCATAATCTTAGTTTTCCTATTATAAATTCTACTTTCATCCCTATTTTGAATGTTTTTCTTCTAGAGCCTTCACAAACTGGTACTTCAGAAGACTCTACTATTTCCACTAAGAGTATACCTTATGAGGGCATTGAAAACTCTTCTCTTCTTATGGATATTTAGTTTGTAGATATATGTGATTCATCTACAGTCTCTTCTTTATTTTTGAAGTTTGTTGAGCCCCATTCTTCACTTCACATGGACATTTCTTCATTAGATGTTCCATGTTATTCTTCATTAGACTCACCTATACTTGATGACACTTCTGAGCCTGAGTACATTTTTGAGATTGAGGTCTCTTTTTCTAGCACATACAACTATAGTAGTGATAGGGACACACCTCCATTATTTCCTTGTCACCTTTTAGATATTGAGGAGTTATTTCCTGATCCACCTACCTTTGGTTTGCTTTTAACATTATAAGGTGTAGGTATACTGATCCATGGCTCATCAAACATTAGGAAGTCTATTCCATAGGTACATGGCATTCAATAGTTCATTTTAGCCTCTGCTTCTATTGCATAATCATTGCATTTAGCAATTGGCCCTCTTAATATGCATGAGGAGTATAGTGCCTTGGTTGGAGTTATTTTAGGCAATTGGTGAACCCATTCACTATTCTAGGGTGATCCATTCTTCATTACACCTTCTTCTAATAGGTTCACTTCAATAGAATTACATTTAGTTATTGTGGATGATCTTGCTAGACCTATGCCACACATCTATTTTAAACCCTACTTAGAGTGTTTTGTATCGTTGCCTTCTTCATCTTTCACTATGCAATGGGCAAACTTCTAGTACGCCATTCTTGTTCTTCCTTTAGAAAAGGGAAGAAACATTATTAAATGTATATGGAGCTTCTTCAGTCTTTAGGTAGGGGATCTCATCTGTGACATTCATCATTTTGTGAGCTCTACTCTAGGTAGCTTCAACATCTTCTATGGGGACTTCTCAGTTCTCCTCTCTATGTTCTATGCTGATCTTACTTGTGGATGCATTATCAGATGTGCTGGAAATCCTTAGAGCATTGACTATTTATTTTTTTCTCTCTTTTGGGGAGGAGTTTTGTTTCTACGAGTTTTCTCCTTTTCCCTACTTTATGGGAGTTGCATTGTTCTTAGGTACCTCATCAGGCCTCATTGTTGAGACCTAATTATTCTACCACCTAAGCTATGCTTAAGGAGGGTTTTGGTGTATACTTTTGTCCCACTAGATTTTGTCTACATGGTTTATTTTAGATTACTTAGGTTATTCTAGGTCATTACTGAAAGTTTATCCCACATGCATGAGGATGTTGGGACATGTATAAATTTCACCTATAAATGTACCTTTCTTATTTATTTGATGGATAATACAAATATTCTTTCTACAACTTCTCTTTGGTGAGACAAATTTCTTTATCTCAAGGGTTTTAAGATTTTATGCAGGTTCTTCGTATATGTTCACCATGCAAGAGTCATTGTTTAGTTCATATACTTATCATATGACTAGACACAAGGTAGGACATAATGTCTTAATCACTATGATTACATCACTCTTTGAATATTTTTTGATAGACTAGGAAGTATACCCGTATAACGATATAATTTAAATGTTTTTTAATTTTGATGGGTGGATATTTGGTCTTGTGAATATTTATTCCTCTAATGATGTGGTTGAAAGGAAAACTCTTTAGATGTGGCTGGCGTATTTTCTTTCCATGGCCCAATATATTTCATGTGAGGACTTTAATATGATTTAATCACTATAAGACAACGAAGGGGTTATTCTGATGTGATGGAGCACTAAGGAAAAATAAGCCTAATTTCATCTTCAAAATAAACTTGGCATGTTTGATCTGAATCATCATTTTAGGTATTAATCCTCTATGACTTGGTTCATTTGGTCAAAAATTTGCCAAAGAAATGAATGTGTTCTCAAGAGGCTAGATATGTAACTTCTCTTCCACCAAAATATCTTCTCTTTTGCTCAAAATTTTGATCATCTAGTGAGTGTAATATCTAACGTTCTTCTGTTAGATCATCAACCTATTAAATTTTCTATGGAATGGTTTTCTCCTCCCAACAACATTTACAATAATTGGTTTTATATGAATACTTCCTATTTGCAACATCCTCAAACCTTTTCCCACATCAAGTGAGTTTGGAAGCTTTCTCCTCATCCTTTTGGGGATATTAGGTGGATTTATTGGTGGGAAGCAACCATTTATCACACTACCACCTTTATTCTCTTCTTTGGAAAATAATCAGAATCCATTAGAAAGTGGGTGAATTCAACATTTGTAAAAGAATATAACTATCTTTCTTAGGTGTTAGAACAAACCCCCTAGATGAGTCTCTTCAAAGCCAAGTGGTTATGTTAAGGCATACGATTAAGCTTGTAAAAGTTCACCAAGCCTATGGAAATAAAATTCAATCTCGCTTCACTGGATCAAAATCAATGATAGTGTTTCCAAGGATTCTTTAAACAAATTGAGGTCTCATAATTATTATACATAAATAAAATCTATTAGGCATGATAGTGAGAATTTAATTAGTCTCATAAAGATCACTCAATATTTTGTGATGTATTATAAATAGGTTTTTCAAGTTCAACCTTCTTTAGAAGCTCAAAGAGTGGTTTTAAAAAAATGTCTTGATGTTGTTCCTTGCAAGCTCTCCCAAAGTAAAAGGGTGGCTTATGACAAACCCTTATCCATAGGGGAACTCCATCAAGTTGTGATGGATATGGCTCAAGACAAAAATCCAGACATTGATGGTTTTCCCTATGAGTACTACGAGTCTCTCTAGGACTATGTAGGACCTAATTTGTACAAAGTCTATTTGGAAGTTCTTTCCAAAGGTTCTTTGGGTTTGCTAATCAATAGGGGAAATATTAAATTTATTCCCAAGACTAGGGATCCTAAGATTATATCCAAATGGAGGACTATTACTCTTTTGAATGTCTCCTGAAATATTATAGATAAGGCTCTATCTCTCATTATTAGATATTTTCTTCCCTCCATTGTTCAATCTACACAAACTAGGTTCATTCAAGGCCATTGCATCTTAGACAACATCCTTGAAGTTTCAGAAGGTATGGAATGGTCTCATACTTCCAAGTAGAAGGATTTATTCATAAAAAATGACTAGGAAAATCCTTATGATAAGATATATGGCCCTTCATCTTAGCCATGCTTCAATATTTACGGTTTAGTCCCAAGTTCATTCTTTTTATTCAAACTATTTTCTAGGCTGCCTTTTCTTGTCTTACTATCAATGGCCATCAATTTGAGAGCTCTATATTTTTTTGAGATAGGTTTTCCCTCTTACCCCATTTCTTTATGTTCTTTCTACTAACTTATTTGGCTACTTGTTAATAGACTTTATATATAGAGGGCTTATCAAATGTGTAAGTCTCCCCACTGCTCCTCATAACAATCTTGTTAATGGACCTTTTATTGATGATTCATTTTTCATGCTTCAAGAGAATGAAGAGATTATATATAATTCCATGGAATGCCTCCAAACCTTTTTCTTAGCTTTGGCTCTAACATTCAATGGGCCAAGGCTCAATGTTTTATACATAATTATGGTACTTTACTTAGTTGTCTTGGAGCTTACTAATGGAAGTGTATTTCTCGTGGAGAAATGTTTAAGTTCCTAAGCATTCCTTTTGCTTTTCAAGATTATCCTATGTACCTATGGAACTATGTTACCCTCATAATAGAGAAAACATTATCCTCTTAGATCACCAAACCTCTCTCTCTATATGGAAAATTTCAAATCTATTCTAAAGTATTATTTGTCATTCATGCGTACTATTTTTCTTGTGGGGCCACCTCACAGGAAGCCTATAATAATATTGAATATTAGATTTAGGATTTTTTGTGGGCCAATTTTGAAGTTAGTAAAGTATTTAATAGATTATATTGGGATATTTGTTGTCAGCCTAGAGAAGCAAGAGGCTTTAGGTTGATTGGTATTGCTAAACAAGGGCTTACTCTATGTGAAAAATGGATTATCAGAGCTATTGAAGGCTAAGAGTCTTGAAAAATTATTCTTAAGAATTTTATTTATGTAGGATGTCATTATGGTAGAAAGGTTTAGAGGAACCTAGGATTTCAAACCTTGCTTATCACCCTAATTACTATTAAAATTACTTGAACCTTTATTATCAGATGTATCCAAAAAACATGAGAAGATATCAAAACTTGGTTAATTTTGAAATGGGATGGCTTTGGGTATAGCCTATCTATTAACTCTCATTCTCCATGGTTATCTCCTATTATCTCTATCAATGACAAACCTTTGGACTAATCTCCCAATATTGAAGCTTTGAAGCTCTTTCATCAAGGAATTAAAGTTTAAGGGAGTATTTTTTATAAGTGTACTAGATCTTGGCTCACCTGGGATAACCTAAAATCCAAATTTATGCTTAATGCTTATGATTTTAAGTTAATTTTTTAGATTAAAATGGTTTTACCTAATTTTACTTTGCATACAATTAGTATTACAGGTTCTCCTCGATGGTGGAAATGTTTGGCATTGGCCTGCCTCTGCTCCTATGCTTTGATATTAACCTCGACTTGGTTATGAGTGGTTCTCCCCAAATAGAACTCCTTCATAAATGTTCAAAAAATGATGTAATATTAGTATCCCCCCCTTTGTTTAGAATAAGAGATTCCATTTTATTTGGTCTACTATATTTGAGCCCAAGAAAGCCATTTTTCATTTGTGACTACTATACCATAGTATCCTTGTGGGAAAAAGGTTAATTCACATAGGGATTCCTCTTCCAAAATGTTGTGCTTGTGTTTATCTTGAGTCCTTTAAGCACATTTTTGGGTTTTTGTTAGAGCTCGAATGCCTATAATTGGATTAGTTCATTATTCCAACCCTTTACGCCAGAAATTTTCACTTGGAACATCATTATTTTGTGGGATTTTGTCCTCCTTATTGAGAAGTACAAGCAAAAATGGCATATATTATGCATTAATATTTTTTATTCTATAAACATATAGGAATGTTGTTATTGTTAGTAAATAAAGCTTAGACAAATTTATTTTTTATAATATTATGCATTCTTCCATGATGTTTTAGGGTTGAGAGAGAACCTTATGGATTCATCATGAGAGAGATTCTTCTATTTCTAACAGAATCTCTATCTTGTGTAATGTCATGCTTCAAATTCAATTTCAATCCAATAAAGTGGAGATGGGGGTTATACATCTTTGCATTCTTATTTACTACTAGGGTAGTATCCCATGAACGATTAGTGATGAGTGTCGTCAATCTTCTTAATTTAATGATTTGGATTAATTCAATTTCATATCAAACCAATGTTGATGTCTGAAATCTAATGCAATAGGGCACATAATACATTGAGGTAATAATTATTTTCTTAATAAGACACTTGCATGAATTAAAATTACATAATTAAACACACTTGAAAAATTTAAATTACATAAATGAAACACTCTTTACAAAATGAAAAACACACTTGCATAAATGGAAATACACTTGCATAAAGGGAAATGCACTTGTGTGAAAGGAAACTAAACAACTATTGATCTATAAGTCTAATTAATTTACAAGTTAAATGAAACTCTAAACATAAAGCAAATATTTAGAAATTTATTAATAAAAAAAAAAACAAAAAACAAAAAAAAAAACATAAATAAATATAATCTATAAAACATAAATACAAACTAACCTTCTTCTTTGGGTTGAGTGGGCCCTTGTTCTTCCCTTAAAATAAAGATTAAAAACAAGAAAATTTAGAAATGCTCAAATCCTTTACTCAATCTTTCTTCCAACTTTATAATTATTTTCAAATTTATTCTACTCACAACTATGAATGAGAAGGTTGTATTTATAATACAATTACTTCAATAACTTCTTATTTAAGAATAATAACTTAACAAATTAATTTTAGAATTGCTTTTATAATATTAATAACTTAAAAACTTATATTACAATTGATTCTTATTCTACGCTAACAACCTAACAAATTAGTTTTGAAACCATTTCTTATTTTAAGATAACAAACTAACAAATTCATTTCTTACATTATTTGGAGAATAGCAATAACCCTCATTATTCAAATAAAAAAAGAGTGGGAAATGATATATTCACAAATCCACCATATTCTACTTTGTGTAAGATAATCTATGTCTTTTGTCTTCTTTCTAACAACTTTTGATTTTATGGGAGAGAATTAATTACAATCTTGGTAAATTCAGTTTCTTCCAATAACTTGATGTTTGAGATATTCATAGTAATTTAAATACTATAAATATCTTGTCTTATTTAGAAACACTATAAATACATTTCATAGAAATACTTTCTATAAATAGTTAGAAATCATCTCTGGAACTCTTTAATTTTATGTTTTCACAATTAAAGATTCTTTATTTCTACTGATGTCTATTTTTAAAAGTTTCTATTTATAGAATTCTATATATAAAATTACTATAAAAATTATCCTAAAACATTAGTTCATTCTTTCTTTGGTCTATACCTCAAAATAAATTATTTCCATCTTTGAAGCCAATTTTGTACATCATGGAGCTAGATTGTGGATCTCCGGAGCTAGGACTAGTGATCTCTAGAGCCAGAATGGAGGTATCTATAGCCATCTTCAAAGGAACATAAATTTTGCAAACAAAATTAGATTAAAATGACTCATTTTTAAAACTTGACAAATTTTTTGATATAAATTTAAATATGCAACCAGATTTAGGTTTGTAGATGTTATTGATGAATATTTTTCTTTTTTTCCACAACCTGTCCATTTTAGTCTTACTTCTTCACATGCCAAAATAATAAACAAATCAACATAGAAACACACAACTTATTTTTGGTTAATGTTAAGGTTGTTTGTCTGTCTCAAATGTTCTTTCATCACTTTTCCATCTATCTCAAAATCAACTAAATAGATTTGGAGATGATTTATATGAGACTCCAAAGTTATTGATGATCTATGGAGCTACTTCATATAGAACTGTAGAGTTATTGATGATCTCTGAAGCTGCATCAAGGTTGTTCTTGATTTGGTATTTTAGAACTTCAAACTTTTCTATCTATACCGATGAATCATTTTAGCTTGCATAGATAACATTTGACATATATTATTGAATAAATTGTTATAAAATAACAACAATGTAGATTGTAATAACTCATAAAGAATAGACTAGATATATATCTCATATTTAATTTAAAACAAGCATAAGTTCTTAAAATTACATATAAATCTACTTTAAAATGTGGATTATGAAAGATAAAATAATATTATTTACTAATATAATATGACATATTATGATCTCATCATCTCTCCCACACTTAAACTCATGCATGTTGTTGGTTTCCTTGTATATGTATTTTTTTAAATCATTTATTGGAGCTATGTTCCTTCTAGAAATCAGTTTGCTTAATCTATATAAAAGTAACATTTTTCATCTTTCAAAATATTCATAGGCTTGTTATATTATGATAGAATATGTTGGGAGAGTAGTGGATATTTGTAACTTCTTTTGATCCACCCTTTTTATGTTCTATGATCAAGGCCTTTTACTTATTTGATAGATATTTTCTACTAGGAAGATTGACACCCATTTTGTAGGGATTTAACTAATTCATCCCATCTCTTATTGAAAACTATATAACATGAATTGAAATATTCCAATGAACATTATTTTGAATTCAAGAATGCATTTATTAAGGGTTTGAAAAGAGTATTTGGAAATCATCAATGAATTTATAAAAAAACTTTTGGAAATTAGCAATGCATTCATTAAGTGTTGGAAATAGCCATCATTTACTAGTTTTTAACTCTTTCTTTCTCTCATTTCCCACACTTATATTTATGAATGTACTCATGAAGAGGGAGATTTTTTTATTTTTCTCATTCATTTTTTCATTTTTTTATATATCTTCGTAATAATTTCATCATGTATAGACCTATTTGTTATTCAAAAACTTATAACTATATCTAAAAATAAAATAATAGCATAAATACCTTAGTCATAGTCCCAGTTACCTTTTACTTCATTATTTTGACATATTTTAAGTTATTTGATGCTAAAAGAGAGCATAAAGTCAAGTTTGATGATGTACAACTTTATTAATATGTAGGAAAATTAGCCATTTGTTGGTTTTCAAAATTTCAATTCATTTTTAATGCAGAGCATCACAAGGTTACTTAAGATGTTAGTGTATTTGAATATTTCATGATAGTAAGTTTTGGTTTTATATGGTGTGAGAGGTCTTATAGTTTATCCTAGGGTGTGTTGGGGTCATTGAGAGTCTTTAGATTGTGTGTTATTAGCCCATTTTGAGTTTCTACCAAAAAGGAGAAATATAAAATTTAAATTTCTAACTAGGCTCTTGAGTGGTATTTTTGGTTTTGTGTGAAGTTAAAATATTTTGGTAAGTTTTTTAAGGGTACTATTCAGTCCTAGGTGTGGTTTTATATGTGTCTCAATGTGCATGATAGATAAAATCAATGTAATCCAAGAATCTTGAATTTGTAACTGCCACCCTACATGGAGTTAGCCAAAAGGAGTTAATTTATATGTTTGATATGATGTGAGTATAGAAATACATGCGAGTGAGTAGTGTGAGTAGTATAATGTATGTGAGGAGGATATATTTTAATGATACATGGTTGGAGTGAAAGATAAGAAATATCAAAATTGGAGGAGCTATGATTGCCTTTGAAAAAATTATGAGTATGATTGTTTTATGTGCAATAACATCCATGAATCAAAGAATGGTTTAAGAGTGTACTTGTGGAATGAAAATGATTGTTTTTATGCGATAAATATTTATAATTGTTATTATGTAATGATTTTTTTTTTGTGATAAATATTTATTATTGTTATTATTTTCATATAGTGTGTTATTATCACTTATCTATAGGTTCAAGGGTTGCATGATACAAGCTTTCAAGGCTCTGTTCTGCATAGTCAATAAGAAAGATAGTAGAGTGTTTATTTTGAGTTTAATTCAAGATTTTTAAGGTGTTTGGAGTGTAATTAGTCTCTCTCTAATAATTATGACATTTTTTGACTCAGACTTCTATATAAGCTCACATAGTCCTACATAAACACTCAACACTCTATAGACTTGCATATTGGAGACATTTAGTGATTGTTAATGCATAACCAATTATTGGATAAGGTGAAAAAAGATTTTTAAGAATGTTTAAATGTACTATAAGTTTTTTAAGTGGCATAAAACTAAATTTTATCCCATTTTCTAGGCTCTCAGCCTTACACAAGCCTATCAAAACCTATACTAGGGTTTAAAAATTACATATTGAATAACTTTTATCTAAAACCTTAAATTTTGATAAAAATTTGGAAAATAATGTATTTTTATGTGATATAAATTATTTTTGTGGTTTTGGGTTGGTACAATTTCATACAATATGATATATAAAATTGTGTGCTTAAATTAAGCCTAAAGAAACCTAATTGACAAAAAGGGTGTGAGAGAAGAAAGACCTCCCTTGAGAGTTATCACCTAAAACTTTAATTATAATTATAATGGGATAAAGGGTATCTAAAAATGTATTTATTTTATCTTTAATATTTTATGATTATTCAAACCTTCTAGATTTGTGTAAAAAAAGGGCTACAAGAGACTAGACCTTAAAGAGGAAAGAGTTGATTGATTAAAATTTATAGGTTAGAAGTTGAGTATTATGGTTGGATGTTATAATGGAGATAAAAATATTTATGTGAATGGACATATGATCCTATTTGTGGATACAATAACTTGAAACCATGAATTTGGATTTAAGGTCTATGGACCTACATCAATGGAGGAACAAACTTAAATAAAAAATGAAGAGTGAAGTCTTAAAAATTATGTATGAGATGATGATGTTGGTGATAAGGAGAAAAATTGAAATGGTATATCAAAGGTGATATATCAATAATATAGGAAATAAGACTATGTGTTCAAGGAGGCTTATGATCTTAGTAAAATCAAGATTGATTAAGGGTGTCAAGAGAGGGACAAAGTGCCTGTCGAAGCAAACACAATTAGAGATTAGATAAGGGACAAAAGAAAGAAATTAGATCTAGGTAAAGGTATAAGGTAAGTGTGAGTATCCCTTACATCAAGTGGTATCATATCCTACATTATGTGGTATTAGAGAACATAAGCTCTTTTAAAAGTTTATGATTTTAAGTGTTAAAGGCTGTTAATTGAGGTTGCAAGAATATAGTAAGAGAGGAAAAGAAATGTTTTAGAAACCTAGAAGGTAAAAGTTGTGGTATAATATCAAACCTAAAAAGAGAGAATAAAGAATCCAAGAAGAGGAGTAGTTCCAAGGTGGAAAAGACTTATAAATGAGAGTCAATAGACTAGGTAGAGGAGAGAACCTAGAGTAAGACACTAAGGAAAGGTGAAAGAGACTTGCTAAAGCAACATGAAAAATACTTTCTTGAGAGAAGATGAAGATGGAGAACAAAAAAGTGAGTAAGGTCTTAGCTGAGTTAGAGTACCACAATGAAATAAAGAGAAAAGAAGACCTAAAGAAAAAAGGTTTGGTTATTGAAGAGGAGATGAGTGAGATAAATCAAAGGATAGAGAGGATTTATCTTGGTAGATCTCATGAAATAATAGGAAAGACAATGGTATGGATGGGTAATGAGGAAGAAGAGAGGTAAGTGGCCTATAAAGCTACTCATGGAGAGAAGAAGAAAAATTATCATGAGAGACAATGAGAAGAAAAAGAGGTTTCTTTGTCAGCAACTCAAGGAGGAGGTGAAGAAGTTCATGATGGATGATCAGGTTGGAAGACAAGAGGAATGTGAGAAACACCTTGATGATAATGAGATAGTTATGGAGTATGATGAGAAGAAATAGGCAAGGGAATTATAAAAGTAACCTAAGAAGGAGAAGATGGAGGTAAACAAGCCTCAAAGTTTTAAATTTAATGATTTATTGTCATGTGTATATGCATGTACAAAAGTGAAGAAATAAGAAGTCCACTTTGAGGACACAAAACCTAAAAGCATGAAGGAAAGAAAACATGAACAACATGCTTATGTTGAAGAAGAAGTTGACTGGGAAACAATGTATGAAGACACATTAATTTATTACCCTAAAAGAGGAGAGATGCTTGGAGAAGAATATATTTAAGAAGAAGGATGCCTCATTGAAGGCATAAAAGAAACATAATTATCAAGGAAAATTTGAATAGGCTAAATGGTCTAAAAGTTTTGTTTTAAATACTATTTTTGATTATGAATATACTGACATATCAACTGATGAAGATGTTTTGTATTAAAAAACAAGAATTAAGTTGAAATACATCATAAAATGATTTTATAAATTGATATATAAAAAAATAAGGAGTCTAATTTGACACTCATTAAGTATGAATATAAAAAACAAGTTATTATACAAGATGTAGAAGAAGGTGAAGTTGGAAAACAATAGATGATAGAGTATACAAAAGAAGAAGAAAGGATTTGGAAATAGATTATGCAAGAATCAAATTTATTAGAACTCATAATAGATGAGGAATCCATCCTAGTAGCTAAGTTGGAGATAATTAATATTTTGAATCAATAAAATGATATAGAAGGTGTTGAAGACATTGCAAGAAAGGAAATGAAGTATTTTTTATGGACTTCAATCAAGAAGATGGAGTCAAGTTTGAGCTAACTAGGCTCAAAATGCATTAAGACAAGTACAAGAAAGAAGATAAAATTGTAGGTCACATAAGGGTAGGAAATTAGAAACAAACAATGATTTACAGGAAAGAAGATGGAAACATACGGGTATAAGGTGAATCAAACAAATTTTCAAGCTAATATAAGACAAAAAATATGAATAAGCTAATCATAGAATCATGTGACTTGATCAAGGAAAAAATATTGGAAGATAATGATGAAAATAAATAACAAGGGTTAAGAGGATAAGCTTAGGAACTTAATATGATAAAATAGATGCCTAGAGAGGATTGGAAGAAGAATACAAGAGAAAGAGAGGATGGAAAGGACCATGAGATCCTTGAATAGACTATGAAGTCTCATGAATATAATTAGATATGTAATAAGCATGATGGTGAAGGTATGGACATATAATAGAGGGAGTGAATTTATGATCAGATGGAGAAAAGAAGCAATGAGGCACAAGAGATCATGATAGAGCAAAGGAAAGAGGAGAACATCCATGTTCTTGATAACATAGATGATTGGATGAGAAATTCAAGATTGGAAGAGGATAAGATCAATAAAAATATGATTCATGGAAGGAGTAAGATAAATTTATAATTTAGAGATCAAAGACAGGGAAATCTTAGCCTAAGAACCAATCCAAGTAGCATTCCTAGAGATGAAGAGTGAAGACTCATGGAATGAGAGCTATAATCAGGTGAGCAAAAGAACAAGAAAATGGAGAAAGAGCAAGGTAACAAATAAATATATTAATTTGGTAATGTTATATATGAGTTATTTGTAGGTATGCATGATTATATTAAGAGGAAAACTTGCCAAGAAGTGCGGTCTTATGATGAACTAGAATTGGTCAAGGAGATGTCATTACAAGATAAACAAGGAGGCTATGAGAAGACTAACCATGAGAAGGTCGAAAATAATTAAGATGAAACCAATGAGGATATAAATGTGAGTATGAAAAGGGTGAAGGAATAATAGATTCCTAATAAGCCATTATATCATGAGTACAAAGGATAAAACATTGTTAATAAGATAAACTAGCAAGGAGTCCATCAATAAACCATGACAAATGTAGAAAGAAGCTATAGAGTAGGAGCATGAGTGAAGAATAATAAACAATAATTTTACATATATAACGATGAAGAGAAATCAGAGATAGAGGAGATGGAATATGAAAAGGATAAAAAGTTACAATAGATTATGTACTTCATGAAGGTAGAATCTAAGTTGGCAAAGAAGCAAGACATGGCAAGAAGATAAAGTCAAAAGAACCAGATAAGAAGAAATGATAAATAAAAGAGGAACAATAGAAATATGAGCTTATAAAACCATAAGAGGAAGATTTATAAATCAAGGAATAATTTGGACAAGGTACATTTGAGCAGGACATCAAATTTGCCCTCTTAGGGAGCTTGATGTAGAGCATCACAAGGTTACTTAAGATGTTATGTGTTTGAATATTTAATGATATCCATTTTTGGTTTGATATGGATGTGATAGGTATTATAGGGTACCATAGGGTGTGTTGGGGTCATTTAGAGTCCATAGATTGTGTGTTGTTAGCCCATTTGGAGTTTCTCACCAAAAAGGAGGATTTGAAAATTTGAATTTGTAACTAGGCTCTTGAGTGGTATTTTGATTTTGTGTGAAGTTAAAATGTTGTGGAAATTTTTTGAATGGTCCTAGGTTTGGTGTTAAATATGTCTCAACATGCATGACATGGAAAATCAATGTAAGCTAAGAATATTAAATTTGTAACTGCCATCCTATGTGGAATTCACCAAAAAGAGTTATTTTGAAAGTTTGGCATGATGAGAGTATAGAAATGCATGTGAGTGAGTAGTGTGGGTGGTATAAATTAGGTGAGGAGGAGATATTTGAAGGAGATAGGGTTGGAGTGAAAGAGAATATAATAATGATCAAAATTGGAGAAACTTTGCTTGCCTTTGCACAAATTATGAGTATGAATATTTTATGCACAATAACATCCATGAATCAAAGAATGTTATAAAAGTGTACTTGTGGAATGAACATGATTGTTAGTATGAAATACATATTTATTATTATTCTTATTTTCATATGGTGTGTTATTATCACTTATCTACAGGTTCAAGTGTTGCATGATACAAGCTTTCAAGGCTTTGTTCTGCATAGTCAAGAAGAAAGAGAATAGATTATTTATTTTGAATTTAATTCAAGAGTTTTAAGGAGTTGGGAGTGTAATATATTATATTTATAATAATTATGATCTTTTTTCATGCTCAAAAATCCACTTGGTAATTCAATATTTGACTCAAACTTCTATATAAGCTCACACATCCCTACACAAGCACTCCGAACTCTATAAACTGACATATTGGAGACATTTAGTGATTGTTATTTCATAACCAGATGTTGGAGAAGGTGAATATATTTTGGTAAGATTTTTTTCTGGTCATAGTAGTGTTTTAGGTGGTCTAAAACTAAAATTTAGCCCATTTTTTAGGCTCTCAACCTTACACAGGGTTGTTAAAACGTAAACTAGGGTTTGAAACTTGTATATTGAGTAACTTTTGTTTCCACCATCAAAATTTAGAAAAAAATTGGAATATAATGTATTTTGATGTGATATAGAGGATTTTAGTAGTTTTGGGTTGGTACAGTGCTGTATAGTATGGTATCTAAAACTGTGTGCTTAAACTAGATCTAAAGAGACCTAATTAACAAGAAAGGTGTGATATAAGGACCTCCCTTGCGATTTGTGACCTAAAAATTTAGGTGGAGATGTAATGGGATAAAGGGTATCCAAAAATGCATTTATTTTATCTGGAAGATTTGTTTATTGTTAAGAACTACTATATTTGTATAAAAAGAGGGCTATAAGGGACTAGATCTTAAAGAGGAAAGAGTTGATTGCTTGAGAGTTATAGGTTGGAGGTTGAGTATTATGGTTGGATATTGTAAGGAAGATAAAAAATAGTTAGGTGGATGGCCATATGATCCCAATTTTAAAGACAAAAATTTGAAACCATGCATTAAGCTTTTAAGTCTATGAATCTACATCAATGGAAGAGCAATCTTGAAGCAATAATGGAGAGTGTAGTCTTAGAAATTATGTATGAGATGATTATTTTGGTGATAAGGAGAGAGATTGAAGAGGTAGATGAATGGTTATATGTCAATAATATAGGAAATAATACTATGTGTGCAAGGGGGCTTATAAGCCTAGTGAAAACATGATTGATAAAGGGCGTCAAGAGAGGAATAAATTACCTATTGAAGAAAACACAATTAGAGATTAGATAATGGACATGTCACTAAATATTTTACCCTAGGAGAGGTTTTTCAATCCTACTTTAAGATTTGGGCAACATGGGATTACCTCTAGGCTTGTAGGTTGCCTATAACAGAGGTAAACCTCTAGGTTTAAGGGCTAACTCCCTAGATTTCTTTGTTCTTGCTTATCACCTACACTAATTTATTTATTGGATGAAAATGGATATAAGTAACATGAAATTAAACTACTCTAATGAGGTGGTACACCAAAAAGATCTCCATTAGAATACTATTGACTATTTTGACCACAAGTCAAAATAGCTCAACCTCCTATAATAAAAAACTTGTATAGGGGTATATTAAGATATAATAGGGTGTGTTATGGTCTTATTTAGTTTTATTTCATATGCTATTAACCTTGGTCATAGTCAAATCTAGTCCTAAGTCATTTCATGTCATTTAAGGGTCATATTTGGGTCATTAATGAAGGTTGTACAATTTCCTATAGAAACCAAATGTTTAAAACTACATTTAAATGCATAATATGTTATATCTTGTTTGTCATGTTATTAATAACTAAAAAAAATTTAGGTTCATAACCAAAATCAAGAAAATAGTTGAAAAAGAGGAGGTTTTAGCAATTGTATGACCTCTAAAATATTGTGGCATGTGTGACAAGCTTGTAGAATGAATCTTCAACTTACCTAATTATATTTACATGTTTTATATACTTTATAAGCATAAAAAATGGACCAAACCATTCTAATCCTACATCACTCCCCTAGACATACAAAACTTATCAACAAGTTTCTTCATGGTACGTCTAATAAGAGAGGTTCCAGGTAAAATACTCTTACTAGTAGATAGTAAACTTGGTCTAATTCATTTTCATGGTATGATTTCAATGATTGGTTTCCTATAATTTATGAACCATCCTTAAGAATTTGACTATCTCATTTTGTATGCTATTCCCCACACCATACAGGTTTTCCCCTTGTATGAGCTTATCTATATTTATCTCATATTTTACATCCTTTTTTTCATGTTTGGAGGTGATTAGAGGATCTAAACATCTCAATTTATAGGTTGAGATCACCATTACTAAGTTGTAGGCATATTTCACCAAGTGCAGAGGTCTTGGTTCTTTTAATGGTTTGAATAAGTGTGATATGTTATATTTCATTTTTTTCATGTCATATAAATCACCTTGTTTCTAATCTCACTCTCCAAGGATAATATCAATGAAGATGTAGTCAAGAATGTGATACATAGTCAACTCTCTCTAGGTATTCACTTACAGTCATGGTGAATAAAGTGTGTGAAGTTTTGAGAATGTTCATGGAGATGTAATGAGAGGTTTTAAGATGTTTAACATACCCTTAGAACATGAACAACAAAAATAGGCCTTTCAAATGACATGTGATGGACTGTGCTGACCAATTCAGTCCTTAACACATTCCTACACCATTAATATGCACTCATAGGTGTCCTCAAGGAGGATAATCAGATTGAAACAAGGCATTTGACTAGTTTCAAGTCCCTCATGGTGTAAAGGATTCATTTTAAGACCTTGAGGAGGTTTAAGACTAATTATAGGCCCATACTCTATTCACATTACCCATATATCATCCTCACTATCCTATATACTACAATTACACCTATATGTACCTTTCATAGAGACTTGAAGGTAATCATGGAGGAGTTTAAGCATGCTGAAAACCTTAAAGTCTATAAAATTTGAGGAACGTCATAGTAACCCATGTTGAAACTATAAAATGACAAGAAGAGTCATAGTCCATATGTGGAATTTTTTTTTTTGGGGCTTGTTACCTTAGAAGCTTTGAAATAGAGCCTTGCACATATTTGGTGCTATCACATTGTAGACACTAGAAAACCACATGATTCTAGTCATTGTAAGATACCCCATGGCCCCTTATCCCCTTGAGTTAGGATTGATTATTAAAATCATTTAACACACCCTTTTACCCCTTTTGGATAATTTAACTAAGTTAATTAATTAAAAAGGCCTATTTACACCTCCTCACTCAAACCCTTGGCTAATTTATTGACACCTAGCCTTAGGACTCATTCCCAACAATAAATTTAATGCCTTAACCCCCTATACTTATTCTTCATCCATCCAAATTTAACCTTTATTAACCTCAGAACATTTATATTAGTTTTAACAACCAATCATAACTCCAAATGCCTATTTTTGGCAAACTTGGACATACTCTCCCTGACTGATGACAATCACCCCTCAAATAATGTCAATTGACAAGGACTGATGATGGTTACTTAATGTCACCCAAAATCCTTGCCTCAAGAGGTTGAATTTATCTTTTTCATGATAATCTTAAAGTCTCAAGTGAATCAAAGATCCTAGGCAAACCAAGAACCAGACCAGAGACATCTAAGTACTTTAGAAACTCATCATGAAGAGCCAAAGTACCATTAATCTAGCCGCATTACTCCAGGATCCCAAGATGCTTGCACTCAACCCAAAAATCCTTTCAAACTATAAAAATCTAGAGCTAAGTATTTGTACTTTTATTAAGTTTAGTTATTAGTTTCAGTAATTTTATTTGCTTGTATCCATTTCCCATCTCCCATCATTCCATTCATTATATTGGATTTCTACAACTCCAATCACTTTTCCTCCCACTAAATCACCCTCAGACCATTCCTAGTCATTTGAATCCTAAATCATAAGTTTGACACTTTTGAGAATCCATTTTACCCTCACAACCAATATTCAACCCAAAAATAACCCACACAAATCATCCTACAACCAACCCAACAGCCATTTTTACCCAAACCTAAACTTACAATGATCAAAACTAATCATCTTTGACCTACATCGATCATTATTCAACCAATGATGGTTGCCTTAACCGATAAAAATTTCATAGTGACTGATAGTGGTCACTGTGTGTTTTGTTTTCTCCAAAACAACAAGCAATTTCCACCTACTTGCCCTCCTCAAAATTATAGTTTTTGAGTTTCTGTCAAACCATAGAGGCCTAAACTATTTTCTAAAATACGTTTGAATATTTTATCATTAGTTTTTTTTAAGTTATTACTATTTTAATCAAAATCACTTCTTTCACTTCAAAATCATCTCTTGCATTAAGTTTCAATATTTTCTATTGTTTCATGCAAGCACTTATTTCCATTTTTCAGAATTTAATTGTCTTAAAGAGTGGATTGACAACCTCCAAGTAAGTCTAGAGCTTCTTGGATCTAGCTTATGCTAGGCAATCCACTAATCTATCTTTCTAATCCACCCTTTTCTAGTTTCTTTCTAATCTACAAGTCATCCTCCCAAACCAAAGAGGAGTATCTACAATCGACTAGATTATAGAGCACACTATATCTAGGTTATTCTTACCTCACTCTTATTTAATTTTTACTCTCTTCTAAAGGAAAATAAACATGAAAAATATATTGAAACATTTTTTCATGCTAGGTGGGAACTTCAACTTTTATTGGGTTTGTATTTGTTTAGGACATTTAGTTGCATTAGTGAAATTTTCATCCTTGCAAATTTCATTTCTAAAATTAAAATGTTGTTTCTTTATTTTCTACATTGAAAATATTAGTTTCAATTTCATCTTTTCCAAAATCAATTTTTAGTCTTTCTTTGCATTATTATAAAAAGGTTAAAATTCTCATTTTTCCCTCATTTTTAAAAATAAAAAAGCACCCATCCTAGGATTAGGACTTGCATTTTCATATCACATTTAGGTGCATCATGGTTATTCTTGTACTCATTGAAAAAAAATAATTTTTTTCCTTTGGGTTTAAAAATAACATACATCCATTACTCGCTTGATTTTTTAGTTCACACAGTTTATTTTAAATTGTTAAATTAATCATATCAAGTCACTTCTTATCACACACAATACCAAACCACACATTCAAATCAAACATCAAACACTGACATAAGGCCTTACTAAGATTTCATCACCTAGTAGTAAACCTTTCCCTTGGATATCCCACTTGGAATTCACTACCAAGGGGATAAACCAAAACTTAGTTCGTTGGTTGAGTATAATCTCTAGCAATTTAGTATATTTTGGCTAAGGACCTGACACCCTTATCATTGCGGTGAGTGAAGTGAGGGGGTAGGCCCAAATATCAAGCCATGTACCAAATTCTAATATAGATTTTTGAGATCCTTTAACAACCTAAAACCATCTTTAGACATATTTTTATAGTTCCCACTCTACAATCCCAAGTTGAGTCTCATAATTTCTTAAAAACTGAAGCATAAACCCAAAGAGAGATAAAAAGTATTCTAGGACTTAAATGTACTCTTAGTATATGCTTTTTTTCCTTTAATATTTTATTTTGTTTGCATATATTTTGAGTGTGTGAGATTTCTTTCACCCTTATTTCATATTTTTTTTCATGGTTTTGACAAGACAATAACTTCAAAACCAAGCAAACCAAGATTTACCTCCCAACCACCCATCTTCTTCTTCCTCATCCATGTAGTACATCTCAAATGTAGAAAGTCCCCCCATCACTTTGGAAGTCATAGTATACCTCGGATAATTACCTAAGGAGATATGGATTTCACCACCCTTATTGATAACAATCCCATAGCTCTCCAACACTACCTTACCACCATGGGTCACCATACCCCTACTTCAGTTCCTTCCATTGAACCTCCCTATGGCATGCCACTTTACCTTATGGGTAGGACTTCGGTTTCCACTATCTCCAACCAAAATTTGATGACCCAAGCCTCTTCCTACACCAACAACCCTTCAAGCACCACCACCCAAACACCTTCTACCAACTAACAACCCTTCTAACCTAGGAGCAACACAACATTTGGTAACCCATACACCACTTATCATCGGAGTACCTTCCACTAGTATTTCTACCCTTACACTCGTCATTTCCATCCCACTATCCTCCACCCATTTCCAAAATTTGGTAGTTTTCATACCCTCTATGCTGCCACCTATTAGCACTAAGGTCACCACCTACCTTCAACCCACTAATCCAGCTATGCCTCTTACCCAACCAATGTCTATTCCACCAAATCTAGGGTATGTCCCAAACCCATAAGGATACATGCCCCCATATTATTCCCAACCTTCCATACACACTTACTAATAGATGGCATCTTCATAACCTTCCATGACCACTTATAAATATGTGACATCCTCCTAACCCTCTACTAGTTACCCATATGTGTCACCTTCAATACCCTAATAAAATATACCTTATAATTATGGGGGTGCATAACTATAAACTTATCTTATCAAGATGTTGATGGATAATATGACCAATATAGAGTCGTACATTTTTGGTGCCTATAACATCTTATCATATGATTAAATTTGTAATGAGCCAATCCACCCATCCATCCCAATCTGACCATACCCTGCATAGTAGGAGATTCCAAAATTTACTAAGTTTAAAAGCAAAGAAGACCCCCAATAGTATATTATATCATTTAGACATTCATGTTACTTGATTACTTACGATGATGATCTCCTTCTCTGCACTTATCTATGCCCCTAGCTGGACCCACATTAGATTAGTATAGTGTTATTACCAAGCACTCCTCTTTTTCCCAGCTACCCAAAAATTTCTTAGACCATTTATCTATAAATATTTATAATAAAGTTTCTATCATCAACCTATACTCCATTATGAAATTTTAAGATGAGTAAATTGCTGAATTTGTGGCTCATTGGAGAGGGTTGATTAACTAAATTTCCTTCTCTTTGCCCTTACCTAAGTTGATTGAGCTTTTCTCTCAAGATTGTACCAAGAATATCTCATCAACCTTATAAGTTCAAAATTTTTTAACCTTTGATGAGGCATTCACCATGGCTTTGAAGTTTGAGATTAAATTCATTGATGAGGGAAAGCTTAAATTGTGGAACAAAAATTGTAGTTTAAAATCAAATGAATCTTCTTCCTCCAAAATCACTAACCATACCAACACCAACACTAAATCTAAAATAACTTAAAATGTAGTTGTGCTTAAAATGGTTCCTACCTTGGTTGTTAACCAACCCAATTCTTCCACCTCTTCCAACCAAAATGCCAGAACCCAAAACCATTATGTCCAGAAATAGTATACTCCACTAGGGGAGTCATACACTTTAGGTTTGGAAAAGTTCTTAAAGTCATCTATCATCCAATTTCCTCTAATTAAACCACACTAAAAATTTTATTCCTCTCATCTTGTACCTAGTTTTTATAAGGAAAATGAATTGTGTGCCTTCCACCATGTCATCAGACATGATGTTAGTAGATGTAAGACATTCAAAAACATTATCCAAGATTTGATTGACAAAAGTGAACTTGTGATGGGCAATCTGAATGCACCTCCAAATCAATCACTTGAGATTTTTAGATAGCCATTCCCAAATGATTCACCTTCCATAAAAAATGAACATAGAAATGTGGAATCTCCTCACAAGCATGAGGTTCACATGGTTAATGTTGTTCTTAGTGAACTAATAGTTAGTGAACCCATGTCCCAAACTATCATTCCTTCTCCACTTATTTAGGTAGTGGAGTCACCTTCCCTTTCTTTAGAAAAAGAAAAAAAGGAAGAAACTATCATTCCATCTCCACTTATTTAGGGAGTGGACTCACCAACTTCTCCTTTGGAAATCATAGAAAAGGATGAAACTATTACTTCCATCCCTTTTTATTCCATGATAGAGCTATCCACCCTTCTTTTAGAAATCATTCTTAAGGAAAATATTCCTTCACCTACCCCTTCTATGAAATAATCATCCATTGAGGCCTTGAAAAATTTGATAGAGGAAAACAAGAACATGACCATCCCTCTTTCTGAGCCCTTTGGTTTATCCTTTGATTCCAACACTGAAGGAACTACGACCATATATAAGCCCTTTTCTAGGTTGGTCCAAAACTTAGAGTTTTTATCCCAACCAAACCCTAATTATGCCATATTTTGGCATCACCTTGGGCTCCCTTATCCAAATAATAAGGAGTCATCAACCTCACCCTTATCTACCTAACCTTCCACTTCCACTAGTGAAACCACCATCAACCCAAATTAACCAACAAAAGCGTCCACCTCCCAAAAGTTAGATAAACCATCCAACCTAACTCCCTCCAAAATAACCAAAATACCTTCCACTATCCACATAAAATACATCAAGAACCTAGGTGTGATCCCCAATCAGAATCTTGCCCATCCTCCATTGAATTTGGATTTGACACCACCAAACCCACTTAAGAAACCATAAATCAAACCAAACAAGAAAGTGGAACCATCTAAGAGTCCAAGATCCAAAACCTTGCCACCCATTTCCTCTTTGCCTTCCATTTTAGGACCACATCCTTATTCCATATTAGGACATCATTCCTCTATCTTAATTAAGAAACCAATTCTCCCAAAGAAATCCCAATCCCAACCTCCACTTTTAGCTACACCTCCATTTCTAGATACACCTCTACCTATTATTACCATGCCTTCTACCTCCAAACCATCTACAACCAAGCCTTATAGTTATAAAACATTTACCTCTAAACCACCCACCTAGAACATGCCATAACCCAAAGTTCCTATTGTCAAGCCTACCCCTAAGAAGACTTTCACCTCAACTGTCAAAACCAAAACTTCCATTCCCTTTCCACCTTTACTATAGTCTTATTCCACCATTTTGTAAATGTTACTCCAAGCTTCCTAATTTGTCTTTCCTCATATCAAACCATTTGATCCCATTATTCCTAAGCCATCTTGGTTTAATGATAATTTAATTTACTCATATCATAAGATTTTAGGGCATGATACGAATAACTACAAAGCTCTCCAAGTCATAGTCAATTAACTATGTGATGAGGATGAATTATTGATAGAGGAACTTCCCATAAACCCACCACTAAGCCAAAATCCTAAAGAAACTACCCCACACCTACCTACCCACAAACTCTCATATGAGAGTGAAGAGGAACCAAAGCAGTCCACTCATCCAACTCCTTTCCAAGTCCATACCATTCATGTGGTCACCCGATCAAAATCCTAATAAAAGGATAAGGGGAAAGTGAAGGTGTCCATCCCATGGACATACCATTATTTCACCACAAAAACAACCAACCAATCCCAAACACCTTCAACCAAGCCCAATATTTCTATCTTGGGTGTACCCCAATCTAACCCCTCTGAGTTAATACAAAGAGTAGTTCTAAACTAACTTCACCAAACACTGGTGAAGATGAATTTATATGAGCTAATCAATAGCTCACCTAATTACCATCAAGCCATGATGGAGGCTTTGTAGTCCATGGAGGTTCAACCTAAATATCCAAAACCTATAACAACTTTCATTGGAGCCATTTAGCTTTCTACCCTCATTACATTTAAAGATTTAGAGATACCCCCTAGACATCTAGATGATTTATATCCTCCCCTTTTCATTACTACTTACATCAACCAAACCCATATCAATATGGTTATGATTGATGGGGTAGCTAGTATTAACATTATTTCCTCCCATCCATACAACCAATTGAAACTACTATAGAATATCATATCAATAACTACAATAGTGCTTTGATCCTTTAATGATAGCATGGAAACAACCTTAGAGACAATCATCCTTCATATTCATTTAGGACCTTCCACTCTTCCTAAGCTCTTCTACATGGTAGAAGGTGAGTTTTAATATAATGTTTTATTTGGACACCCTTTGATCCATTCTATGGGTTGTCTACCATATATCTTACATCAATGTGTCAAGTTTGAGTATGAGGGTCAAGTCCACACCGTACCAGCTAAACCTTGTCTTTTCAAATCATGCAATATGAGTTACCAATCTAATGATGTTCTCCTCCCTATAAAATATGCATCCCCTTCCTCTTTCATCAACCAAGCTTCCACCAACTCATCCATACATTTCTTTTAAATCCCCATGAATGACCCATTGGAATCAACATTCCAATGTCTCTTGCTTGGGGAGTATCACCTTTTGAACTTATACACCTTCCCTACTCCCCAATAGTATGGGAATATTGAACAATAACCTAACTATGATTCCAATATTGGAACCATTATTCCATTTAGGCCTCCCAATTACTTAACTAATCTTGTTTATGGGGGACTTGATTGATCACTTTTCTCCTTCACTAGTTCCTCTTCTCCTAAACCATTCACCTCTGATTTCTCTGACATGAATAAACTAAAGTTTTCCAAGGACATACCTCCATCGATGTGCTTGGAAAGGATTTAGTCTATGATGATATAAACACAAACCACATAAGTTGATAACATGTAAAACCCAAAAACCTCATGAAATATTTGGTCTTGGTTTCATTCAACCATAAGAGCAAACCAACCCACCTCTCGTCACCATCATTAAGGAAGAAATCCCATCCTTGCCAACCCCATCTCCTTCAAAATCAGAGGATCTCAATATCATTCCCTTTAACTTTTTGTTTTGATCAATATGATCAGTTTGGGACCCTTGACATATCACAAATATGGGGAGACCTTGACTATTCTTGTGATTCATCATAAAATAATAGAAGATGATTCTCTTATCATTAATACTATTTAGTGTTAGGATGATGATTCCATTCTCACCTATCTTGGTGTTAAAGGTTATTCCATTCACAAATCCCTTCCTCTTGAGACTTCAAACATGTTGAATGAATCCATTATTGACATAAACATAGGCACTCAGGCTAGTCCTTGCATACTAAAAATTGGTCAATCCTTAGATTCTTTAGAGCATCAATATTTCTCTTCCTTTCTACAAGATTGTAACATAGCATTCACTTGCTCTTATAGTGACATGCCAAGGATTGACCACTCCATAGTTATCCATAAAATCATTACCACCCTTGATGTCAAGCTTGTTAGGTAAAATATTCATAAGATGTACCCTTGCATAACCCTTCTTGTTAAAGAAGAGCTTCAACACCTCTTGTCTATCAATTTCATCCAACCCATTAACTATCCCTAATAGGTTTCAAATGGCATTCCTATCACTAAAGTGATTGGGGGACTTTGAATTTATGTGGAATTTCATGATATTAACCTTGCTTTCCCAAAAGATGACTTTCCTTTATCCATCATTGATCTTACATCCAACCATGAGATGCTATCTCTTATGGATGAGTTCTTGAGCTATAATCAGATCTTGATTTCCCTCAAAGATCAACATAAAATTGCCTTTATCACCCCATGGGGACTTTTTTGATATAGGGTCATGTCTTTTGGTCTAAATAATACTGGTGCAACTGACCAACATGACATAACATATATCTTTCATGAACTTATTCATAAAACCATAGAGGACTATGTTGATGACCTCCTTAGAAAGTCTAAATGTTGTAATGATCATTTGGCCATTTGAAAGGTTATCTTTGAATGCCTTATCCACTTTCATGTTCACCTTAACCCCAAAAAGTGAATCTTTGGGGTATTTTTAGGTAATCTTCTTGGATTTATTGTATCTCTCTGTGGAATCAAAATTAATCTTACTAAATTCAATGAAATCCTCAACATGCCTCCTTCGACCAACCTCGACTAACTCCATAGTTTACAAGGGAAACTCCAATCCATTTGCCACTTAATCTCTCAACTATATTGTAGATGTTAGCCTTTTCATCATCTCCTTAAGAAATATATCTCCTTTAAATGGAATAAAGACTATCAAAAGGCCTTTGACTCACTTAAAGAGTATCTTCTTTCCTTGCTTGTTCTTGTTCCTCCAAAATAAGACAAACATTTCTACCACCGATCATTCCTTAGGGGCCATGCTTGTATATCATGGTGATAATCATAAATAACAAACATTGTATTATATAAGTAAAACACTTGTAGAGTAAAAAACTTGATATACCCATACTGATAAATTGTGCTTCATTTTGGTCTTTGTGGCTTTTAACCTCCATCATTACCTTATTAATCATAAAACCTTCATCATAAATAACACTAAACCACTCAAGTATATGCATTCTAAGCCATATTAAAATCAATGTATGGCTAGATGGCTCATGCTTTTAGCTGAGTTTGATATTGAGTTCCTCTAGTAAAAGTTAATCAAAGGGAAAATTATTACTGACAAATTGGTCAAAGAACCTTTAGAAAACAATAAACCTCTTCTTCTTAAGTTTCTCAATGAGTCTATCACAACTCTATCTCAAGAGGATTTTGCTTATAATATGAAAATTTTCTTCAATGGATCAAAGTGTCAACATGGTGGGGGAGATAGCATCATCCTTATCCCCCTTGATAGTGAACCTCTTCCCTTATCCTTTAAATTGATTTTGATTGCATGAATAACATGGTTGAGTATGAAGCCCTAGTGATAGGTCTCTAAACAACTTTATCCCTGGGAGTCAAATCAATTATAATTTTTGGTGACTCCCAACTCATGGTCAGCCAAATTAATGGTTCTTACCAATGTAAAAATGATGTTCTAAAATAATACAAATAATTGGTGGATGTACTTTTGATGTCATTTTATCATTAACTTATCCAAGCCACTCCATAATCTACTATCAAGTTCACTAATACCATGGCTTCTCTTACCTCCCAAATCCTATCCATACCTTTTGATTCTAAGATCTTTATCACTATCCATCACCTTAATGAGCAATTTTACACCAAATCATACCTTCCTTCCATTTATCATATGAAAGAGGCCTAATTTGACATTTGGTACAAGCAAATCTTTTACTATTTAAACCTAACCATTATTCCTTTTTATCTCTCTCAAAATGGTCGAAGAGAATTTATATAGAGTACCTCTCATTACACCATACTAAGGGGAATTAATTATAAGTGAGGCTTTCACAGTCTCCTCTTTAGGTGACTACATAGTCATGAAATCTCTCATGCTATCAAGGAAATACATGATGGGATTTATGGAGGACACTTTAGTGGTCTAGCTATCGCTAGACATATCCTTCACCTTGGTTATTATTGGCCTACCCTTAACCAAGAATATTGAAATTATGTAAATAAGTGTGTTAAGTGTTAGTAACATGCTAATTTGCATCATGTGCTTAGTCATGGTATTCAGGTCTCAAAGGATTTTTGGCCCTTCTCACAATGGTGATTAGATTTCATTGGTGAAATTAACCCTCATTATTCATAGCAACATCATTATATCATCATTGTGATTGAATATTTCACCATATGGGTAGATACTATTCCCCCCATTTCAACTAAATCTAATAAGATTATCAAATTCATTAACCATCACATTATCTATCACTTCAGTGTCCCTAAAAAAATTATCATTGATAGTAGAAAATCATTTAAAAATAAAAAAGTTCAAGGTATTTATGACACATTTGGTATCAAGTTAAGTTTCTCATTACCTTATCATCCATAAACTAATGGATAGGAGAAAGATTTTAACAAAACCCTTAACAAAATGCTAACTAAAATGGTTAATGCATCTGGTCAAGATTAACACTTACACAATCCCTTCACCTTATGGGCATATTGAACTAGCATTCAAACTCATATGGGTGATACCCCTTTCTCTCTTGTCTTTGGACTAGAGGCTATTTTGCCTCTTAAAGTCCAAATTCCTTTTCTTTGTATATCCATACAAGATATCATTTCCAAGTGCAATTATCATAAAAAAATGTTTAACCTAATTTGAGCTACTGGATGCACATTATTTGGTCATGCTTAAGCATCTTCATGTCTATCAAAAACAAATCAAGTGCACTTATAAAAATCACCTAAAAGAGTAATAATTCCATATCAAAGACCTCATCTTAAAATAAAATCAACATGTAACCAATATGTAAAGAAATAAGCAGGGCAAGTTTACTTTTAATTGAATTAGACCATATATCATAATTCATAAGTATGGGTTGGGAGCTTACTAGTTATCATCTCTTGAAGGGAAACCAAAACCTGATCCCCTCAATGCTTCACATTTGCATCCATTATTTTGTTAAAATAGTTCAAACTCATATTCAATCTAACTTAAGCTTGTCCATTATTTTATGATATTATTACCTTCATTCCTTCACTTTGAGGACAATTGATTAAAGCATAGAATCATGTGATTACCTATCACAGTTTTAGCCTCAATCCTAAATATGGACACCATGACTCTACCCAAGGCATGATTCTCATGGATAATTTTTGTCCCTAATAGGATGGAATCCCATGGTTGTTGTCTCTTAAAGCATCTTCTCACCCATTCTTCAACCTTCTTGTTCTATAGTTTTCACTTCATAAAGGTAAGATTTAGGCCTATATAAACAAGTCTATGTCTAGAAAGACAAAAGAGTATGAAAATATTCCATCTTATGGGTCATATCTAACATTGCAAACTATTCCCTTGAAGGAAAAATACCAAAACAATTCAAAAATTACTTAGTATAAGGTAGACCACTCCCTTGAAGGACAAGTATCACATGCCTAAAATAAATCACAAAGCTAAGACCACTCCCTTGAAGGATGGCTAAGTCCAACATTTGATAAAGCAAGTAATTTCATGGAATCTTCTCATATTGATCAGCTTCTCCAACCTCTCAGAACATCAAAAGACCTATTGTCAAAAAAAGTAAAAAAACCAAACATTTTTGAAGTTGTAATCAGCTTTCACAAAAGTCAAAATAGTAGACTTTTTTTCATTGATTAGTCTACACCAAAACATGACATAGATTTGTTTATAATAGCTCTTTGAAAACCTAAAGAGGAAAGTTAGCCCCATAATAAGGTTTCATTTTCATCCATATCTCCTTTTACCCTCAGTAAAGTAAGGTCTTTTGAGCTTACTTGACACAATGTGATCAAAAATTTCTTAACAAACTAATGAATGCTAATGTGAAGCATATGAAGGGCTTATGTTCATAAGCTAATCTAACTTCCTATATTAGCCCTTACTAATGAAAGAGCATCATGTATCCTTCTTCTTTCTCATGCCTACTTTTTCATACATTAATTCAGATGTTTATCTTTTTATTGTTTTAACTTTATTCTCTTTTCTTACATATATTTTTGTTGTCCAAACTTAATCTATGTGTTAAAACATTCTTAAGTCAACTCTAAATACAATCATAACATTTAAATAAATTGTTGATTTTATTACATGATTATCATTCTCCATTCACATCATTTATCTAGGTGTTTTTCATCATGAAAACATTCTAATTATAAATCAACATCAACATATATTAGATTACCATCTCATCTATCTAAGAAATCATCATGTCAATCAAATTTATTCGATCACATCTAATCCATTATAAATTTATTATAAATTTAATGACCACATTAATCAATTTTCATAAATAAATGAATCAATCCATTATGTTATCCATTACATAGTTATCTAAGTATGAGATCATGTAGATTTGTAACATTCATTTAAATATCCACATTTACCAACATTCAATTAAGAATACACCTACTACACAATAAAATTCTAAAACATCCATAACCATAAATCATAACATGTCATATAGATCATATGAACATCTTAAATGTCATAAAAATAATTATCATTTAAGCGTAAGTTAACCATCACATCATAAATAACCATAAGCAAGATAAATCATGATCATCACATCATAACTCAAATCAAAATAATCATATATATATAAATGTCCATGTCTCTCAAAATAATATGTGCATCTCATTACATCGGCTCATAGGTTAGTATCAAAATAATAATAATATAAAAGAGAGTCTCATCAGGTATATGGTGCAGGGGCACTAATACCCCTTGTAGCCTATCCATCTCTAAGACCCATTTGAGCACTTGTAGATGCTACCCATTAATTAAGATATGCATTTCTAAATCTACCTCTCACAATCCAATATAATATGTACTCATCATAATGGAGTGCATATAGTAGCTGTGTGAAGACAAGTGTCTCATAGTACCCCAAATCCTCTATGGTGGCCACATATCTTGACATTGGGATCATCTGATTTGGTCATATATGTGTCCACCCATACCTATCTAAGCACATATCTCTCTATAAAAAATTTGGGTCACCTGTGCCTATATCCCATCCCTATCTTGTGTGATGGTGGCTAATTGTCCGTATGCTACATCCCTCTCTTAAGTGATTATAGATAGCTAAGCTCATGCATATTCTTTATCTTGTGTAAGAGTAGAAACCTGTCCCTAGAGAATATCTCTCTCCTATTTCCTCATATCCAACTAACCTTGTGTTGTGTCCCTCTCTAAGGTCATGAACACTAATGATACCTATGTTGTGGCCAATGTCACTCTATCCTAGTCCCTATTTGTGATAAGTGCATGTCTATTAGGGGCATCTACATCTATCTAATAACCCCTCTCCTCCATATCTACATTGATATCCTACTACTATCCACCTACACCTCCAAATAGACCCTATCCCCCATATCTACCAAAAGTTATGGCATAATATCCATGAAACCACATGGTATAATCCCATATAACACCAACATCATCAATAACTATAGAAAATAATAGCTCCTCGTACTAAAATTCATCCTCAATAGGTTTTGGTGGAGGCAATGACACCTCTACATCCTCTCATATATACCTAGGGAAGGCCCCTAGGACACACTATATCAATCCAAACTATCTCCTGACTCATTCTAAGGGGATCAGCTCTACCTCCTGCTTCCACCTCACATGTATCCATATATAGATCTACAAGCAAAATGTATATCTTTTAAGACCCATCCATGAGGGGAATCTTATGTAGTGTTTCCATATGAACTCACCATCCACTAATGTATATAATTGATATATAAACTAATATAAATCTTGCCCCTATACCCCTAATACTATTAGTGCATGATTTACCCTTCATCTTATAAATCTAATTCTGAACCCAGCTTATGTCCATGTGTGTCACAATAATCTAATTGGTCACAACATAGTGATATGATTATACACCTAATAATACAATATGAATCCTACATTCAAGCCATAACACCTATGTCCTCAATAACCCCAAGTCTCATAATAGATCTTCACTATTAGTACTACGGGTCCAAGTAAAGATTGTTTGATCCTCTATCATATCCACTAGCATTCCTAGCAATGCCTAAGGAAATATACCTTCACTCAAATTGGGGAGCACATAAAAAGTAACATATATCATAATCATCATCATCATGATCCATCTCCCTACCCTATCCATGTGGTACAAATCTTTAAAATAAAATCCCCAGCATGCCATCTCGCCTATATAAAATCCTCTTTGAATAGCTGATCGATATAAGCATCCTACTTATCACTATAGATATGCTCTATTGCCTGACCCTATATCAACAATCTCAAGATCATGTGGATGTCCTCTAATAGGATGTTAATCTCTTTAGTTAGTAACACAAAGGTATTACTAGCTAGGTCCTATCTGTCAATGAGGGATACCATCATTGCTATATCTTGTGGCATACATTGATAATATCACATAACCCCTAGCCTACTAATCCCATGTGATCCCAATCCATTGGGGTCATGTCCCTATAAACATCATAAAGAAGTGGTGGAACTTGGTCTCACATTACTAACATTACCCTCACCTACAAGGTTAGACAAAATATTTAGCTTAACCTATACTTTGTTAAGAAACATAAGCATTCCTAACCCCCACTAACCTTTTCACTTACAACCCTACCTCTTTTGAGGCTAAGTCTAAAAACTACTCCTAAGTCTAGGTTTTATAACCCTAAGCTAAGCCTATAAAAACTCTAAACTAATTTTAAAAAAAACTTACCCTCCCCAAACATTTTCCCCCTTTAACCTTTCCTTTATAGGTCAACGATGATCAAATCTCAATCGATGCTAGTTCCCTATGGAACCACTATCATTCAAACCTAAGCTAAGCCTATACAAACTCTAAGATCATTTATAAAAAAACTTAACCTCCCCAAATATTTCCCCCCTTTAACCTTTCCTTTATAGGTCAATGACGATTGAGTCTCAACTAATGCTAGTTCCTTATGGAACCACTATTGGTCGACCCTCGACCAACACTAGTCAGGATTGTGGATCGACATCAACACCAATTTGATTGACAATCAATCACACCAATGTCAATTAATAGCTACTGATGTCAATCAATATATACCTAATTGATGACCCCCAAACCCTAATTCCCACCAAAATACCTCAACTAACCTACTCTACCCTCTTTTCCTTTACCAAATTTCTAGCCTAAACATAATAAAAACACATATTTTACCTACCTACCCTTGAAATTCCCCCAAAATACAATATTTCAAAAGTAAAAACAAAAAAATACCCTCCTAATTTAAATAACACAAACAAAAATTGAATAAACTACACCAAGTAAACTGCACCACTTACCTCATTTCTCATACACCTTCATGGTGGAGCTCTCTATACCATCACAACTTCCCCCCCACCCTTAGCTCATCCTCCAGTTTGCCATATATTCCCAAACCTCTACCCTACCTAGTTCCACCTACTAAATGACACTCTCTCTAATCAATCTTACTCTTGTCGTATGGTCTAACCATGTTAATCATGCAACCTATAGCTTCTTTCACATAGTACTCATTTCCACTTAAAAAAAATGTCAGTCATAACACTAATATGCCAAAAATGGATGGCTTTAACCTTTTAGGTCATTGGAAACCTTTTTAGGGTTTGGTTGGTGATCATTACTAGTTACCTTCTGAGTTATGTCGACTAATGTCAGTTGATCCTGACTAACATCAATCAACCCCATTAGGGTTTTAAACCCCTCCTTTCTATTTTCAACATTAGAGACCAATTTATTTACACCCACCCACCCCTTCCAATATTCCCATTGGTCACTTAAGACCACCTACTCCTATCCTCGTAATAACCAACCACCCTTTCCATTGTTACATTCACCAATTTCATTCACCTTACTAGGATATATGACATTATGCTTAACTATGACAATTTATGCATATACCTTTTAGCTACCTTGGAATGCACTGACTTATAATTATGACACTTATGATAACTTTTGTTTACTTAGGACCACCTTACTTTTGGTCTCCTGATAACACACAATTTTGATTAGAGATTTATGTTTATAAGTGCACCCACATTTGTTATACCTACTATAATGGATTAGTTCACTTGTCACTTATCCTCCTTACAGCAACCTTATTTTCCACTTCATACCATCCTACCCATTTTACCACACATATACACTATTCAAACCCATACCTGACTTCATTTTCACTTCATCTCATCCTAGTGTGAGGGGAAACACCTCCTCCCATACTTAGGGCATCCAACTTGCCACTGCACTTGTTTTTGTTTTACATCTTAAGGATGCAACCTAATCAATAAAAAGGGGCAAACTGTTAGACACTAGAAAATTGCATGGTTCTAATCATCATAAGATACCACTTGGCCCATTAGCCCCCTTAGGTTATGATAAATTATTAAAATCCTTTAACACATCCACTCACCCCATTTTAGATAATTTAATTAAGTTAATTATTAAACAAGCCTATTTAAACCTCCTCACCCAAACCCATGGTTAATTGATTGAGACCTAGCCTTAAGACTAATTCCGACCTAGACATTTAATGCCCTAACCCCCTAGACTTATTACTCATTCATCCTAATGCAAAATTTATTAATCTCAAACCATTTTTTTTATTTTTAACAACCAATCATAATTTCAAATTCCTATGTTTTACAAACTTGGACTTATTCTCCCTAACCAACACTAGTCACCTCTTGACTAACACTGGTTGACTAAAATCGGTGGTAATTACTTAATGTCACGTAAAAGCCTTACCTCAAGATGTTGAATTTATATTTTACTTGAGAATCTTAAACTCTCAAGAGAATAAAATCTCCCAAGTGAAATAGGAATTAGACCAAAGACATCCAAGTGCTTCAACAACTCATCATGAAGAGCCAAAGTACTATTAGTCTACCCACATTACTCTAGGATCCCAAACAACTTGCACTCAACCCCAACATTCTTCCAAGAAAAAAAACTCCATAGCTAAGTATCTACACTTTTATTAAGTTCAATTGTTAGGTTTAGTAGTTTTATTTTCTTGTATCCATTTCCCATCTCCGATCATTCTATTCCTTGTGTAGGAGTTTTGCAACTCCAAGCACTTCACCTCCGACCAAATCACCCTCAAACCATTACTAGTTACCTAACCACCTAACTCCTAAGTTTAAAACTTTTAAGAATCAATTTTACCCTCATGACCAATATTCAACCTGAAAACAACCCACACAGATATTCCTACAACTAACCCAACATCAATTTTTACCCAAACCTAAACTTACAGTGACTGACACCAATCATCTCTAACTTGTATCAATCATCCTTTGATTATAATGATTTATGTAACCTACACCAATTGCATAGTGATTGGAAATGGTCACTATGTGTTTTATTTTCTCCAAAATAGCAATGAATTTCCACCTAGTTTCCTTCATCAAAATTATATTTTTTGAGTTTTGGTCACACCATAGAGGCTAAACTATTTTCTAAAACATGTTTGAACATTTTAGCATTAGATTTTTATAACTTATTTCTATTTTAATCAAAATCACTTGTTTTTCTTCAAAATCATCTCTTGTATTAAGTTTCAATATTTTTTATTGTTTCATGCAAGCACCTATTTCCATTTATCATAACTTAGTTGTCTTAAAGAGTGGATTGACATCCTCCAAGGAAGTCTAGTGCTTCTTGGATCTAGCTTACACTAGACAATTCACCCATCTATCTTGCTAAACCACCTTTTATAGTTTATTTATTATCTGTAGGTCATCCTCCTAAGCCAAAGAGTAATATCTACAATATATTGGATTATGGAACACAATACATCGAGGTTCTTCTTCCCTCACCCTTATTTAAGTTTTTCTCTCTTCTAATGGAAAATAAACATGAAAAAAAATAGTGAAACACATATAATAGTGTAACATGAAGTCTGGATGAAGTTGAATTCCTTCATGTAGTACTCATATATAAATAAAACCTTGAAAAATAAAGTGAGGGTTTGACCAAAGGAGTTTATTAAAAAGAGGTCTCCATTTTATAAAATTTTTCACTGCACTTTTTTAATGTTTTCTACGATATCTTAAACTTGCAAAATTTTCCACAATCCAAGGTGCCAGTATAGAGGCACATCTCCATGTTGAATGATCCTATTAAGGTGAAAGCAACACTAAGGATGTAAATAAAATTTAAGGGACTAAAATTATACGGTTTTAATTCAAATATCCACCTATAGGTTCAACTTTACCCTCAAAAAGGTCACCTACAAACAACTGTAGTATGGCAATGTAGGTTGAACACAACAATAGGTGTATTGGTCTAGTTATAAGAATGATATGAGTATATTTCACTCATTAAATGATAATAAATGATTTAAATACACCATATATATGAAAATTACTATGTGTAACATTATACAAGTGTCCTTTTGACCCTTAAGATAGTAATCCATATTTGACTGTAGTATGACAGTACACCCAAGTATGAGTGTCTTAAAATTGACATAGTAAGGGTATGATGAGAACACGTATATATGGATGTAAAATTTAATATAATACTTAAATAATAGGTGAATAATGGTATATAAGGTTTTGAGACAAGGTTTCACCTACATGCAAGTCTCTTTCTTAGGTAACATAGTCAAAGTTGACTACAGTCTTGTCTAGGCAAGTGCAAAGTATAAAATTAAGGGTTGGGAGAAGTTTTGAGAGATGAAATGTGTAATAACACCTCAATAATTATGAAATAAACTTCACCTAATGATCACCATAAATAAATATATCAATATTTAGTTTTTAGGGGTCACCTACAGTTAACATACTAACCCTGCATAGTTAGTGAGATCTACATAAATTTGTCTTGGGTTTTGTTGTATTTGAAAGTGCTAAGAGTATGGTATAACCCTATAAATTAGTAAATAACATACCCATTACTTTACCAATATCCTCATATAGTCACATTTTTTGAGGCAATAAGGGAAGTTCCCTTTATTTTATCTCAGATAGAGGGCACTCCAAAGAGGAAAAACCCTATAGGATTATCAACCAATAAGGGAAGTTCCCTCTATTTTCAAGGATATTTATAAAGTTGTGTTATACATAGATAAACATATAAAATCCCTCATATTCATGATCAATAACTTAGAGGTGGTGGTGAGGATATAAACACGGTCAAATCCTATTAGACCTAAACTAGGTTTACTACCTAAAGGGGTTATGATACAACTTATAGGGATAAGAGAACATTTAAATGCATGGAAAAATATTCATAGGGAGTTATAAGGTTAGTTTGAGATTTTTTTCTTCAAATAAAGTCACAAAGAATCCATTCTTTGGCTGAAGAACATGACAGGGTACATAAAATGCAAGAAAAAGGTTGAGAGCCCAAGTCTGGAAGCTTACACCAGTATAGATACTTAGCATGGTAGCCTAAGTAATTAGACATGATTGAAGGCTGTTATTAACTTATATTTTTTGTAATTTTTCTAGGGTTTGGATGTCATAACGTTTTGAATAATCCTTAAGGGTGAAAACTTCTTAAAACCCTTAATAAGGACCCAATGGGAAATATGAAGAAGAAAGGGCATCCAAATGAGATAGTTTGAGTAGGAAATCAAATTTAACTTGTAGAGGACTCATCAAGGATCTTTCCCATCAATTTGGATTTTACCCTACTTATACATACAAGGTGAAAAATGAATTTCCTTGATAGATTTATTTTTTTTACATGTATAAAAGGGTTTCAAAAGATGAATATCACTTTGAGAGGTAGGGTGAGACCTAATATAACTCTAAATGTCCATATATTGCTTCATAAAATCACATAAGTACCTATGAAAACACCTTTACTTTAGCTAGTCTAGAATGATGTAGTGAATTAAGAGTGATCACCAAGTGAGAAGGTGATAAATTAAATTGGGAAGACTTTTAAGGTTTTATTGATGAATATAAGGGTAGGAGGACTATTAAAAATGTCACATAAAATTTTTATGGATTGGTTTGAGAAAATTAAACACACTTTGGTGCCAAGTGTGAAGGATGAGTGAAAGAAGGGTGATTATGACTACAAATAGTGAGAACACTTATCCAAAAGGAGATTGATGATTAGGTACACACATAATGCATGTTGGATCTTATTTACAACCCCCTATTCATAGTGAAATCATATTATTTATTCCTATTTTTCTATGGGGTGCTCATAGAAGGCCAAATGGTGAAGGTGGTTTTCAAACATGCAGTTAAAGATTCCTACACCAGAATTGAGGAGTTTTATGTCTTAGAGGGACATTTATCCATAGATACCTTAAATGGTATGTCTCATACTTAATTTTTATTTAGATTTAACTCTTTTTCTCATCTTTAAAATTGGCTTTGTGACTCTTGGACTTCATTTTCCTCTCTCCTCTCTCATATTCTATAAGTACTAACCATTTTGGCTCTTATTAGATAATACCATGCCTAGTATGGCAAAGCCCTACTAGTTTGATGTTGTACTTTGAATTTTAATAATTAAATAAATATAATATTGAGTTCAAAATAAATCTTGTCTAAGTGTGTGAAGTGATGAATGGTAATGTCTAGTGATAAGATTTTATCCTTACTTTTCCTTGTCCTTTCATGTTTGATGCAAGAAGTTATCATTCTAACAGGTCATATAGAGTCTAGCTAATGTGTTTGGCTCCCTTCAAGTGTGAAATTTTCCTTTGAGTCTGAAACTAACCTTTGGCCCACTTATATTGAGCTGTCTCATGCATATCACCTCTATATTAAAATACTAATGCTAGGATATCTTATGACTTTGAAGATAGTTTGTAGGTCTTGTTTCTTAGTGAAAGAATTATGATGGTCTTGTGTAAATATTCATGGTGTATCACCCATTTATATTATTTTAACTTCATACAAAATTATATCCCTTTTCTCACAAGTAATCAGTTAGGGTAGGTGATAAACACTAAAAGGCAAATTTAGGGAACTAGCCCTTAAACCTAGAGGTCTACTTATTCTATAGGTAACCCACATACTTATAAGTATTCCAATGTTTCCAAAATATTAGTGTAGGATTTAAAAAAATCATCTAGGGTGCAATATTTGGTGATAATAGTTTGGACACACCTAGTGGGACCCATTGTCCTAAAGATAACATGTCAAGGTGAATGTTGGTCTTGAAAATGTCAACTATATATTGGTGTGCTACTCAGCATTTGATGACTCTATTTAAGGTAAAATATCTTTTTATATCATTGTTTTGTCATGTATTTATGCTCATACTTCATGGTCCTTACTAGGTCATCTTCTAGTAGAGTTTTCAATCCCATTAATCCACCTCTTCAACCTTAACTTCCTCTTGAAGTTCAATACCCTCAACCTATTCTACCCTTTTAAGAGCAAGAGGACTTTGATAGCCAAGAAGACCAAGAGAGCGAGGAATAATTTGAAGAAAACATGGCTAGGCAACATGCCTTCCTAGCCTTTAACACTAAAAATACAATTCATATTGATGCTTATGATGACATTCCCCTTAATTCTACAAAGAGTGTTCCTACATTCAATGGTGAAGTCCATGTTACTTCTAGTGAAAACAATAGGGATATCTGCAATTTTTGTAGTTTCCATCAATATTACCATTAGACTCCTTACCATGTCCCTTAGAGGGATGTTACAACATGGGATGACTTTGGAGTGTTGATAACTTCAATATTTGAGGATAAAAGTGATCAAACTTCACTCATACATCAGCTCAATTTAATCCAAATATCCCCCATAGAAACAATGCATGACTTTAATGAGAGGTTATAAAAGACTTGCCATAGGTTGCCTCCTCCAATGAGACCACCCGCTAGCTTTGTCTTCCCCACATACTTGAGGTCTATTAGTATTGATATTTCCATCACGTTACAATCCATGGGTGGTTTCACTCTTTTGGAAGCATATGACCTTGCCATTAGAGCTAAGAATGGCCTCATTCAATATGGAAAGCTACCTCCTAAAATGTCTATGCCTCTTTTGCCAAATTTTCTTGCTACTACTCCAAACATTACCCAAATTCCAAGTGTAAATATAAAACCTAAGACTACTCCTAATAAGGCAAAAGATGATATTTATTAGAGATATATAAGCCTTAGAGGCTTAAAATAGGCAATACAATAAATAACAAGGTGCACATTAAAATCCATATCCCTATCAATAGAAATATGGTCAACAATATGGGCAAGGGAGAGGTCAAGGGCAAACTAATTTTAATAGGCTTGCTAATGTATATAATCCTTCTTTAACCTATAATAAAAGATCAATAGTATTGATGCATAGCAATTTGGTGTAAGGGGAAGAGTGGAAATAAGATAAGTTCATGGATGCAAATGAAGGTGGAGAGCAAGCTCTAGTTACTCAAGGAGGAGTCACCCCTCAACTATGTTATGTATCTAGGGATATGATATATTAATTTATATGGGTTTTATGATGGATTCCTCATGTAAACAAATGAAAATTGTTAGCGTGAAGGAGAAAGATTCACTAACTTCTTAGTTAAAGACACTTTTGTGCTTAATCAAGGAAATTCTATTACAAAAAATACAAGATCTAAGAGAAAGGCTCTAGTAGGTGATAATAATGTGCCTACAAGTTCATCTAATCCTCTTACAAGGTAGCAAGGCATGGCTCCAAACTAGGGTAAATTTTAGTGGTTAATATTCGTTAATTCATGAAAATTCACTTTTTGGTAAATTGTATTTGGTGATTTTTTGGGAGTAGTACATAGGACCCATTCACCTAAATGTTTGGGATGTAAATTTTTTTGGGAGTTGGCTCACCAATATTTATAATAATTATGGGATCATCCATATGGTGTGTGTGTGTGTGTGTGTGTGTGTGTGTGTGTGTGTGTGTGTGTGTGTGTGTTTGTGTGTGTGTGTGTGTGTGTGTGTGTGTGTGTGTGTGTGTGTGTGTGTGTGTGTGTGTGTGTGTGTGTGTGTGTGTGTTCACAAGGGTTACCATCCAAGTCTCATTATTTACCTCATTACCATGTTGAATATTAATGCTTCTCGACAAATAAGTTGTGGTATAAATAAAAAAGATTTTTAATTTTTTTAAAAACTTTAATATTATTGCATAGATGAATTTATCTTGAAGAGATCCAATTTAATTTTTTTTATCTCAATCTAAGTTCATATGCAAAATTTAAGACCTTATAAAGTTGGTGTTTGGTGTCACCCAATTGCATCATGATGTTGTCACTCGACAACATGCTGTCACTCAACAACATGTTATCACTCGGTGGCATGCTATGATATAATTAAATAACATATGGAGGCCATAAATTTTTCATATGGAATTGGTTTGAGATGATTTTTTTTTTGAAATTATATAGATTTTAAAGCAAAATCCAAATTTTGGTATGCTATCGAGTGACAGTGTCATTGCATGATGGTATGATGTGATGCAACTGAGTACCAACTTCTAGAGACCATAATTTTTTCATACAGAATCAATTTGAGATGATTTTTTATTAAATTGTATATATTTTAAATATAAATATAAATTTTAGCATTCTATCATGTGATAGTTCTGTCTTGTGACATAGTGTCATCACATGATGATATGATGCGATACAACTGAGCACCAAATTTTGGAGGCCATAAATTTTGCATATGGAATAATTTTGAGATGATTTTTTTAAAAATTAAATATCTCTTCAAGAGGAATCCAAATATATAATAATATTAAATTTTAGGAAAGTTTTTTATATTCTTTTTTAATTTATCCCATAACCTATCTGTTTTAACTGTGTAGATGGATGGCGATACAAAAAACTTAAAAAAGGATTTTTTTTTTAAATTTTAATATTCACAAAGGATATTAATCAGATTATCCTAAATCAACCTAAGGGTTTTTTTATATGGTCTCTTAAAATGAACCCTACTGCAAACATGATAGTCCCTAACATTCCTACACCTTCTCCAAATAAGAATGTTAGAAGGCCTATTAAAAGTAATTCAATTCCTAAAGTTACATTAACTTCCTTGCCTCCAAGGAACTAAGAAAAATTATATATTTTAATGTAAACATTTTGGACTCAGTTAAGAATACCAAGACATCCATTTCTCTTTGGGATGTCCTTCATATGCTTGGCTAAAAAGAGATTTTGTAAAAAAAGCTACCCACTATCCATGATAGTCATACACCACAAATTCATGGTCATATAAATGTAGATCTTAATAATTAACCGAATAAAATTATGGAACCATATACCAAAGTTAAGAAGCCTCTAACTTTCTACCTCATTCTCATTATGGGTGACAAACTAGTTCACAATTTCATAGTTGATAGTGAAACCTTTACATCAGTCATGCCCAAATTTGTAGCTAAAAAATTTAGCCCAAAGTATGAACTGCATAGCAAAGGATTTATTTATTTATATGGTACACCTACCAAGGCAACATGATTGACCAATGGGTTGAAGGATTTTCTCCATGACTATCCTAGTTTCCCTATCCTGTAAGAGATTCTTGTTTTGGACTTAATTGCTCATTTTGCAATTTTCCTTTCAAGAGATTTTAAAGTTAAGATATGAGGATACTGTAGACACCGAAATCGTGTCTAACCCTTGGTCATCTTCCCTCTTGGTCCATTCCTAACCCATTCCTAAACCATGCACTTACTAATTTAAAAATAATAATTTATTATTAATATCCTCCCCTTTGACACATCACCTATAACACCTCGTCTGACACCTCGCCTTCGACTATTTCCCAACCTATGACTCACCCAAGACCTATTCTTACTTCTCTCTAACTGCCTAACCAACTCTCGTGCGTATTTAGCCCAACCTTTGACAATTCTCCAATGGATCGTGCACTTGGTGTATGGAGAATGGGTTTGGTGGCTCTTTTACTTGTTCTCCACCTGCCGATGTCGGTCAAATGTCGGCCGACACCGGCAGGATCGCCGACGTCAGTTTTACTTAAACCAAATTTCTAACCTTTGGCGAGGCTAATCACAAATTCTGGGCCCCTGCTCTTGATCTGACTCTTGAATCCTTGAATCTTCAGTGTTCGACCATTCACCACTCTACCAATATTCAAACCAGACCTCTCACTCCCCCTCACATAACAGGCTTCTACAACAGCAACAGGTCCTCCACACAGGCTACATCAACAACAGGAATAGGTGTCAGTAGCACTCCTTTTATAGGCCACATGTATGTATATTGTCTGTGTTTTCATTATGTTTTCAGTTATTACTTTCCAGTAATATCACCCCCTAAACCAGACTGTCAACCAGACCAGACCCAAATCCTTATTTCTCTGTCTCCCTATTGCCTCCTCTACCCCTCTATCCCTTTTCAACACTCTGTCCATTATCCCAGACCTCTGTAAAACTCTCAGACACTTAACAAAACCCAGACCCTTTCTCAGACCTATCCAAAACCATAAACCCGTCCAAACTCTCTCAGACCATCCTAACAACATGAAAACCCATCCAGACCCCTTTTCAAACCTATCTACAGACCATAGACCCATCTACACAGTACTACCCTGATCGACGCCAGCCAGAAAGACCACTGCCTCAATCAATGTCGGCAGACTAACCGACGTCGATAGTCTAACCGATGTCGGCAGACTAACCGACGTCGGCAGACTTTGACAACCAACGCCGGTAGGACCACCGACGTCAGTGACTGTGACCAGCCCAATAACATCATTCAGGTAAGCATTTGCTTCCATTTATTTTTCAGTCTTTATCATTGCAGTCTTTTATCATTTTGCTATTTATCAGACATCCTTTTATCAATTAGTGGGTTGACATCCCTCAAGCTTTTGCTTCTGGGATCAAGCTTTTGCTTGGCAACCCACCATCTCTTTATCTAACGCCTTCTTTGTCTTAGTGTTTTCTCTTTCAGGTGTCATCCTCCACAACCAAAGAGGAGTTCTCACAACGTTTGGATAATGGTGCGCACGACTTCATCTAGGTACATACAAGCCTTAGACCATTTCCTTTTTAGTTTCTCATTTCTCTCTTTGAATGTGAAAAGTGAATCTAGCATAGAAACATTATATTATTGCCTCCTCTACCCCTCTGTCTCTTTTCAACACTCTATCCATTATCCCAGACCTCTACAAAACTCTCAGACACTTAACAAAACCTAGACCCTTTCTCAGACCTGTCCAAAACCATAAACCCATCCAGACTCTCTCAGACCATCCTAACAGCACAAAAACCCATCCAGACCCCTTTTCAGACCTATTTACAGACTACAGACCCATCCACAGACTACTGCCCTGATCGACACTGGCCACAGAGACCACTGCCTCAACCAACGTCGGTAGACTTTGATAATCAACGTCGGTAGGACCACCGACGTCGGTGACTGTGACCAGCCCGATAGCATCATTCAGGTAAGTATTTGCTTCCATTTCCTTTTTAGTCTTTATCATTACAGTCTTTTATCATTCTGCTATTTATCAAACATCCTTTTATCAATCAGTGGGTTGACATCTCTCAAGCTTTTGCTTCTGGGATCAAGCTTTTGCTTGGCAACCCACCATCTCCTCATCTAATGCCTTCTTTATCTTAGTCTGTTTCTCTTGCAGGTGTCATCCTCCACAACCAAAGAGTTCTCACGATGTCTGGATAACGGTGTGCATGACTTCATCTAGGTACATACAAGCCTTAGACTATTTCCTTCTTAGTTTCTCATTTCTCTCTCTTTGAATGTGAAAGCGAAATCTAGCGTAGAAACATTCTGGCACACCCGGTGGGACCCTAGGGCCTTCCTTGGGTTCTTTTCCTTCTTTTTTCATTTAGGTGCATTAGGTTTCTCCCTTTTCACCTCTTTCTTCTCTTCTAAACAACATCATAAGCAGGATTAAAAAGAAACTTTCTTTCTTTTCTTGCATTTCTAAACTAGTCAAAAGTCATATTCTTCAACCCTTTCTCAACTTGTTTTCATCCAAACTTAACATTTCAACTTGGGGCTTAAAATACATTGCATTCCATTTCTGCTTGCTTGCATTTCTTAGTCCACACTTAGTAATTAATAACCACATATTGAATTAATCATAGATCACTTGATGTTACACAACTAAACCACTTGCACCAAATCAAACATCAAACTCATCTGAGACAAGGCCCGACTGGGATTTCATCACCCAGTGGATACCTTACCTGTCCCAACAATCCTACTTGGATTTCATCACCAAGGGGAAAGCCCACTCTATTCTCTGGCAGAGTCTAATCTCTAGGGAAAGTATATTTTGGCTAAGCGAGACCAGCTTATCACTAGGTTCGTGAAGTGAGGGGAGCTTGCTCCTTAGCACCAGGCCATGTACGGAACCTAACACAGACTCTTGAGCACCTAAACAAACTTGAAACCATCCATAGACTACCTCTTCTAGGACCCCTCTGATAGCCAACCTCCCAAACATCACTTTAAGGCATAAGCCACATGATTCTAAAAGTTGATTCTTAGGATTTAATGCTTAGGGTCTCCCTGTCTCTATCTCTATTTTTTTTGTTCCTATCTGGTTTTTTTTGAGCTAGTGAGGACATTCTTCTTCCTTTTTTTCCAAGAATCTTCAAAATTTTTGAGTTTCTAGAAACCACAGTCGCCGGCATCGGCTTTACCACCGATGTTGGTCACCTTCCTCCACCGAAATCAATTATTTGACTAACGTCAGCTATATTTCTCACTGACATCAATTTTCCAACCAACGTCAGTCACTGTCACAGTCCTTTTTTTTAAAACAGTAGCCTAAAACCCAACCCTTTTTCTGCCAAAACCACATTTTGAGTTTTTGAAACTAAAAAACATAGTCTCTAGAACCTGACCCTTCTTGCCTTGAATGGTTTTGACACACAGTCAAACCAAGGCCCTTCTTGACCACGCTAGCCATCAATCGCTTCTGCCTTCCCCGTCTATAACCAGTCCTACAATGGAGTTCCACTCAGACACCGAAAGAACTCCTACTCGACCGACCCCAACTCAGACCCCCATCATCCCTGAAGAGGACCAAGATTTTGAAAGATTCTTGGACATCAATGTCATAGCCCTCCAAAACTATCTCACAAGAAACCCAATGCGAGACTTTTCGGGTGAAGCGGCGATGACACTAACACCATCTGCTACCCAGCCTATTGCCTCAACCATTAACCCGACCATGGCCAATACGCAAAGTTTGGCCTCCCCATCTATTTTTAGACCAACCTCCATCGGGGTTCCATTACCCCCTCAACCACACACAATTCAACCAAGTTCTACATCATACCAGAACTTGATTGTCTCGACCCCTCACACTCTTACCCCCATAAATGCAAGAGTGTCTACCTCGCCCTTTGTCAATGCCATCACGCAACCACTTTTGGTAGTATCTAGTCAAGTTATACCTTCTACTTCCATAACCCAACCACCTTTGGCCTCCACTTCTGTCCCTACAACTAGTTGCACATATGTTGCGCCCTTACAAACGCAACTGACTATGTCCTATGGCCCCTCTAGCACCTTTCAAGTGCCCTACAACTTAGGAGGTGCTCCACCCACCAATCTATCAGTAGATATAATCAAGATGCTGATGGATAAAATGTTTAGTCTTGAGACCTCTATTTTTGGGTCACGCAATGCTCTCTCGTATGAGTAAATTTACAATGAACCCATCCATCCTTCCGTCCCTATCCGACCATACCCCAACCATTGGGAGCTTCCTAAATTTACTCACTTCTAGAGTAAGGAAGACCCACAACAACATCTATGAGTATTCAGACATGCTTGCTACCTCATAGCACATGATGATGCATTACTTTTATGCACGTTCCCCATGTCACTTTTTGGCCTCGCCCTTGACTGGTATAGCTCTCTTACCAGACATTCTATCTTTTCATTCATTCAACTTGCCCAATTATTTATCGACCACTTTTCTATCAACATCACCAAACAAGTCTCAATCACAGACATCTACTCCATCAGTTAATTTGACGATGAATCTATAGTCGATTTTGTCACCCATTAGAGAGGCTTGATTAACCAGCTCTCCTTCTCCTTGCCTCAATCTGAGCTCATCGAGCTCTTTTCTTGAGCATGTGCCAGGCACATCTCTTCTACCTTGCAGATTCAAACATTCTGCACTTTTGACGAAGCTTTCACCATGGCCTGAAAGCTCAAACTCCATGCCATTAAAGAGGATAAGGTCAAATTGCATAATACTAACGCAAGAGCTAATGACCATTCTTCTTCCAGACCTTCTTCTTCTAACAACTCCGAGTCCAAAGGAGTGGCCAACACTGTGGTCATTAGATCACCATCCCCGACAACAACTAATCACTCTCAACCTTCTACATTTCCAAGCATCACCAAACAATTCTAACAACGATACATCCAACGTTCATACACTCTGCTTGGAGAATCATACGCTTCCGTTTTGGAAAAAATTGTCAAGCAGGGGGTCCTCAATCTCCCTCCAATCCAACCACCTCAATTCAATACTTCAAAAACTCTCCCTTCATGGTATAGGGAGGCTGACTTCTGTCACTTTCATCGCGTCCATGGCCATGACATCAATAATTGCCAAACCTTCAAAAATATAGTCCAAGACATGATCGACAAGGGGGATCTTGTTTTGGATAACTCGAATGCCCCACCCAACCAACACATCAACATCTTCAAACAACCATTCCCAAACCATCCACCTACTCAAAATAATTTCCAGACCATGGCCGATAGCTCCCATGAGCATGACATACACACGGTCAACACGGTCTCGCCTCTTGTCCCTAACTAACCTCCTTCACAGGTGAAAGACTCTTCTTCCCCTATTCGTCCATCACAGGATGAAGAATCCTCTTCTCCTATTAGTCCTTCATCTACCTCTCTTATACTGGAGGATGCCTTGACCATACCTATGCCATTAACCACACCTTCATCTTTCCTCCTACCAATGGAGGACCATACCTTGCCTACTCCTCAACCACAAGCAGAAGGAACCATCATCCATGCCCTCTGCCCTCTTGAGGAGTCACACTCTCTTATTTCTTATCTACCAAGAGAAGACCCAGTCATGGTTTCCTCTTGCTTTTCGCTAGAGATTGCTATATCTCACTCACCTCCATCCACATCTGAACCCAAACCAGTATCTAACCTCACCTCGCACAATGGTGGCCCTCAACCCAAACCAAAGAAGGCCACTAGACCACACCGGAGGACTCTTCCCCCACCTTCGTCATTACCTTTAATTTTGGTCCCGCATCCATCCACTTTAATAGGAGTGCTTCCTACTCCCATACTTCATAGAGGCAAGTTGCCTCCATTACTCTCTCAACCCATCAGACATATATCTCCTCCAATCCATCGACCAATGCCTCCTAAACCAAAGTCATCAACCCTCACTGCAACAAGACACACAGACCCATTAGCAGGTTCTTATGCCTTGCTATTATGGCAATTGTTGTAATCTTCTAGCATCAATTTCCCACCTCTTAAACCATATCAATCTCTCAGACCAAAACCACCCTGGTTTGACGACACTCATATTTGTGCGTATCATCGCACCCCTGGGCACAACACTGAGCATTATTGTGCCCTCAAGGTTGTCATTTGCCAATGTCTAGGGAATGACACCTTTCTTCTCAACCATGTTAGTAACAAGCTTTCAACACCGTCCCACTCATCGACTCTCAGATCAAGACCATCTTGGTTTGACAACTCTAAATTCTATCATTATCACCACACTCTGGGACATGAAATTGAGTGTTGTTGCGCTCTTAAAGCTGTCACTCATCAACAATGGAGAAAGGATACCCTTCTCATCAAGGATCCTCTTGACCACCCCTTCGATAAATCATCAACACCAACCCATACTTCTCCAACTTCATCACTTAAATTAGGATCTCCATGCCAGACTATGGTCCCTTTGCCCCCTTTAACCCCCTTATTCGACATCAACACAGTCAATCTAACCACCAAGCCTCAACTGACCTTGACCAATCTGTCAAACCTTCCCCCTAGCTATTAGGGGAATTCAACTTTCATCCAAGCCTCGACCAACCCTTCAACCCAGTTTCAACCAAATATCAATCACTCTTTTAATCCCAAACCTCGACTACACATTCAACCCAGCCTTGACTAGTCTCAACCGAATCAATCAACCAACCTTTTCACCCAATCAATCAACCAAGCTTCAACCAGTCTAGACCAAATTCAACCAATCATCAACCTAATACCAAATTCAACCCAACCATCGACCAAATATCAACCAGACCATCAACTAGACACTAACCAATCATCAATCATGACCATCAACCAAATATCAACAAATATTCAACCAGTCTCGACCAATCAATGACCATATCAACCAACTTCACATCCATCAATACGTGACCAATCTTGAAGAGGCAAATTGGGCAAGTCTGCTCCTAATTGACTCGGACCCTATCATAATGCACAAGCATGGCCCAGGGACTCATCAAAACTTGAGCCCTTTTATGCCTTGGATCTTTGACCATTCTACTGTTAGTTGAGTACTCGATCACTTGACATTTTACTTGAGCTCGTCCCTTGAGTAGCCCCCTATCATTGTCATTCCTATTCCTTTCAACCCTATTTCCCCAACACTTCGTCAACCCTTTTTTGTCAAGCAGTAATCCTTTGACCTAATAAAAGGGAACCCTTAAACCTCTAGAGGCTCGTCCATGGCTAAAAACTTTAGTCAACAAACATATATCAAAAATGGGATACCTATCATATCAAAGGTCATAAAACTCTAAACTACACAATTGCTGTATTACTAGACTACTCCCTTGAAGGATAGCTAGGCCAAAGACATATCAAAAAACATATAAAGCAAAGTATAGACCACTCCCTCAAAGGATAGCTATGACTAAATCTTGCTACAAACAACACTCTTTTTGAAGCTTCTCGCATCGATCAACTTCACAAATGACCACAAGCAAAACAACATCCCAATGCAGACTTCCCGCATCGAGCATTTTGCACCAAAAAACAAAAAAAAATGACTGAAAAGTTATAAAGTCATGGACATGCCTATAGTTGTTCTTGAGTCACCTATAAAAGGGGCAAGGTTCTTCCTGCCACAAAAGGGTTACTCCATCTTCTCATATCACATAATCATACTTATCACCCCAACATACTCAAGGGACTTCAAGCTCACTTAACATCAAGTGATTTGATTACTTCTCTAGCATAACCATGGTCAATGACGTAATGCATGAACAGCGCTTTTGTTCTAACAACCCCTATCCATGTTGTCATTTTGGTCCTTGTCAATGAAAGAGCGATTCGCCTTTCACTTATCTTTCACACTTTGGTCACATTCAACCAAACCTTTTTTCTACCCAACCAAACCAACCCCAATATTTTCAGACCACCAACATCATCATAGTCCATTTCACATAGCTTCTATGGACACCAATACACATGGAAACTATCAACCAGACACAATTTATGTTAAGCATAAACCAATACTTACTGAAGCATAAATAGACTTTAATTCATTTTTAGCATACATCCATCACGTCTATGGACAATTGCTAGGGATGAAAGACCCTCAACCAATGTTACATAATACACCATTTGGAAAAGGTTGTAACATCTTCTTTCTCCTCATCATTTCAACACATGACCACACCAATCATCGACCCATTTTGACTCCTAGTCTGAACTACATTGGTCTGAGGCCCTAAGACTGGGGCTATGTAGATAGCACTCAGTTGACATGGGGTTTTCTGGGGTTAGCTCGGCCATTCCTTCATCCATCCACCTCGAACAATGACCATGGAGATTGTGAATATCTCCTTCGACTACGACCACTTCCAAAGCGACTTTGCCTTGATTGTTTTTGCATGTATGCTACCGCATGACTGGTTAGCAAAATTGTGCACAGACTATTTTAACCCTCATAAGTATAGGATCACAAGCTGATTGATCTACACTACTTGTGACTTTTTCATGTTTTTGGGAGCACTTCCTAAGTCTGGGATACCTAAAACATGAGGACCCATTAGAGCTTCAGCTTAGATTGAATAACCCGATCAGCTACAACCAAATGATGGGGCCCAGTTATTTCAATTTTGGCACTCCTCAACCCTCGACCTGTGACAATTTGACCTGACCATCTCGTGAAGTGGTATACATGCAATCATAACTTTTGTAACGTTTACACTCCATCTTCACCCTTTTTCATCCACTCTTTGTCAAATCATCACCTGATTTTAGGTTCCTTTCCCTCGACTCCTGCTTTGAGGGGGAATACCTCATCCATAATCAAGGCAACCAACCCTCGTATTTTTGTCTTGCATTTCACTTGAACAACCAACAAGATGAAATCAACCTTATCCCACACTTGGGGCAACCAACTCCTATTTTTTGTCTTGCAGTTCGTCTAGAATAACCAACAAGACAAAAAGGGGCAAATGTAGACACCGAAATCATGTCTAACCCTTGGTCATCTTCCCTCTTGGTCCATTCCTAACCCATTCCTAAACCATGCACTTACTAATTTAAAAATAATAATTTATTATTAATATCCTCCCCTTTGACACATCACCTATAACACCTCATCTGACACCTCGCCTTGGACTATTTCCCACCCTATGACTCACCCAAGACCTATTCTTACTTCTCTCTAATTGCCTAACCAACTCTCGTGCATATTTAGCCCAACCTTTGACAATTCTCCAATGGATCGTGCACTTGGTGGATGGAGAATGGGTTTGGTGGCTCTTTTACTCATTCTCCACCCGCCGACATTGGTCAAATGTTAGTCAATGCCGGTGGAATTGCCGATGTTAGTTTTACTTAAACCAAATTTCTAACCTCTGGCAAGGCTAATCACAAATTCTGGGCCCCTCCTCTTGATCTGACTCTTGAATCCTTAAATCTTTAGTGTTCGACCATCCACCACTCTGCCAATTTTCAAACTAGACCTCTCACTCCCCCTCACACAGCAAGCTTCTACAACAACAATAGGTCCTCCACACAGGCTACATCAACAACAGGAATAGGTATCAATAGCACTCCTTCTGTAGGCCACATGTATGTATATTGTATATGTTTTCATTATGTTTTCAGTTATTACTTTCTAGTAATATCACCCCCCAGACTAGACTGTCAACCACACCAGACCTGAATCCTTATTTCTCTATCTCCCTATTGCATCCTCTGCCCCTCTATCCCTTTTCAACACTCTATCCATTATCCCAAACCTCTAAAAAACTCTCAAACACTTAACAAAACCCATACCCTTTCTCAGACCTATCCAAAACCATAAACCCATCTAGATTTTCTCAGACCATCCTAACAGCATGAAAACCCATCTAGACCCCTTTTCAGACCTGTCTACAGACCACATACCTATCCACAGACTACTTCCCTAACCGATGCTAGCCACAGAGACCACTACCTCAACTGATGTTGGCAGACTAACCGACATCGGCAGACTTTGACAACCGACGCCGGTAGGACCACCGACATTGGTGACTGTGACCAGCCTGACAGCATCATTCAGGTAAGTATTTGCTTCCATTTCCTTTTCAATCTTTATCATTGTAGCATTTTATCATTCTACTATTTATTAGACATCCTTTTATCAATCAGTGGGTTGACATCTCTCAAGCTTTTGCTTCTGGGATCAAGCTTTTGCTTGGCAACCCGCCATCTCCTCATCTAACGCCTTCTTTGTCTTAGTCTCTTTCTCTTTCAGGTGTCATCCTCCACAACCAAAGAGGATTTATTACAATGTCTGGATAACGGTGTGCATGACTTCATCCAGGTACATACAAGCCTTAGACCATTTCCTTCTTAGTTTCTCATTTCTCTCTCTTTGAATGTGAAAGCGAAATCTAGCGTAGAAACAGATACCTATCAATTTATTGGTAATTATTAGCCTTTAGGAGAATATATTAATCAAATGTAACAATTAAGACTCAACCACTTTATAAATTTCATAGTTAACCTTATGTTGAAGTAAGTTCTAATTTGAATTATGTTATCAATGATAAAGAGGAGCATATTGTGGATGATGGTGCTTCTTCCAAGATTGAAGGAATTTATAATTTGTTTCTTTATGAGTATGGTACTAACACCTATGAATATTACCCTTATTATTTCATGGAGAAAACTGATTTATGAGTTTATTTCCTACATGAGGAAGGGTTGCCAACACCCCTACTTACCAAATAGGAAGGTGAGAATGATGGAATATGGAAAATGTTTTTTGATGGCTCAAGAAGTAAGATTGGTGTAGGATCTGGTGTTATATTTATTAACCCATATAAACAATATTAATATTCTTAATATAGGTTCCATTTTAGTTTCACTTACAATGTGGATGAGTATGAAAGTTTGATTCATGGCCTTCAATAGGAAAAGAGAAAAGGAATCAAGAATTTACAAGTATATGGAAATAGTGAATTGGTTGTGCATCAATTTAGGAATGTGTTTGATGAAAATAACCCTTTTATCAAGTCATATAATCATATGGTATGGTATTTTATTTAATACTTCAATGCATTAACATATAATCAGTCCCAAGGGAGTAGAATAATCATGTTGATAGACTAGCTATCCTATAAGTACAATTTGATACACCTACTACCATAAAAGAAGAAGGAAAGTAATATCACATTAAGATCATTTTAATAACTTACATACATGATAATTAGGTTTCTTGTAAATTTTTTGATAATGACAAACACATTGCATACTTCTTGGAAAATGAAGTTGAGTTTTCCTCAAGAAACCAAAAGAGACTCAAATAATAGTTTGATAATCAAATTGTGCAGCTAAGAACCAAAAAGATACATAAGGTCTTGGTGACATTAGAAACTATATTTAATTAATATTACCAAAGGAATAATTAAAAGTTAAGTATGTTTACAAAGGAGGATGATTATGAAAGGGTCTTGATTTTCAAAGGCAAACACCTCAAACTAGGCAAGGTATGTTCTACATTAGAGAAGCAAAAATTCATTAATTTGTGTAGAGAGTTTAATGACATATTTTATTAGGAATACAAGGACCTAAAAGGGTTTGATCCTATATTATCACATCATACCATTTAATTGTAACTTGGAGTTAAACTAGTTTGGCAAAAACAAAGGCCCATCGACCCCAAGGTTAAATAATTCATGAGGTTAAAACTTACCAAACTTCTTGAATATGAAATTATCTTTCATATCAAGAATTCAAAATGGGTAGCTAACCTTTATCCTCAATGAAACATATTTTTTCAAGTTATTTTAGTTTTTAAATGTTTCTCTCTCCTAGATGGATATTCTAGTTATAATTAGATTCTAGTGAATGAAGATGATCAGTTCAAGACATCATTCACTACAAAATGGGTGACTTTTCCTTATAATAATATGCCCTTTGGTTTGTTAAATGATAGTGCCACATTTCAAAGTGAAATGGACATGTATTTCAAAGGTTTAATCAATGAAATGTTTTTTTATATCTATGTGACATAACAATGTTCTCTAAGGATGCTAATGAGCATATGAAACACCTAAGGCAAGTGTTTTAAAGGTGCAAGTAGTATGGAGTATCTCTCAACCCCCCAAAATGCATATTTGATTTCCATGAAGGTAAGATATTAGGAAAATTTATTTCCAAATAGGGTTTAACTATTGATATTGAAAGGATAGAGGATATTCTAGGCCTATCATTTCCCTTGCATAAGAAAGAACTCTAAAGCTTCTTAGGGAAGATGATTTTTTTAAGAAGCTTCATACCTAGTTTTGCATCTTTGGTGAAACCCATCATATCCATACTCAAGAAGAACAAATTTTTATATTGGACTAAGGAAGGTAAGATCATCTTTGAAGCCATTAAGAAATCAATTTCACAAGATCCCACTCTTGTGAACCCTAATTTTGATAAAGACTTCATGTTGTATTCATTTTCTAACCTTGATACTATCTTAGCTATGCTAATTTAAAAGAACGATGAAGGTATAAAACAACCAATTGCATTATTTAGTCAAGGTTTGGAAGATTATGAAGTCAAGTATACATTTATAGAGAAAAAATTCCTTGCTTTCATAAGAGGACTAAAGAAGTTTAGGCATATGGTTTCAAAAAAGAGGATTCATATTATGGTCTCTCATCCTAATACCAAAAGAGTTTATTTTTAGAAAGGATCTTAGTGAAAAGAGGGTAGGGTGGATTAATAAGGTAATGGAATATGATGTTGATATAAAAGTGACAAAGTTGATAAGGGGTAAATGTCTTTGTGAGAACCTAGATTTAGACCTACATGAGTCAAAATAAGAATCTTTAGTCAATTATGATTGCTCCCAACAAGCTAATCCCATGCCTCTATTAATTTAGACACAAGATGTCATCATGTTTATTCAAAGTGGTGAGTACCCTAATGGTTTTATTAGATCCAAAATGAGGTACTTCAAATTGAAATCTATCCCTTATTTTCTTTTAGATGGTGTGATTTTTAGAAGAGATACTAATGGTGTGTTATTGAGACGCATTGACAATGACTAGTTTGGAGTGTTTCTTGAAACATTCCATGATGTAATAGTAGGAAGTAATTTCTCCCCAAGAACCATAGATGGTAAGATCATGGGGATATGATATTATTGGCCTAGCATCTTCAAATATTTTTATGACTAGTTGAGAAGGTGTGCACAATGTGCTTTCTTTGTAAGAAAATAGAAGCTTACAACTCTCCCTTTGAGACCTATTCAAGTAGATAAACTTTTCATGCAATGGAGTGTTGATTTAATTAGAATGATAAATACCCCATAAAGTTCTGGTCACAAATTGATACTCATAGAAATTGACTAATTCACAAGGTGGGTTGAGGCATTATCATTTAAGGAATCTCATGAAAATGCTTTCTTAGAGTTCTATGAAAGTATCACAACATGATTTGGAACTCCTTTTACTATCATTTTAGATAATGCACTTGCTTTCATGGGTGTTAGAATAAATTATTAGGAACATAGAAATGGCATATAATTTAGTACTTCATCAAAATACTACCCTCAAGGTAATGGGTTGGTTGAATTTACTAACAAAAATCTGATCAGAATCATCAAGAAAAATTTAGAGGATAATCAAAGGGATTGGCACACTAAATTGAATAAAACCTTATGGGATGATAAAATAACTCCCAATAGGTTAATAGGAAATTATCATTTTTTCTCATTTATGGAAGAGAAGATAGGTTGTCTATATCCTAAGATCTTCCTACCTTAGAGTTGACACATCAACTAGAGTTGTTGGAGAACACTCTAATGAAGGTGAGGTTGACATAGTTAATGGAGCTACAAGAGATAAGAGACAGTGCTCACAAAGCTATGGAACATAACCAAATGATAGTTAAGAGGTATTTTGATAAGAGGGAAACTAAAAAAACATTTAAATAAAGTGACATAATGTTAATATGGGATGCAGATAGAGCAAAGCCAGGGAGACACACTGAATTTGATACCTTATGGAGTGGACCATATGTCATAATCAAGTACAAAAAAAGAAAATCCTTCCATAGAGAAAGAATAAGTGGATAATAGATGCCTATACTTTTTAATGGGATCCATTTAAAGCTTTACTATAGATGAAATGAAGTTTAGTCTTGTAAATTCTAGGTTAGGTGTGTGTCTTTGTTTCAGTTATGTATGTGTTCCCTAAGTGTTCTTAAGAAAACATGTTTATTACCTTTGGTGTGTATTGTTTTGTGTGTCTTTTATTTATTTATTTTTTGGTTTCAAAGGAAAATTAAGTTTCAAACTTGTTCATAGAATATTCCATGGCCCAATGGATAGAATTAGGCTACTGGTCATTGGTATAGCGAACATATCACCCCTAGGAAATCATCAAGAATGTTGACTATTTTGACCACAAATCATAATGGGTCAACCCAATATAGTAATTTTTTTTATATGGGTCTATTAGGATTTAATAAGGTGTGTCATTGTCTTGTTTAATGTCATTTAATATGCTACTAACCTTAGTCTTTTTAAAATCTAGTCCTAAGCCATTTCATGTCATTTAAGGGTCATATTTGGGTTTTTAATGAAGTTTGTATGGTTTCCTATAGAAAATAAGTGTTACAAAATTACTTTAAAATTAAAATATGTAAAATTATATTAGTAATGCTAGTACTAACTAAAAAACTTGTTAGTTCCTAATTGAAATTTAAAAAGTTGAAAAAGAGGAGGTTTTGGTAGTTGTATGACCTCTAAAGGAGTGTGGCACATGTGGCAATATTGTATAATGAATATTAAGAGTAAATTAATACATTTAAATGTTTTATATAATTTATAATCATAATAAATGGACTAAAACCATTTTAATCCTCCATCTCTCTATTAGACATGCAAAAATGGTCAACAGGTTTCTTCATGGTACAAGTAAGAAAGGTTATAGGTAAAATTCTCTTGGTGTTAGATAGTAAACTTGGTCTAATTAATTTTCATAGTATGATTTAAAGTATTGGTTTCCTATACTTTATGAACCATAATTTATAAGTTGACTATCTCATTTTGTATGTTAATCCCCACACCCTATCAATTTCCCCCTTATATGAGCCTGTCCAAATAAACCATTTGTTGGAATTGTTTATAGAGAACATGGACATATTTATCTCATAGTTTCCATCCTTTTTAATTTTTGGATGTGAGTGGAGGAGACAAACATCTCAAGTTGCATGTTGAGATCACTATTGCTAAGTTACAGGCATATTTTACCAAGTGCAAAGGTCTTGTTTCTTACAATGGTTTAAAATGAGTGTGATATGTTATAATTCATGTTTTTCATGTCATATAAATCACCTTATAAAATATCACTCTCCAAGACTAATATTAATGAAGATAAAATCAAGAATGTGATACATAGTCAACTCTCTATAGGTATTCACTTATAGGCATGGTGAGTAAAGTGTGTGAATTTATAAAAAAAATTATGGAGATGAAATGAGAAGTTTGAAGATGTTGAACACACCCTTAGAACATCATAAACCAAGATAGAACATTCAAATGACATGTTATGGACTGTGATGACCAATTCAATCCCTAACACAATCTTGCACCATTAATGTGCACCTACAGGTTCCCTCAAGGAGCCCAATCACATTTAAATAATTCATTTTGATGGTTTCAAGTCAATTATGGTGGAAAGGATTCATTTTAAGACATTGAGGAGGTATAGGACTGATTATAGGCCCATAATCTATTTACATTGCCCATATCTCATCCTCATTGTCATGTGTACTGCAATTATACCTATAAGTGCATTCTATAGAGACTTGAAGGTAATCATGGAAGAGTTTAAGCATGTTTGAAACCTTCCTTAAAGTTTTAAAAATTTGAGTAATGTCATAATAACCAATGGTGAAAATATAAAATGACAAGAAAACTTGATTCATAGTCCATATGTGGATAAGTTTATTTTAGGGGCTTGTTACCTTAAAAGCTTTGAAACAAAGCCTTGTACACATTTGGTGCTATCACATAATAGTGTAACATAAAGTCTAGATGAATTTTAATGACTCCATCATGTAGAACTCATATGTAAGTAACACCTTGAAAAATAAATTAAGGCTTTGACCAAAGGAGTTGATGAAAAAGAGGCCTCCATTCTAGAAAATATTTCACTACACTTTTTCATTATTTTATACAGTATCTTAAACTTGCAATTTTTTTCATAGTCCAAGGTGGTAATATAGAGGCACATATCAATGTTCCTATTGAGGGTAAAGGTACATTAAGGGTCCAAATAAAATTTAAGTGATTGAAAGGACAATGTTTTAATTCAAAGATCCACCTATAAGTGCACCTTTACCCTCAAAAGGGTCACCTACAACTAACTGCAATATGGTAATATAGGTTAAACACAATAATGGGTGTATTGGTATAGTTTTAATAATGATATGAGTATGTTTCACTCACTCCATGAGACTAAAGGATTTAAAGAGAGACTAGATATGAAAAGGACTATGCTTAACATTCTATAAGTGTCCTTTTAACCCACATGATAGTCATCTATAATTTATTGTAGTATGACAATACACCCCAGCATGATTGTCTTGATGTTGGAATAATAAGTATATGATGAGAAAAAGTATAAATAGATGTAAAATGGAATTTTATACTTAAATAATATGTGAATCATGGTATATAAGGGTCTAAGATAAAGTTTAACCTAAAGGTATGTCTCTTTCTTGAGCAAGTAAACTAGTCATAAATGACTACAGTCTTGTGTAAGCAAATGAAAAGTATACAATGAAGGGTTGGGATTTATGAGTGATAAAATGTGTAAGATAACCTTAATATTTATGATATAAAATTCACCTGATGATCATCACAAAGAAATAGAGCAAGAGTTAGTTTTCAGGGGTCACCTACAATCAACATACTAACCTTGCACATTTAGTGAGATCTACATAAGTCTATCTTGGGTTTTATTATATTTGAAGGTGATAAGAGTATGGTATAAAATTTTAACTTAGTAAATAACATCCATGTGAATTTACAAAGCTCCTCATATATTCACATTTACTTTGGTAATAGGCTAAGTGCCCTCTATTTTGTCTTAGATAGAGGGCACTCCTAGGAGGACAAAACCTATAGGCTTAGTAACCAAAAAGGAAAGAAGTGGGTGGGAAGGTATTGAAAAATTGTAAGGAGACATATAAAGATGTGTTGGACATAGATAAACATATAAAATCCCTCAAATTCGTGATCAACCACTCAGAGGTGGTGGTGGGGAGATAAACATAGTCAAGTCCTATGAGACCTAGATAAGGCTTACTACCTAAAGTGGGTATAATACCACTTATAGGGCCAAGAGAACATTTAAATTCATGGGAAAATATTCACGGGGAGTTATGAAGTGAGTTTGATCCTTTGGTCTATAAATAAAGTTGCAAGGAAGCCATTCATTGGCTCCATAACATGACATGGTGTACAAAATGCAGGGAAAAGGTGGAGAGGCCAAGTTTGGAAGCTCACACTAGTGAAAATAATTAACATGGGAGATTTATGAGTTATAAATTATTGAATAGGGTCCTTAACTTGAATTTTGTGGATTTTTTTTGGGTTTTAGATGTCACAACTTGATGAACAATCCATAGGGGTGAAAACTTCTTAAAACCCTCTAAAACCCTTGATAAGGACTTGATGGCAAAGATGAATAAGGAAAAGAATAAAAATGAGATATTTTGAGTAGGAAATAAATTTTATCTTTTAGAGGAATCCTCAAGGATCTTTCCCATCAATTTGGATTCTACCCTATTTGTATAGATAGGGTGTAAAATGAATTTTCTTTTCATATTTATGTGTTTTGAAGGTACATAAGGGTTTAAAAATATGATGATCACTTGAGGAAGTAGGATGAGAACTAATATAAATCCACATTTCCATATATTTCTTCATCAAATCACACAAGTACCTCTACAAACACTTTCACTTCAACCCATCTATAATGGCATAGTGAATGAAGAGTGATCACCAAGTGAGAAGGTGATAACTTCAATTGGGAAGCCTTTTAAGATTTTATTGATGAATCTAATAGAAGGATAAGTATTTAAAAGTGTCACATCATCTTATATATGGATTGGTTTGAGAAACTAAAACACACCTTGGTGCCAAGTATGAAGGATGAGTGAAAGAAGGGTGATTATGACTACAAATAGTGAAAACACTTATCTAGAAGGAGATTGATGATTAGGGACACATAAAATGCATGTTGGATACTAGTTATAACCCCATATTCATATTTAAATCACATTATATATCATATTATACTGTGGAGTGCTTATAGAAGGGCAAATGATTAAGGCAAATTTCAAACATGTGGTTGAAGAGTCCTATGACAAAATTGAGATGTTTCATGCCTTGGAGGGACATTTGTCCAAAGAGACCTTACATGATATATAACATAATTAATTTATCTATATATTTAACTCTTTATCTCAGCTTGACAAGTGTTTGTATGACTCTTGGACTTCATTCTCCTCTTTGCTCTCTCACATTCTATAAGTACTAACCATTTTGGCTCTTATTAGATTATACCAAACCTGATATGGTGAAGCCTTAATGGTTTGATGTTGTAATTTACCTTTTAATAATTCAATAAATATATTTTTGAGTTCAAAATACATATTTTATAAGTGTGTGAAGTGATGAATGGTGAGGTCTAATGATAAGCTTTTATCCTTGCTTCTCCTTATCCTTTCATGTTTAGTGCAAGAAGTTATCATTATAATAGGTAATATATAGTGTATCTAGTGGTTTTTTATCCCTTTAAGTGTGAAATTCTCCATTTATTTTGTAACTGACCTCTAGCCCACTTACCTTGAGCTGTCTCATGCATATCACCTCTATATTGAAATACTAATGTTAGGATATCTTAAGATTTTGAAGTTAGTTTGTAGGTCTTATTTCTTAGCAAAATAAGTATGATGATCTTATGAAAATATTAATGGTGTATCACCCATTTTTATTAGTTTATTTCCAAGAAAACTTATATTCCTTTTCTCACAAGCAATTAGTTAGTGTAGCTGATAAGTACTTAAAGGCAAACTCTGGAAGTTATCCCTTAAACCTAGAGGTTTACTTCTTTTATAGGTAACCCAAATACCTAAAAGTATTCCAATGTTAAAAAAATATTATAGTATAATAGAAAAAACTCCTCTATGTTGAAATATTTTGTGACAACAAATACCATAAAATTACACTTGGAAACATGAGTCACACCATTAGTCTCAAAATCCTAAATTGCTCTAACATAAGTATTTCAAACACAAAGGTGATATGCATTATACTACTCAAGGTGAGTGAACCAAAGGTCAGAATGAAGACACTAAGGTTAATAATTACACTTAAAGATATAATAATTCACTACATACATTTCATGTAACTTGTTGGAGGGAGAACTACTTGAATTAAACATGGAAGAGTAAAAGGAAAACAAGGATAGATACTTATCACTTGACATTCCAATACACACCACTTCACACACTTAGAAAATAATATTTTGAACTCAAAACAAGAATGAAAATATTTATTCAAAGGAATATATAGTATTAAAACCATTAGGGCTTTACCATACTAGGTGTGGATTTTTTACAAAAGCCAAAATGGATTACATTTGTAGAGCATGTGAGAATATAGAGAAAATAAGTGGGAAGGTAAAAAAAAAGTGTAAAGATGTTAGGAATAGTTAAATTTTATGATAATGGAGTGGATAATATAACATGAAGGTCTTATTGGACTAATTTCCATCTAAATCATGAAAAAATCCTTAAACTGGCATAGAGACTCTTCAACTACCTTCTTAAAATTGCCTTCATAGTGAATCATATATTTACTTCTAAAAATTGAACTAGGAAGGATGTAAACATATAAAATGTATTAATGATGTTGAAAATAATATATAACAGACATTAGATGCCTCCCTAACTGATAGCCTTCTTCATGTCACTTGCATTCACTGCTTGTAGTCACTCATTAGTCTTCCAGGCCTAAACCTTCACACTTACCATCTAAGTGACTTGAAGTTTCTAAAAAAAATACATGTAAGGGGTGTTATAACACATATTAAATGTCCCTATATTTTTTACCCATGAATTATAACTTAAAAATATCCAAAAACAAACTTCTCATCTTCTCACTAGGTAGTCACTTACTCTTTTCACTATTTATCCAAGACTGCCTAAAATAAATTATGTAGAAAAGGTATTTATAAGATAATATATGGTAATAAATGAACATATGGAATTATAATAACTTCATATTTACCTCATATAATGTCCTTAATCTACCAATTATCCTTTGTACTTGAAAACACACCAAACTTGTAGAAAACCCTAAAAAAATTGTATGCACAAGTGATAGTATAGACCAATTGGGTGGGAAGGATCATGGGAGAGTGATAGAAAATAAAAAAAATTCCAAGACATTTTAACACTTTTAATTCATCTCCACCTATTTATTCTCCATTGTATCTTAGACAAGGGTTTAAGGAGGGGTTTAGTTGGTTTTGGTTCTTAAAAATAGTTCATAAAAACTAGGTGCTCACTCAGATTCCAAAAAAATGCCACTAACACTAAGTATATGACCATAAAAAACTAAAAATAACTCCTTGGGACACCATGTAATAAATCCATATATATGTGATCATTTAAAAATGGTCTATCAGGCTTTAGAATGTGTTTTAGGTACCCTTGTCATGGTTTTATGTTAAGTTGACCACTCTATGTTTTTCCTCTAAAACCTAATGGTTATAATAAAAATTATATCTCCCATTGAATTATCTTAACTATAATAGGATGGTCATGTGATCATTTTAATCAAGTTGAATTACATTAGGGTATAGGCATAGTTCTAGGCCTAATAGGCATAGTTTCACTCTTTGAGCCTTTGACCGCCTGTTAGTGCCTCTTAGGAATGTAAGTGACTATTCACATTTTTTCACCTCTAATTCAAATCTTTACATCATTTCATAGTGTCCTAATACTTTTCATTTCATCCCTCCAACATTCACATAGTAAACCTGCAGTCTTTGCCTTGACTAGGAGTCCCCTCTATCTAAGATAAAACATAGGGCATCACCATTATTTTCTAGGATAAAATGATACCATGGGATGTTATAATAGGTTTTTATGACATTATATGAAAAATTTAATTATTATATAATTTTTATAGGGTCATAAACATCAAAAACTTCAAGACAAACTTATGGGACTGACTATATAGGGTTTGATAGGGTTTTGAGATACCTCAGAACTATGACTATATGTTGGTGTTCTTACTATATTTACTCCATATAATAAACACATGATATTTACCCTATCAATATAAGAGTGGTCCCAACATGTTTTCAAAATTACATCTCTACCACTTTCTCAAGATCACATCTTTCTATTTACATGAGTTAGTCTATCTACTATAGTAGACTGTAGGTGATTATCTCAGTAGAGATTAGAGGTTTTCTATAGGTGGTGTATGTTTTAAACATTGTGTTTCATTTATATGATATTATTGAAGTCATTAAGTTAATATCACACTTGTTTTAACTCATATAATTTCTAGAGACCTATGCTTATTCTTTAACTGTCTACTCCTAATATACAGTGAGTCTCCAGTCACACTGTAGGTGACATTTTGAGAGAAAAAGGGACTCTTGTAGGTTTTGATGTGTTACTTGACACTATATTTCATATTTTATTATCCTTATTGAGGTCAATAAAAAATTTAATACTTGTATGAGTTCATATCATTTTGATAGACCATGTATCCATTCCATTATAGGTTACTATTGTGTCATAGGATCATTTTAGCTTAAAGCATTGTAGCTTACTAAAAAAAATTAGTGTGATTTATATTGGGTTTAAGTAACTTCAAACATCACCTTATTTTGATCAAATAACTTTCTCTTTACATCAAGATACTATTTACAAGCCTGGGCTACATGAGAGAAACCATAAGACCTGTCCATTCCTCAAGACAGTCTACCATAAGATGGCTCCTTGTGAGACAAGATTCCCTTTTTAGAAAGATTACGGTAAGTTTTCCTCAAATGTAACTTTCCTAACTTGTAAATATGGTTCTAGGTCTGCCTACCATATTATGGACTCACCATTGTCATAATGGACTTATTAATGCTCTTAGACCTAATTAAAGCTCTTAAGGAGTTGAATACCTTAATTTCCACACTACTCAAACCTTTATGGATTACACTCATAACCCTATTAGAACTACCTATATGTGTCATTAGATGTAGGATTGTGTACTAAAAATTAGTTCTCACAACAAATATTAATCCTTTTGGATATTTTAGTCTCATTATTTCCACTCTAAGAATCCTCTCAAATCCTTGAAAGCTTCTTGTTTCATTAATGTGACTGGTCAAGACCTAATCTCACCTCACTATAGGTGATTATGACTGTGTTTATGTGTTAGGCCTTGCATATCTAAATATGTCTAGTCTTGAGACTAAACCCTCAAATAAGAACTAATAACTATGATAATATGTATTTCAAACAAAATATCTCCTCTATTATGAATATCCATGGATTGCAACTGGTAGAAATAATGTTTGTAGACTATAATAAAGTCTTCAACTAGCAATGTGAGATAGTTATGATCATTCCTTGAACTCCACACATTTAAAAAAGGTTATAAACCTCATGATAAGAATGCTCATACTCCTTATAATCACATACAAAACTTGGTTTGAAAATAACAATCCAAACATAGGAAAAAACTAAAGGCCATGGAGATGTACAAGCAGAAAAGAAGATATAACACTCTTAGAAATGGTTCATAGATCACATATCACCAATCATATGAATATTTACATGAATTTTAATTAAACAAATATTAATATCATGCATCAAAATCATTTTTTCCAACTCAACTCCTATCCATACCAAAGGAAGACTGGTTAATCTTCTTAGCTTGTCCAAGAAAATAATAAGAAAGATAGAATGGTTTTGCTCATTTTTAGACCTATAAAATATACTTGAGCATGGAAGTGAGTTAAGTGGAGCTGAAGAGACACTTTTGAAGTATTCACATGTGTCTAAACTACTGTATAGTCTATACAAATACCTAAAACCACATGAAACTACTTGATCTTCTTATTTTTAACTTTGATCCTACAAATTTCATTTCAAAACTGACATCTCTGACATGTAACTAACATGTGGGATGTTAGATATTCTTTTGAAACATTTTTTGTCCCATGGAAACCATGCCACTTTATTAAATGAACCCAAAAGTGACCTTAGAATGACATAGAACAAACTATACAAAGATGACAAAGCTAAAGTACATATTTGACCTCATTAAATACCATGGGACACATTTTACACCATAGTAGACCCCTATAAGTTTGATGACATAGAGGTTGACTTAATTTGAATTGTGGTAAAATTAGTCAACATTTTGGTAATTTATTAGGGGTAGCAAGCCAGTTATGCTAAAGAATAGTAACCTTATCCTATTTGTTAGGCTATGGAGTCACCTATACACTATAATTGACACTGAATTACCTCTTAAAGAACACCAAAACACACTAAACAATAAAAAACAAATACACAATAAAACAAACTAAGCAAACATATTTGTGTTCTCAAGAACACTTAGGGAAAACACACAAAACATAAGCAAAAAAACACACCTATCCTAGTATGTACAAGACCTCAAATGCTTAAGGTGAAGAAAAATCACCATTACTTCAACCAAGATCAAAGATAGTTCCTCTTTCTTCATTGTTTCTCTAAGAAATCAATACACAATGTGAAGCATACTTATCAATAGACACTTGCTTATGTAAGTACTCAGAAGACTTACCATATTTAGATCCTTTTTTGGTTGCAAGTATATCACTTGGAGTTCTCATTAATGCTCCATCTTGTCTTTTAAGAATCTTAATTGAACTTACAGTTTGCTTGAACTCTATCATGTCCAATTAGTACTTCTCAAACTGAGTGTTAGGAGACATAAAAGTTCCTTCAATTTTACCTCCTTATAGAACATGGTGTACTTGATGTTTAGAACCATCAAGATTATTCTATTTCTACTCCAACACATCTAAAAATGATTTAACCTCAGGTTGAGGTTTAAATTGCTCCTCAAACACACACACTTTTGCCTTGTGTTCATTTGACTCCATGACTATAACTTCTTTTACAGTAGTAAGACATTAATTTTCATAATTAACAAGATACTCTCTTTCATTATTAAGGGATTAATCAACAACCTTACTATCAAATTCATACTTTTTAGGAGGATAAGTTGACTTAATCAACTATTTAAATTCTTGAACTATGGCATGAAACTATTGTGATAGTTTATCTTCCTCTTCATGGCTATAACCTACAATTAATGCTCCATCTTATGCAATAAGAATGACATTGTCTTCATCATATTGATTTATCATGATTTAAAAACCATCATCATCATGCATATGAATAAGGTAATTGCTCTCAGTAGCTTGTGGAAAATAATTTTCAATGCTTACCTTAGATTGTCCATCACCTACCTCATGGATGATGTATGTTCCAAGATTAGTTTGTTCAAATAAAGTGTATAGATAATTTACATAAATATAAATGGCATACTCATCTATGAAAATGTTAGAGATGCATTCAATATTGGAATATGTTCTATCATCCACAACATACTCCTCTTGATAATTGATTGTACAATTGAGGTTAGAATTTTGCTTCCACATAAGGATTAGTATGAAACTTAGCCAATGGTTGAGTTATAATGGTTACCTTTTCTCCATACCTTATCTTGAAGGCCAAGAAGGACCAATAAATTGAGAGGTAGCATTTTATCTTGGCTGTGAAATCCTTTGAGAGGCAGATAGCAAAGTAAGTAGGCAAGTTAACCACTATTATATCTTGAAGGATAACGAAGCTTGAAAAATCATGAAGGAAAAATATTAAACCTTTGACAAGCCCCACTAACTTAGCTAGTGTCAAATAAATTTTAATCACTCCCTTATTATATGATTCATAATTCAAACCCAAATTATCTACCACAAGCTTAGGCATAACTAAGGTACTTGCCCTACAATGCACAATGTAGTTGTTAACAAACTTGTCTCCAACAATGAGAGTGAGGTAGAAAGGTGGATGATTTTCAGTTTTGGAATATGGATAAAAAATGTGATTAGTATAATTAGTGAGTGAAACATTACCATGAATTGATGATTGAGGACTGAGGTGAATTTGGGATAGCTACTCTTGAAGAAGTTCCTTTTGATCAGGTATGTGAAGCACTTCCCAAAGAGATAAATTATTTAGCACTCATCACAGAATCAATAATGTTAAAATAAGGAATATTTACCTTTTATTATGTTCTTTAAGGCAAATAAGTTCCTTGATTTTGAGGGATTGGATCACTTTGAGTCACCCTTCTGATATTTTCATTTGAAGTAGGTGTAGAAGTTGTAGGGACTGTCATACTTGGACTCACACGTTACTGCCTTATAGGAATATTATTTAAACTTATGTCAACACCATGTAAATATCCCAAGGCCTTCCTCTATGATCTAGTATTAACTTCAATTGAAGTATTTAGATTTATGACAAATGTATCTTCTACTAGGAAATTTGTAAGATTCACCTTTTGGTTCTACCATCCTTCATTTACTTGCATGTAACTCTCAACATATACTGACAACTAAAGAGTAACCCTTACTTGGGATACAAAATCTTGTTATCCATCTTAATTATCATCCATGAGTTTTATTTGTTACCATTCTTCTCCTTAGACTAAGTTACTATGAATCAATATCATAGCTCTTGTGTTGGAGATAGAAGTTAGATTATATGCATTGGGTGGCCTATTGAAGTTAGGTTGTCCTTCCCCTCTACCTTGACCATATTGATGAGGTGGGAACCTATTTTATTTTTGAGGATAAGAATATGGGTTTTGATTAAATCCATACTTTTGATTGATTTTCCTAACTTGAGCCTCTAAGGCCTTGCATTTTTCATCCAAAGCAATGGCATCTTCTAATATCTTTGGGGTAGCTTTCGACTTGGTATTTACATGTGGGATTGGATAAAAACTTGGATTAGTATTAGACATATTGGGTAGAAGAGGAATGGAGACTTTTGGAGGTAGTTTTTGAGTTTGTATTAGGCCATTCTCAGTTCTATTGGCTAGGTCATAAGATTTAGGTAAGGTATAACCACCATGTACTATAACATGATAGCTATGTTAGTTCCAATAAACCTTAGATATGTAGGGAAAACAAAGCTTGTATGTGGTCTCATGGGAAGATACAACCTATGCTAATTTATTTGGAATCTCTCGTTGAAGTTATGCATAGACTCCTTAGGACCTCTTTGAATCACATTGATTTGGTGAATGATTGATGTGTGATCACTTTTATCTTTAAAACTAGAGGTTAAAAAATATCCAAAATCATCCTAAGTAGTGATACATCCTCCTAAAAATGTCATATACCAATAAAGTGATTTCCCTCTAAGGGACATTGAAAGTAGTCTAATTGTAATATTGACTTTTGTGACATTGTGAAAACTAAAATAGTTAGAGTTGTCCCTAATATGTTCACTAGGGGTGACATGACCATCCCCATTGAAAGTGGGAATAATATTGGTAGAATTAGGAGGTATATCATCATATTCTTAGTGTTAAAGGTTTATAAGTCATGATTCCTAATCATATTATCCTCAAGTTCCTATTCACTCTCTTTATCTTCTTGGATTTCAAAGTCTTCTTGTTCTTCAAAGGTCAAGATAGGCTGAGGATGTTGAACTTCAGGAGGAAGTTCAGGTTGAAGGAGTGGTTTTATGGTATTGATACCTCTACTAGTATTTGAACTAGTAAGGACCATTAAGTATGAACAAATAATTGATAATACTTGGTTTAAATCCATATATTACCTTGAATGTAGTTACCAAATGTTGAGTAGAACACCATATGTAATTGTGATGTTGTAAAGACCAAATTTCAACTTGACAAGATGTCTTTGAGACAATGGTCCCACATGGAATAAAAAACTATTGTCACCAAATATTACACCTTAGGATAGGTTATCCAATCCTATTATAATATTTGGGAAACATGGGATTACCTCTAGGCATGTGGGTTGACTATAATAGAGGTAAACCTCTAAGTTTAAGGGCTAGCTCCCTAGATTATTTTTTCTTGCTTAGATGAAAAGGGATATAAGTAACATGAAATTAAAATAATATAATGAGTTGATACACCAAAACTATCTCCACTAGACTACCATATAATTGTACTAGGAAACATGACTCACAACATTAGTCTCAAAATCCTAGATGTCTCTAGCATAAGTATTTCAAACATGGAGGTGATACGCATTGTACTACTCAAGTTGAGTTAACTAGAGGTCAGATTTTAGACACTAATTATAATCCATACAATTAGAGATAGACAAATGAACTGGATACACTTTACGTGATTTTTTAGAGGGATAACTACTTGCATCAAACATGGAAGAGCAAAGAGAAAGCAATGATAGATACTTATCACTTGACATTCCACTACACACCACTTCACACACTTAGACAAGAACCTTATTAACTAAAAAATATATTATAAATATTTATTTCAAGGGAATATATAGTATTCAAACTAGTAGGGCTTCACCATACTAGGTGTGGATTTTTTACAAAAGTCAATTTTTTTTGCATTTATAGAGCATGTGAGAAGAGAGAGAAAAAAGGAAGTGGAAAGGTAATAAAAAAGGTGTAAAGCTATGATGAAGATTTAAATATGTATGATAATGGATTGGAGAATATACCATGAAGGTATTCTTAGACAAGTGTCCATCAAATGCATGAAAAACTCCTTAAACTCGTGTAGAGACTCTTCAACTACCTTCTTAAAATTGCCTTCATGATGAAGCATCTATTGGCCATTAAAAAATAAACTATTAAGGTTTAAAACATATTGAATATATTAGGGAGGTTGGAAAAAATATATAATAGTCATTAGATGCCTCCCTAATTGATATCCTTCTTCATGACACTTGCATTCATTGCCTGTAGTCATTCATTAGTCTTTTAGGCCTAGACCTTCACACTTGTCACCTAAGTGACTTGAAATTTCTAAAAAAAATACATGTAAGGGGTATTATGAAACTTTTCAAAGGTCCATATGTCTTCTAATCCATGAATTGGACCTTAAAAATATCCAAAAATAAGCTTCTCATCTTCTCACTAGGAAGTCACTCTTTTCACTATCTGTCTAAGACTACCTAAAATGAATTATGTAGCAAAGGTATTTATAAAATAATTTGTGGTGATAAATGAACCTAAGTATTTATAATAAGTCCCTATTGACCTCTTTAAATGTCTTTCAACCACCAATTCTCCACTATACTTGAAAAATAAACCAAACTTGCAAAAAACTCTAAAATAGGTTGTTTGTACAAGTAATGCTATGGAATAATTAGGTGGGAAGGAGCATGGGATAGTGATAGATAAGATAAAATAAATGTATAGGCCATTTAACCAATTGTTAATGCATGCCCACCTATTTATTCTCCATTAGGTCTTAACAAGGGTTTTAGGAAGGTTTTAGTACATTTTGGTTATTAACAGTAGTTCATTAAAAAAACACTCAAATTCCAAAAAAATGCCACTAAGACCAAGTATAAGACCCTAATAAACTGCCCATATTTACTTAGGTAACCATGAAATCAATCTGTATAGATGGGAACATTTGAAAATGTCTTATCGAGCTTTAGAATGTGTTCTCAGTATCCTTATCATGGTTTTTTTTGTCAAGTTGACCACTCTTTATTTTTCCTCTACAACATAATGGTTTTTATCAACCTTATATATCCATTTTAAATCTCTCAACTATAATTTAATGGTCATATGGTCATTTGAATCAATCTAGAGGCCTAGTTTTAGGTGTAATAGGCCTGATTGCACTCTTTGAGCCTTTGACCACCTATGAGTGCCTCTTAAGACTATAGGTGACTATTAAAATATTTTCACCTATAATTTAAACTTTAAATAATTTAATATTTTCCTAAGACTTTTCATTTCATCCCTCTAACATTCACATAGTAAACCTACAATCTTTAACTTAATTAGGAGTGCCCTCTATTTGAGATAAAAAAAAGGGCATCTACCCTATTTTATAGGATAAAATAAGACCATGGGAGGGTAGAATAGGTTTTTATGGCCTTATGTGAAAAATTAAATGGTTATATCAGTCCCTTAGGATCATCAACATCATAAAATTCAAGACAGACTTATGGGATTGACTATACAGGGTTTTGAGAAACCTCAAAACTAAGACTATATATTGGGATTCCTACTTTGTTTCCTCCATATAAGAAACACATAATATTAAACCTATGACTATGAGAGTGGTCCCATCATGTTTTCCATCTTACATCTCTACCACATTTTCATGCTCACATCTCTCCATTTGCATGAGTTAGTACATCTATTGTACCAGACTATAGGTGCTTATCTCAATAGAGATTAGAGGTTTCTTATAGGTGAAGGTGTATGTTTTATACACTATGTTTCATGTATATGTTCTTATTTTAGTACTTAATATCATCTCACAATTTTTTGAACTCATCTCACCTTTAGAGACCTATGCTTACACTCAAATTGTCTATTCCCAATATACTATGAGTCTACATTTAGATTGTAGGTGACATTTTGAGAGAAAAAGGAACTCTTGTAGGTGGTATGTGTTTTTTGACACTAGATTTCATCTTATCTGGTCCTTATTGAGGTCACTAGAATAATTTATACCTATATGAGTTTATCTCATGCCTATAAACCATGTATCCATTCTACTATAGGTCACTGTTATTTTGTAGGATCATTTTAGCTTAAAGAATTATAACTTAATGAAAAATTTTAGTGTAAATTAGACTAAGTTGAAGTCACTTCAACCATAACCATGTTTTGATCAAACAAATTTATATTTATGTCAAGACACTATTTCCAAGATTGGGCTACATGAGAGAAACCATAAGACTTGTCTATTCCTCAATACACTCTACTGTGAGATGACTCCTTGTGAGGCAGGATTCCCTTTTCAGAAAGATTAAGGTAAGATGTCCTCAAATGTAACTTTCCTAACTTGAAAACATGGTTCTAAGTCTGCCTATCATATTATGGCCTCACCATTATCACAATGATTTTCTCAATACTCTTAGAATAGATTGAAGGTCTCAAGGAATTTAATACCTTCTTATCTTGTCTAAGAGAGTGATAGGAAAGATAAAATGTTATTTCTCATTTTTAGACCTATAAAATCTACCTCAGTATGGAAGTGAGTTGAGGGGACTTAAAAAGACACTTTTTAAGTAACCACACATGCCCAAACTACTGTATAGGCTATACAATTTCCTAAAACTACATGAAATTGCCTGATCTTCTTGTTTTCAATGTTGATCCTACAAATTTTAGTTCAAAACTACCATCTCTAACATGTACCTAACATGTGGGACATTGTATATGCTTTTAAAACATTTGTATTCCCCAGGAAACCATACTAATTCATTAAATGGCCCCAAAAATGACCTTAGAATGACATATGACAAACTATACAAAGATGATAAAGCTAAAGCACATATTTGACCTCATTAAAGACAATGGGACACATTTTACACCCTAGTAGACCAAAATAATATGTTTGACTACATAAGGGTTGACATAATTTAACTTGTAGTCAAATTATCATTAAGAAAAAGGTAAGAAATTAGATCCAGGTAAAGGTATAAGATAAATGTGACCATCCCCTTAAATTAAGTGTTATTAGAGCCTGTATCAATTTTTTTACCCTTGATAAACAATTTAATAGATTTATGATCAAGACTCTTTTCCAATATATGGCCAAGCAACATTTTGGTTTTCTAACCATGACTATCAACAATGCCTGAAGATTTTCATTGTTAATTTTTTTCCTTTTTTTTATAAATAATAACATGGTGAGAAATTAGGAAGTAGATGTTCTAGTTCCTTTGAAACACTCAAATCAAATAGAAAGTTGATTTTACTTGTGAATTTATTATTTTATGAGCCCAATTTACCGAAATCAACCTATGTGTAAAAAACATGAAGAAACGTCACCCATTATGCTACAAATTATTTAGATTTGAAGTGATTTTGAGGCTTCTTAATTATCACATGAATGTTTCACCATCCATGTTCTTCTATCTTTTATGGTCAAAACATCTCTATGAAATATAATTGATATTTATGCTCAACACTATCTTCATAAGTAATATTCACATGTATCTCATTAATCCTAAGCTTAACTCAAAATCTAGTCAAAATCCATTTAACTGTGATTTTGATAATCAAAGTAAAATTCTAATAAGGATATGATGTAATCAAGTTGTTTTAGAAAACCAAAGAGTGCAAAAATATTATCAACAATACATGTATACTACACAATAATTATATATTAGTTTGAATAACCAAATATAATATTTTAGAAAAATGTTAACAATCTATCCAATAACATGGGATGTTTGGAAATATTTCATTTGATATCTTGTTTGCATTATTTGACATGTTTTACTAAGGTTGTTTGATTTAGGGATTCATGAAAAAATAAATTGAGAAACAATGAAACGCCATTTCTTATGAATGGATATGACTCAGGGATTTATTTATTTATGACTAATGGAATATTTATTATGATCTGAAGAACTATCTCATATGAGTTTTATTATTATGTTTGATTTTGGATGTGGACCTAACACAATACTTGATTATGAATGGAGTTCAATAGGTGGAAAAGTTATCATTTTATTATTATACACTAGTTAATCCAACGTACTAAAAAACTTATGTGTAGGAATAATATTAACTAATAAGAATTGTGGGAGAAGATTGGGTTGTTTTGTTTTGATAAGCCCTCAACTAGCATAATGTTAATGTTGGGGTGGTGGATGTCATGAATGAATTTGATAGTAAAAAAATTGAATAAGTGGTTGTTGACAATGATTTGGCCAATGATAAAGTATGTAAATCTAATTATGAGACATAATTATATGAAACATAATTATATTTATATGAAAATAAAAAATATATACCTAGAGTTTCTTGATTTGGTGGCCATTGAACTCTTTGAGCTATAATTAAAACTTGCATGCTTGCATATGTATTGTCATTCTTATCTTCTCCTTACAATAATAGCCAAGGAAAAAAAAAGGTTAGATCTTCCCTTGCCAACTATTCATGAAACATTATCTCTCCTTTTAATAATTTTTGATATTATATTTTCTCACTCTGCTATTGAAAATATAATATGTGAGATAAATTCATTATAAGGGAAATTCATAAAAATAATAATTTTTTTCAATAAATTTTATTCAATAGCATGAGTAGATGTAAAAATTTTAATTTCTATATCAATAAATGGATAAACAATAGATGTAAGTCGAGGTTCATCAACATGTGTAGGAATAGTTAAAAAATAAATTGTCAACATTCTGCATGTGTAAATATTTTTTATTAAAATGTCTTGCATCCTCATTTATTATTACATCAAAATATTTACCATGCTATATTTTTCTTATTTCATTTATTTAATTTTAGTTTTTGTAGGCATCATTTTGTTTTCTTGTAGTTCTTGGATCTTAATTTTGAGGGCTACAATCTCCTAATATGAAACAATCAAATTTGCATACCTCATCCATTGTGCATTATCACTTATGGCTAAATATGTCTGAAAACATTTTTTAATCATTGTTTATATTACACAATGCTAGTTTTCTATGGGTTTTAGTGGATACATCTTCATTTGGAATCTATTTCTATTTTTCAGGAGAACTATTATATAAAATAATCCTAAAAAGAAATATTTACTAAATATATTCTTAAAGCAAAATTGATGTTTATGAAAGATTTTTCATCATCTCTTCTCTTCTTTGAATGATCATAAGATCAAAAAAAGATTTATTCATTTAAAATTTTAATGTAATTGATGGAAATTGAAAGTTCTAATCTAATTGTTGGGAATTAAAAATTCTAAACTACTTGTAGGAATTACAAAATTCTAATCTAATTGCTGAAAATAAAAATGCACCTTGATGAAAATTAAATTGAATAGAAAAAATTATGATGTGAGTAAATGAATGGTAATGAAATATGATGAGTAATCTATCAAAAAATATCATTTTATTGATTCCATAATAACACCAATGATCCCTATCAATAACACTAAAAATGATGAGTGTCATCAATCCTCTTCATTTAATCAACTAAATTCAATGAATGTCATATAAAACCAAGGTTGGTGTATTAAGGCTATATGTAATAGGGATATGGATGTTTTTATTGTCAAATATTAATTAATTTAATAATATTTAATTTTTTGAAGTCAACAATTGGTAATTTTGTGGGGTAGCCAATAGTGTGGGATTGCCTAAATTTTAGGGTAGAATTAAAATTTAAGTGTTGGATCACCTACTTTTTAAAATAAATTTCATCTTATAAATGTATTTTATTGGTACCAAAAAAGCTAATCTGGGAGAATTTGACACTATATATAATATATTAAAATTTCTACTGTGATGGTATTCCCTCCTCAAGTATATTAAACTATCTCAAGCATTGGTATCTAGTCTCAAGCTTCTACAACTAGTAGTTAAGTGAATACAACCAGGTGTCAGATGATAACATGGATTGTTTATATATTTTATTGGAGGGGGATAACATAAGTAGGAAATCATATGCAACATATAGATGAATGATTGGAGGATGCAGCTAGATGACTGCATCCTACAGTTGAATGACTGCATGATGTAGTAAGATGACTACATCATGCAACCACCTAACTACACATGAATATTGACAACTACATAATGAATTTGGGAAAATAAATCATATAATTATATAATTTTATGATGTAGTTAGATCACTACATGATGTAGCTAGGTAGATGCATCCTATAATCATCTAACTGCATGATGTAGACACTTGACTACATCATGCAGCCATTTGATAACATCATGTAGTCATCTAGCTATATGATGTAGTTGACAAACTATATCATATAGTCATCTATCTAAATGTGTATTTAGGTGGATAAAAGATGTATTTATTTGAATACATTATGTATCCATCTGACTATAGGATGAAACTTCCAAATTACATCATCCAATCATTTATTTTTAGGATGTAGTCACCTGGCTACATCATCTATTCATCTATCTGCATGGTACAGATGGCCACCTAATTCAGTTATCCCCCTCTAATTTACTATAGAAGGTATTTCATAATTTTCCTACATTATTATATATCTGCTAACTTTATTCATCATCATTGCAAAATTGATTTGCCTAGTGACCTCCAAGTTTTTTTATATAGGCCAATAAAAATTTACTTGAATAAGGCACAAAATACATTGAGGTAATGGTTCTTTTATTAACAAAAAACTTGCATGAATTGAAATTACATAATTAAACATACTTGCAAAAATTTAAATTATATAAATCAAGCACACTTTATACAATGGAAAACACAGTTGCATAAAGGGAAACATACTTGTGTGAAGATAAACTAAAAAATCATTTATTTATGGCTCCAATTAGTTTGTAAGTTAAATTAAACTCTAAATATAAAATAAATATGAAAAATTTTAAAAAAAAAGTATAAATAAATTTAATCTAGAAAATTTAAATACAAACTAACCTTCTTCCTTGGGTTGAGTGGGCCCTTTCTCTTCCCTTATAAAAAATAAGAAACTTTAGAAATTCTCAAATCCTTTACTCAATCTTTCTTCTAAATTTACAATTATTTTCTAATTTCTTTTACCAATAACTATTAATGAGAAGGTTGTATTTATAAAACAATTCCTTCAACAATTTATTATTTAAGAATTAAAAACTAACAGATCAGTTTTAGATCTAATTTCCTAATCTTAACAAATTAAAAAATTAGTTTACAACTGATTCTTATTCTAGGCTAACAAATTAATATATCAATTTGAAACTATTTCTTATTCTAATATAAAAAAATTAACAAATTCAATTCTTACATTATTTGGAGGATATCAACAATCTCCATTATTCAAGGAGAAAATAGTAGGAAATGTTAAATTCAAAAATCCAGCATATTATAGATTTTTTGGAGAGAATCCAGGTGATTTATATTATTTCCAACAACTTTTGATTTTGTTAAATAGAATCAATCACAATCTTGGCCAATTCAATTTCCTCTAACAAATTAATTTTTGAGATATTAATACTAGTTTAAATACTATAAATATCTTTTATTATTTAGAAATACCTATTTTTATAAATACTCTGAATAGATTTCATAAAAATACTTTCTATAAATATGTAGTACTAATCTATGGAGCTCTTTGATTTCATGTTTCCACAATTGTAGACATTTAATTTTGTTGGAGTGGTTGTGTTCACACTAGCTAGTGGTTTGAGTAATTTTTAAACTAGTTTTATTTTTATCCATGTTTATACCCACTCAAAGAGTTAGGCTTGATTTGGATTATTTTTTCTTATAGTCATTGGGTTATTTTATTTATGTGTATGAACACTATTTTATTGTGCATTTATTTAAGATAATCTACCTATATTCAAATTCTACACAACAACTAAGTGGTGGTTATGAAACCAAATCAAAATCCTATTTATTGGGCACTCTTATTGATTCTTATAGACTTGTGGATGAGAGAGGAAGACTAAAAATTGTCTATTATTCTTGAGGTAATAATGAAGAGACTAGATTGTGCATAATGTCTAAGGTAATGGTGTGACGTAGTGATCCTATAATTGCATGAGTGCATATATCACTCCATCATGGTATCAGAGATACTTCAACAATCATTGATTAGTATTTTGTGTCTTTATTCATTTTTTAGGTGTGAATATAGAATTTAAATTTTTTGTTGGTCTAGCCATACAATCTCTTTATTGTATTTGATGAGTTTGGATTAGTTGGCATTGGTTTATGTTTGTATCATCTTTGGCATTATTGCTTTTATCTTGGGCCTTCTATAAGACCTATCATACCTCAGATCTATTTTTGTTAGGTAATATAAGTTTGGTTACAATAATAAGTTAAATAGTCAGATCCACCACTAGAAGGATGCTTCTCACAACTCCTTGACACCTTGGCTTGACATCAGTGATATTGGTAGGATCTATGCCATAATACAACTTAATATTATCAACATATGTTTTTTGATTTTTATTGGAATTTTTACACTTATGATTAGTAGTCTTTCATGACACTTATATTCCCCTTGTTTTATGTTAATCAACACATTTTTATGTTTGAACCTACCATTCAAAGAGTGTATGTGGATTCTTGAGGTAATGACAACCTATATATGTGAAATTGGGATCCTCCTCCTCATGCATGCCATTTAAAAAAAGAGTGATGCAAACTCTTGACCTATCTATCTTGACATAAACACTTAGAAACCTACATATTGGATCAATTAGTTAAAGATCAATTTGACCTTTGTTTCTTGTCTCAGATATGCAAAGGATCTCGATGATTTGAGATTCCTCTCTATCATGGTAGTTTTATGATTTATCTAGCTTAAACTCTTAGGTGATAGTTAGTAATTTTGACCTTCATTGAGCTCAGTGATAGCTAGTTGATTGGTGTTGATTGAATGACTTATTAGATTAAAATATAATTAATCCTCACACACACACACAAAACACACACACACACACACACACACACACACACACACACACACACACACACACACACACACACACACACACACACACACACACACACACACACACACACACACACACACACACACACACACACACACACAACCATCCATGGTTTCGATCAAACGGCTTTTTTCCTTAATTTTTATTTCCAAGACCAATTATGGAACCAACTAGAAATTTTCATGAAGTTTGGGATAAGTTTAAGTTTATTTTTTTTTAAAATGGCCATTTAAGTAGCTTTAAGACCATAGTCCTTCTCTATGCTTGATTTTCACATGATAACCTATGTCATCTTCTCATGTCACCAATCCATTACTTTAGCTACCTCCACAATCCACATAAAGGTTGGTTATATTATTTAAATCCAATTTTATGGATTTCAGTGTTTGAAATTATGCATAACACACTTGGCAACTATAAAATTTATAATAAATTTCAATCCCAATGTTAAGGGTTCAATCTCAAGTAGGATATTAATTTTTTTTTATAGTAGAGGACATATTAAAGGTGAGGTGACTTAAAGAGGGGAGACATTTTTTATGTTTTTTTTTTTTTGGGGGGGGGCATTTTATAAAGGTGGAAACAGTCTTTATTAAAGTGTGATTTTAGTGGGGACTTATCATTATTTTTGAGGGTACATTTTAATATGTGGAAGACATCACTTTGTGGGGGAATTTGTAATTAGTGGGACACTTTATTTAAAGTGGTAAAATTTTATAAAAGGAACAGGTATTATTGTAAAGGGTAAAAGTATTATTTTTTGCATTTATCTCAACTATTGAAGACAGAGGGTGAGGTCTAGTCTAGTAGGAGGATAGACACCCTCACAAACCAAAAAAAAGAATTCTCTCACCTTAATTTTTGAAGGTTGTTGCTAATTTTACCCTCTCAACCCACACTTTTTCTCATGAACACATTTTCAATGTTAACTAACATCCATTCTAGGAGGATTTTTTAATGGAAAATTAAGTTTTTTTGGTACCCTAAACCCCCACACCCTAACCCTTTGTCACTTGTATAATTTTGATGCATTTTTGGTAGAGATCGATGTCATGTAGCTTGTGTTTTCTGTCCATATATTTCTCTTATTTTTTCATTTATTTATGATGTGCCTATTATTTTTGCACACTTTATGAATCCCACTCTCATTCCATTTACTTACATGCATACTTTTTGAGAAGCATACCATTTTTTTTATCTCTCAAATGATTCATTCCATAGGTCACACTACTAAACTTGTGGTCATTAATAAACATCCATAAGGCATTACTACCCCTATCTAGCCTATTACATGGATTGGTCAGCATGTCATTGGTTTATTCAACAAGTGTTTAATCATTAATGGGATCCTTTGATGATAGAGCTCATATTTTTGTGTTTTTTCTCCTCTTCATGAGGATGTTGAGTAACATGAGCTCTATTGTACGTTTCATTTAGGCTTGAATAACTTGATATTATAGTTATCAGACATGATCATCCTAACACACATTAAAATGTTTTTTGCATGCTCTTATTATATTGTTTTCACCTAATTATATGCAAGAATAATCCTTCACCATTTGTATTAATTTTGGATGGATTTTAGATAACTTGTGGAAAAATCAACATTTTTTATGAGGATTTTACCAAGATGGTTCCTCCACTATTCAACTTCGATGTCTACACATAACTCCTTTATTTTAGGAGAAAATCTCTTGTTTTTAATGGAATCTTCTACATATTGAAAACATTATGGGATTTTTGCTTCATTTGGTGTTTTTGTTTTTGGGATATTTTATACTCACAATGAGTTATAAAGTGCCATGGGGGGTTTGTTGATTCAACCTTGTCTACCTTCATGCATTTGTGTGATTCATTATGGGAATATTTTCACTCTTTAAGTTTCTTGGATTTCCCATCACCACCAGGGCCATCTTCTTGATATATCATTTATCTATAATTTTGACACTACTTTTTTGATAATTAACATTTTCTCTATCTTAAAGTGTAGCTATTCTAGTGAATCTTAGTGTCAACTTATCTTCTTCAATAGTTTGACATAATATTATGTCATGATATGGAGCTATTATGGTAAATACAATGTCATCTTGTTAGTGTTAAATTAGTGGATTTATCCCACACATACATAATTTTTTTGCATCATTCCACCCAGTCAGCAGCATGGGGGGTATGGTGCAGATCTTGCTTTTTCAGTTATCATGTTCCTTGCTAAACTCTGACACATCACATCTTCTAGAAATAGATCAAATTTAGTTGGTGAACCTTTTTTGCACTATCAACACCTCAAAAAATATATTTTCATTATATTTATTCTAGTTAATTATAGTATCAGTTATTTTTTTGTGATCAAGCAATGGATCCATATCAATCATGAAGATTTGAGTTCTATTAAGAATTTTGAGTCCACAAAGTGTATTTATATTTTATGGCCTTCATTCCATCTAGTGCACCTACTACAACATTATTCAAGTAGTAATTCATTTGATTTATTTAGATGCCTTGAAAAATATGTTTTACTCTCTTGAATTTAGTTGTTGTTATTGGTTTTTGGGTACCATGTGGTGACATATTTCATCCTTGGTAACTCTTTTTTCTAGTTTTTCATGATCAATGTTTTTTATAGAGTGAGCCTCATATAGAGTACCAGTTCCTATTTAGTTTGGTGGTTATAATGACTAAACATTGATGTATTCTAGTATGATGGATTGGTTACCATAGGGACACTTTATATTTCATTATGATTTATACATGGGTACCTGATTGGGCCTAATTGCTAGGACATTCAATTTGTTTGAATTATATTTTCTCACTCCCTATGTTACACTTAAGGGATAGTGTTGAAGTGGTTGTGTTCAAACTAGCTAATGGTTTGAGTCATTTCCAAACCAATTTTATTTTTAATCATGTTTACATGCACTCACAAAGCTAAGCTTGATTTGGAGTGTTATTTTATATACTTGTATTATTTTATTGTGCACATATTTTTTTGTGTACTTATTTAAGACAATATAACTAAATTTGGGTTGTTCAAAATAACCAATTGGTTGTGAAACTAACTTAAAATCATATTTATTAGGAACTCTATGGATTCTCCTAGACTGGTGGAGGACCAAGGAAGACTAAGGATTGTGTATAATTCTTGAGGCAATAATGAATCAACTAGGTTGTGGATAATTTCTATGTTAATGGTGTGTAGGAGTGATCCTATGGTTACATGAATGCATATAACACTCCATCAGATCTTTATTGATGTTTATTTTTGCAAGTTTCTATTTATAAACTTTATATATATAGAATGAATATAAAACCTATCCTAAAACATTCTCTCATTCTTTTTTTGGTCTACTAGACCTAAAAATCAATTATGGACATCTTCAAAGGCAATTATGTGCATCTTTGGAGCTAGACTATGTATATCTAAAGTTAGGACTAGTGATCTCTAGAGCCAAGATGGAGATATTTGGAATTAGATTCAAATGAGCATAACATTTACTTACGAATTCAAATCAAGATGTATTTTTTTTCCTATTTTCTCAAGAAAAATCCAAATATGCAATTAGATTCAATTTTAAGGATGTTTTTGAGGATTTTATTACCTTTTTTACACGTGTATTTTAGTCTTACATCTTCACATGCCAAAATAAAAAATAAATAAACATAAAAACACAATCTATTTTTGGTTTATGAAATATTATTTGTATGCCTTAGATGTTATTGCATCACTTTTACATCTTTTTTAAAAGAAACTAAATAAAATTGAAGATGATTTATATGGGACTCTAAAGCTACTGATGATCTTTGAAGTAACTTGATATGGAACTCTAGAGATATTGATGATCTCTAGAGATGCTTCTAGTTTGATCTTGATTTGGCATTTTAGGACTTCAATATTTTATATCTACATTGATTACTCATTTCATCTTGCACAAACAACATTTGTCATCTATTCTCTAGGAAATTATATCATAAAATAAAAATAATTTAGATTATAGTAATTCTTAAAGAATAGACTAGGTGTATATTCTATAATTCATTATAAACAAGCATAAGTTATTAAAAAAACATTGAAGTAAAATTTAAAACATGATTTATGGAAGAGAAAATGGTATTATTTACTGATATAATGAGATGTATTATGGTCTCATCAGTTAGTAGAGTGCCACCAAAATATACCCAACATGACTTTCAACATAGAGATCAAGATTGATGGGATCATGGTATATTCTGGTGGCCACTTGTTTTTTCCACCCCTCCCCCTCCTCTCAGGTAGATACCCTATCCCTCTAGAGGATTTAGAGGGTGATCATCACCTAACATTGATCTTGGTCACGGAGGGTTTGATCCTCTGGGGGAAATGAACTATGAAAATTTCCCCAATTAGATCTTGCCATTTTGCCTTTCCATGTTCAAAATAAATAAGTATAAGAAGAGAATAAATAATAAAATTAGAGAGATTATGGTTGTACCATACTTGATACCTCTCCCCTCACTATGAAGGTTAGTGTGACAAATTTGATAGTCCTCCGTCATTACTTCCTCCTTTTGCAAGGTTGGTGGCTCTAGTTGCATACTGTGTTATTATTTTTTAGTCTCTTCAATTTATATTTTCAACTATGATGTAATGGTTTTGTATTAATTTTTGTTTCTTAGGTTCTCCCAATGTGTTTTTGTTTTGGGGTGTGTTGTCATAGCACCTGTCTTTTTGATCGTACATATATTATGTTTTTATTTCTAAATATGATGCATGTTTCAATTAAAAAAAGACCCTATCTACATACAATACAACACCCAAAGTACCCAAATTTGACCCAAAGCACTGACCTGCTAGGAACTATGTAGTATAATTTGGGTCATTTGAAGGCACCTATGTTTGATTTGATCCCACTCTATCTTGTCATGCCAAACCCTATTTTAGAATTTGACAAGGAGGAGATAGAAGTAGTTATATAAAATGAGGATTTTTCTCATCTAAGGGCATTATTTTTCACTTTGTTAAACTTTGGCTAAAACTATGAAGTTTTCATGCTTGGATCTTGGAGAAATTATAGTCAATATTGTAAGGTAGATTGGAAATATATCCTTGTGAAAAAAAATAGTAGTGGTTTTTTATTGCTTAGGGGAAAAAGATTTGATTTTAATCTATATGTGGTATATGGATCACCATCCTTTAGTAATGAAACTATGGTTTCCTATTTTCAATCCCCTTATTGCACCATTCAATGTCAAACCCATTTAGGTTTACCTTCCTCATCTCCCTCTCTAGTATTTTTTTGAACTCTATTTCAAGGCAATAGGAAATGCCCTTGGAGTGTTTTTACAAACTGACCCAACCACTACCTTATTATCCCACACTATATTTTATAGAATACTTGTCAACATAGACATATCAAAGAACCTTACTAAAAAAACGATATAAAAGTAGAAGACCAATTATGGTCTTAAACTCTAGATTATGAAGGAATGTCCTTTCATTTATATGGTTGCTTTGAATTTGGACACCTTTCCTCAAAATGCATAACTCTAATATAAATAATGAAACCACTTAGTGTAAAGATTTTATCTCAATCCATATAACTATGAAGGGGATAATTCAACGAGTAATGGATTGAACTTATGTTCAAAATACCTTGAGTCCCTTGAACCAATGGAAAAAAATTACTTATAAAAACCCTGATCAGGTGTTGGGAGAGATTTTGAAATCCTATTCTAAAGAGAAAACCTCATGTGGAAACTACAAAGATTAAAATCAAATTGTATTTGTTATTATTTTCTCACACGAGCCAAATATAGATGATAAAAGTGACTAGACATTGGTAAGAATAAAGAGGAAGGAGGTAATTAATAAATAGGTAGATGGAAAGGATGAATATCTATTGAATATTGAAAGGAAATTAATGAGGATCAAGAGGAGTTCACACTGACTGTCAACAACGTTTTTATTGGTAGTAGCTTCTTATTGGTTGTTTGGTGCTTGGGTAGATTATTGTTTATTTATTATGTTTGTGTCACATGGGCCATTGGAAGAGGAATTACATGTGTTATTTTAATTTTTTTATATATTTTTCTCCACTGTACAAGGTTTTGAGGCCTTTTAAAACTTGAACCTTTACTGTCATTAAAAATAAAGAATATTTTAGAATGTAGTAACAAATAAAAATAAGTGGTTTAATAATAATACTTGATTTTTCATGGTTCTATAGATATTTGTTAAAAGTTAAAAAAAAAAACAAAATATGTTCATATGGTGAGGCAAACAAAACCTAGAAAAATTAGATTAAATATAGATTAATTCCTAGTGCATTGTTTAGGAAACAATTGTGATCTGTTCTTAAAAATTCAAGTAATTATTTTGGAAACTTTTGTGTGAGTAAAATATGAATTGATAATCATGTTCGTCTACTCCATGGCTCTGAAATACACATTCAACTATCCATAATGTTTCACCAATCTAGGGAAACTTGTTTGCTTCTCCACAATCCTAATAAAACATCACAGACCAAAAAAATGAGGGATGAATCCAAGGGCATGTGTTACCTCTCAATTATTATCCCTCTTTTAGGGGAGATTTAAAAATCAACATGCAATGAATACTATTTTACTTATTTTGGATTAATTTTATTTAAATAAAATAATACTAGGATGATTTAGATTTTGTAAAACATAAAAATAATAGCCTAATATAAAATTTGAGAAATGGATATATTAATATTATAAATATAATATTGAAAATCTACAATGCACCAAAAGAGAGATGTAATTAAAGTATTTATGCATTTTATTAATAATAATATCATCTCATATTTGAAAAAATATTTTGTATGCTATGTCACTATTCAAATTATAAAACTGTAACTCAAATCATGCCATGATACTATCGGTAAAAGTGAGATCCTTATGTCAAATAGTACATGTCTTAGTTATGAAAAAAATGTCCCTATAGACTTTGTGGTATATGAAACCTCAAACTATTTTGCCTCTTCTAGTAAATTATTCTTATGTGTACACTGGCTGTTTCTCTAGATTTTTGCTAATTACATTTAAATGAGAAAGAAACCAAGGTTAAGAGGTTATGGTTTTGATGTTACCCAGATTTAGTGTGCATCGTATCTAAGCCTTGTGGGAGCTCCTCTTTGGCTATGGAGGAAACACCTACAGTAAGAATGAAACTTAAATAAGAAAGATGTTAGAAGAGGCTATGGTGGACTACCAAGCTACGCGCTCGGTCCTGGATGCGTGAAGCTCCTAAAGGGACGACAGTCCACTATTTAAAGATAAAAGTATTGTAAAGGAAGAAATGATAAATGACTAAAGAAATAGAAAAGTAGATGGTGTGTACCTATTCCATATAGTCTATGTATCTTAGAATGCTACAGAAGGCTAGCTAAAGGTTCTGTCTGGTCTAGATGGGCTGTTTGGATGGCTTTTTGGTTTACTGTTTCAGAACACAGTCAATGACATTAGTGGGTTTGTTGAGGTTGGTCGGTAAATGGTGCCGACATTAGTTGGGTTGCCGATATTGGTCTAGCTGAAGGTGCCAATGTTGGTTGGTTTGCTGATGTTGGTTTGAGTTGTAGATGTCGACATTAATTGGTCTACCAATGTCAGTTGGGGTCATCAGCGTTGGATGGCTTTTAGTGTATTTCTGAGATAGATAGAGGGGTTTCTAGAAGTTCAAAGGTTGGTGCAGGGTTGTGGGAAGGTGAATGAGGTCTGAGGAAGGGTATAGGTAGAAGATTGGTGTGAAAAGGGGGTGAGAACAAGGGGAAGGCCTTTCAGCCCCTCCATAGAAGAAGTCGGGCCTCTCGATAATATTTAGAAATATCAATGAAAAATAATTGACAATATATTCTAAAACACTGAAATGAAAACCAGAGTACTTAGCTTTATAAGGTGAAGAACCAGAGGTGTCAGAATAGTGATTCTTATTATGGCTGATGTGATCGATATTGTGAGCTAATGAAGCAAACACAGATTGATTCAATTCAGTAGCTTGAGGTCCTCATACAATCTTTCAATCCAGTCTCTGGAATGATTTGTGCAGAGCTTCGATAGCCAAGAGAACAATAGTTGAGTTCTAGTGCTTGAAATCTCAGAGTGTGCATGCCAATGTGTGAAAAGGTGACCTTAGCTCAATGTTAGAGCTTGGCTTATGTAATTGACGTCAGTGATCCCACCTGCATCGACATAGAACTATCGATATCAACAGTGGGTTGACCGATGTCGGTGGAGAGAGAATAGGTAAAAGGGCTATTTTTAGCTCTTTGCCTGTTTCTCCACCCACCAAGTGCCTTTTCCATTGGAGAATGATCAAAATAAGGGCTTATGAGGCATGAGAGTTGGTTAGGGAGTTAATATGGGGTGAGAATAGGTCATGGGTAGTTAGAGTTTGGAGGACCTAGTCTCAGGCTGACTCATATGCTAAGAAACAGTCTTAGGGTGAGGTGTCTAAGTGAGATGTCCAAGGTGAGGTAATTAATTTGAAATAAGTAGTTTTTAAATTAATAAGGTGTGAAAGTGTGGGTTAGGAGTGTTAATGTTTATAAGGGGACCAAGGGGGGTTGACATAATATTGGTGTCTACATTTTCCCCTTTTTGTCTTATGGTTTGTTTTGACAAATTGCAAGACAAAAATAGATGTAGGTTGCCCTAGGTATGAGATGAGGTATTCCCCCTCAAAGTGGGAATTGAGAGAAGGTAATCCAAAATCAGGTGCCAATTTGATAGGCAATGGATGGGTAGGGTGAGTTTAGAGTGTGAACACTATAATAGTTGAGATTGCGCGTATACTACTTCAATTGATAGGCAAGTCAAATTGTCATAGGAAAGGTCGAGGAGGACTAAAATCAAAGTAACCAGTCCCTAGCTTATTAGTGGTAGTTGATTGGGTTAAAATGATCAAAGTTGTAGCTCTAATGGTCAAGGAAGACTAAAACCAAAGTAACCGATCCTTAGCTTATTAGTGGTAGCTGATTGGGTTAAAATGATCAAAGTTGTAGCTCTAATGGTCGAGGACTAAAATTGAAGTAATCGGTCCCCAACTTATTAGTGGTAGTTGATTGGGTTAAAACAATCAAAGCTATAACTCTAATGGTTGAGGAGGACTAAAATTGAAGTAACTGGTCCCTAACTTATTAGTGGTAGCTGATTGGGTTAGATTGATCAAAGCTATAGCTCCAATGGGCATCGTGTTCTAAGTATCTAGGCTAGGAAGTGCTCCTAAAAAACATGAAAATGTCACAGATATTAGGAATCAACTTGGTTGTGATTTAACAATAGGTGTGAGGGGCACGTACAATTTGCTAACTATTCATGAGGTAGCATATGCAATCAAAACAACCAAGGCAAAGTTGTCTTGAAAGTGGTCATGGTCTGAGGAGATAATCGTAACCTCTGAAGTCATTTGTCGAGTCAGGCTAAGATATAAGTGATCTCGAGTGTTGTTTATTGTGGTTAGGGAGATGTATGTGATCTCTAATGTTCCCCATGAGAAGTCTAAGGTGACTTCTACAGTGTCAGGGTTGGATGTTTGGTCATGATTTTGGGCAATTTTAGAGAAGACCTATGTTTTTAGGTCACCAACGTCAGTTAGGCCACCGATGTTGGTAAGTAGTTGAAAGGATTTTGTGTTCATATTGTTAATGCTAGTTAGACAACCAATGTCAGTAATATAGAAAGGCATTATTTTGCTGATGTTGGTAGAACATCAGCAGATGTCAGTAGCCTAGGGCATAATTTTGCTGACATCAGCGGCCTAACAAACTTGACAAAAGTAGATTGGTGACCCACCAAAAGTCATTTGTGACTTTTGAAATGTTGAAAAAGAAAGCTCTAAGTTTTTGAGTGATAGAGACCTCCTATTTGTTCGTGTCAGTAGTGCTAGGTGTCAGGGTGTGAGTGGTGAGGAGTGTTGGTAAGTGTTGGAGTGTTTGTGAGTTTTTCAGAGCATTGTGGGCCATCGGTGATTGGATTGAGGAGCCAAGGTAGATGGAGATGGAAGACACTGGAGGAGGCCCTATAGGAGGACCACCACCACCAACACTCATTATACCACCTCAGTGGTGATGATGAGATGAGGTAGGGTGTGTTATTTGAATTTTTTAATTGGTTGTGAATTTGATGTTATTTTTGTAATTTTTTGAGTTTTTAGCAATAGATCAGGGGGAGGTGTATTAGAAGGGTTGGTAGGTTAGGTAGGGTACTTTAGGTAGCTTTAGGAGTGTTTTGGGGGGGTTTTAGGGGTGAAGTGGGGAAGCCCTAAATTTTAGGGCTTGCCCCGTTTAGCCCTAGGGCTAAACCAGTCACCGATATCGATAGTGCCACCAATGTCAGCCGATAAAGTGACCTATGCCAATCAATTTAGATTTCGATGTTAGTTAGGTTAGATCTATCATTGGCATCCTAACTGATGTCGATTGCCTATTGAAGGTTGTTTAGGCCTTGAAAAGGTTGAAAATGATAATCCAGAGGGCCTAAGTCATGCTGATGCACTCCTGGGTGTGGTGATGGGCATATAGGTTTGTTTGATGGGAAAGTGTAAATCAATTGTGATAGTTACATGGTGATTTAGCTGAGCTAACCCCAGAAGACCTCATGTCAATTGAGTGCTACCTACATAGCCCATGTGAGGGGCCTCAGGCTGATGTAGTTCTCCTAAAAAGGGAAAGCAAAGGGTAGGTTATGGATTGGGTTTGACTAGGTTAGGTCATGGTTAAAGGTGAGATGGTTAAAAAGACTAAAAATGAGGTAGTTTAGGATAGGCAGTGAGCCTAGGGTTCAGGGTAGGTAGTGAGCCTAGGGTTTAGATACTTGGTCCATTAGGTAGATGAATGAACAAATAGTTGAGCTAACCTTAAAAGACCCCATCTCAATTGAGTGCTACCTACATAGCCCCTATTTTAAGGGCCTTAGGCCAATGTAGTTCTCTTAAAAGGGAAGAAGAGTCAAAGAGGTTGTTAGTTGTTTGTGTAATGTTTGCTAACATTGTTACATGTGTGTTGGTTGGATGTAGGCCAGGTAGACATTGACACTATGAGATCATCTCCCTACATTGTTGATGTGGATGCATTGAGACATCATAGGGGATGAGTGGGCACATATGGCCATTATAGGGCTTAGTAGGTTGTGGTGATATTGTTGAGTTGCTAGGTATGTCAATTTGATGGTGGCATTAATCGAGCGATGGGATCATACCACCAACACCTTTCACCTGTCGATTAGAGAGTTGATTGTTATGGTGGAAGACATGTACCAAATTTTGTAGTTATTGATACATGGAGTAGAGTAATATGCATGCTCAAGAGAGGAGCATGACATTCATATGGTTACATTTTTTGGGGAATACGCTGTTGAGGTGACCTACCATTTGGTAAGTTTTGCCTATGAGCCTATTTATGCTACTGATGAGGATGAGCATTGACTAGCTATCTTGATGATGATCGTCATCACTGTATATGCCCTTTCTAATGTAGATGGAGGGAGATTCCCAATCTCGATGACTAGGGTTTTGGCAGAGATGTTAGGGGAGCAGATAGTTTTTATGTGGGCTCTAGTATTTTTAGCTTAGTTATATAGGGAGCTATGGAGGATCAGTTGGTGGCAATAGTACAGCTTATGTGTGGGCCACCTCCTACACTATTGGGCTTATGAGCATATCATGGTTACACAACCTCTTGGCCTCCCAATAATGATCTAGGCCAGCTTTAGAGTTGGTTTCAGGTAGTGGCAAGAGGTCATGGCACAGACATGTGTGGATGCCATTATCTAAGATATTGATTATTATAGGGGGTATTAGATGCCCTGATCCCAATGGATATCATTTAGAGGCCATACTTGTTATATCTAGTGTTCAGAGGTCAGGTAGAGTAGCTAGTGGGGGTTTAGAGCCTGTGATGGGTGAGGGGTAGGTGAGCTGGTGAGCTCGAGAGAGTTCCTGCTAAGAGAGTGCAGTGCTAGTATGGACTATTATAGGATGTGCCACCTACTCTCCCATAATATAGAAATGATGATATTAAGGTACCCCTCCCACTACCAGAGGAGATAGAGTGGTTGGATTTTGAGGAGATACCCATAGATCTAGGTGTGGTAGATATGAGGTGTACGATGACCTACTTGGCTTGGTGGGTAGGTCACTATGCTAAGATTCAGAGGGGACCACCTCTCGATCTACAGGTGGTCAATAGAGAGAGGGATGCTGCCATTCAGGTGAGAGATGTAGCATGAGCACAGGTGGTAGTGCTTTAGGGATAGGTGATAGTTTTGATAGTGCAGGTGGTTGCCTTGACAGGGTAGGTTACTACATTACAAGGGTAGGTGGTTGTAGCCCAAGCATAGGTATTGGCAAGGTAGGGTTTTAGAGGGTAGGGTCCTATTTAGCCACCACCACAGTAGCTAGCTTAGTCACCTCCACAATAGCCACTGTAGCCACTAGTTCAGTAGGCACCTCAGCAGGCAGTGGAGTAGCCACCTCAGCCACAGCCATAGAGTTCTCTACAAGGCATGGCATCGAGATTGAGATTGATGGGTCCAACGTAGACTGTACCTATATCTAGGTAAAATACTACATTGGATGTGATCATGCATTATGAGGGTGTCATCAAGGAATTTTTATAGATCTAACAATATTTTGAGATGTTAGCTCAGTAGAGATATGTGTCGCATGCCATTGCCTCCATGTCTTAGAGATGATGACGGTCAGAGGGTGGAGACGATTTGTCATCTTCGTGACCACCACCACCACTACAACTGTGAGGTGTTTGTAGTTGTTGAGGTGTATATATAGACTGGCCTGCGTGCCATTGACGTGAGATGTACATATATTTTGAGAGAGGCATATATATATTGTACTGTTTCAGATATTTTTGATGTATACCTTCATTTGATAGTTATATATATATGAGATGTTTGAGATATTGACATGTTATGGATGTGACTTTGTGTTAATTGTTTTGGTTATGTTAGTGTTTTTAGCATTTCCCATATGTTTGATAGTACATGCTTGAAATGATGAGTGTATGATGATGTTATAGCCTTTTCCATATTGTGTGATGGTGTATGCTGTAACATAGGTTATGTGGTTTTTCATCCTTAACAATTTTACATATTGGTGATGGTGTATGATAAAAATGAAATGAGTTTATTTATGCTTCAACAAGTTTTCATATTGGTGATGGTATATGCTTGACATAAATTGTGTTTGGTTGATAGTTTCCATGTGTATTGTTTTCCATAGAAACAAATGTGAATGGGTTATGATAATTTATATAACACAAATTGGTATTTTCATTAAATAAATCATGATGTTATGTTAGTGGTTAGAAAAGGTTTTGGTTGTATTTTATCAGAAACATGTGATGTTATTTATGATTAAATTGAGTTGAATGTTAGGTTCATAACTTTATAGTGAAAATTATGAGATGACAATATGCGAGCATATAATTTTAAGACACTGCATCCTAAAAGATAAACTGGCATGTGACGAAGGTGTGTAAGAAGTGAAAGGCACATTGCTCTTTCATTGAAAAGGACCATAATGATAAAATAAATAGGGTTTTTGCAAATAAAAGCCCCATTCATGCATTACATCATTGACCATTGGTTTTTTGTTAGAGAAGTACCCTCATCACTTGACGTTAAGTGAGCTCAAAATCCCTTGGGTATTTTGAGGTAATAGGTGTGATTATGTGATATGTGAGGATAGCATAACCCTTTTTAGTAGGGACAATTTTTCCCCTTTTATAGGTGACCCTAAGAACGACTATAAACAAGTCCATGACTTAATAGTTTGTTAGTCAGTTTTTTTTAGAGACTGATCAATGTGGGAAGTCTACTTGGGGATGTTGTTTTTGTTTTGTGGTCATGTGAAGCTAATCGATGCGAGAAGCTTCTAAGAGGGTACTATTTTTGTAGCAAAATTTGGGCATAGCCATCCTTTAAGGGAGTGGTCTATATTTTGCTTTGTATGTTTTGATTTCTTTGAATAACTGTCCTTCAAAGGAGTAGTCTATTAATTATAGCAATAATGCAGCTATCCTTCGAGGGAGTAGTCTACATTTATAGTTTATGACCTTTGAATATTTTGTTAGGCATCCCAATTTTATGTTTTTTTTGTTAACTAAACTTTTAGTCATGGACTAGACTATAGAGGTTTAGGGGTTTCCTTTTTATTAGGATAAAGCATTAATGCTTAAAAAAGGGTTAACTAATTTTCATAGGGAAAAAGGGTTGAAAGGAATAGGAATGAGGATGATGGGGGTTGTTCAAGGGATGAGCTCAAGTTAAACATCAAGTGAATGATTACTTGGTTAATAGTAAAATGGTCACAGATGCAAGGCATTAAGGGGCTCAAGTTTTGGCTAGCCTTTGAGAGAAGACAGATGATAAGTCCCTGATCCATACTTGTACATTATTATATAAGGTCCAAGCAAATTAGGAGCAAAATTGCCTTGTTTGCTTCTTTCCATATTGGTCACGTGTTGGTTTTCTTTAAGGATGAGATCTCTGATTTTGAAATCTCGCTCTTTCAAATTTTTTTTGTAGGCAAGCTTGATGTGATCTTGTTAGATATGAAGATGATTAAGAGTGGAAAGATGACGTTCATCAAGTAACTCGAGTTGTGTTAATTGATCTTGACAAAAGTCATCGTTAGAGAGCATGTCATGTAAGGAGATGTGAATAGAAGGTATTTGTACTTCAAGAGGTAAGATGGCCTCAGTTCCATCCACTAAGGAGAAAGGTGTAGCACCCATAGGGGTTCGGATGCTAGTGTAGTAGGCCCACAAAGCGAAGGGAATGTGAGTGTGCCAATCCCTTCTAGTGTCGTTGACCACCTTCATTAGGATTTTAGTTAGGATTTTGTTAGAAGCTTCTACCTATCCATTTTTTTTATGGATAGTTAGGCGAGGAAAAGCTGAGTTTGATGCCAAAAGCATCACAAAGCTTTTGGATGGTTTTGTTTTTGAAAGATTTGCCATTATCAGTGATTATCTTGTGAGGTTCACTGAAATGACAGATGATGTGGTGGTTAATGAAGTCAACAATTTTGTCAGCTTTAGTGGAGATGAGGGGAACAACTTCTACCTATTTAGTGAAATATTCAGTCACTATGATAATAGACTGATGTTAGAGAGATGAATGAGGCTTAATCTCACCAATTAGATCTAAGCCCCATTATGAAAAGGGCCAAAAATCTTTAGTAACTTGGAAAGTGTGGTTAGGGACGTGAAGTAGGTTAGCATGTTGCTAGCATTTGATACAATGCCGAACATAGTCACTACAGTCTTGGTTAAGAGTGGGCCAATAATAGCCCAGGCAGAGGATGCACTTTGTAATCGAGTTACCACTAAAATGTCTACCACAAATACCATCATGGACTTGTTTGATGGCATGAGATGTCTCAGTGGTAGTTAGGCATCAGAGAAGGAGGCCATCAAAACCTCATTTGTAGAGAAGACCCCCTATCATGGTGTATCAAGTAGTACTGTTGATAAAGGCCCACCATCCATTGCTAGAGAGGTTAGGAGGAATGATAGAATAAGTCAAGTAGTCAACAAGTTGTTTATACCAAACATCATGTGGACTAGAGTCGATATTGCCAACAAAGTTGATGTCAGTTGAGATATATGAGGGTAATGCCATATGGTGTACCATGACATAGATTCTTAAGGAAGCAGATGAAGATGGGATGTGTGAGGCGAGAGAGGCCATTGTGTCAGCAAACTTATTCATAGAGTGAGGAATAGTTTGTAAGAGATAATGGTCAAAAGACCCTAACAATGTGTCAACACAGTGTTTATATTGTTGAAAAACTTTATTTTTACAAAGATATAAACTGTTAATCTAATTAATGACTAGTTGTGAGTCACCAAAGATATTGATTGTCTTAATGCCTAAGAAAATGGTAGTTTGAAGCCCCAAAACTAAGGCTTCATACTCAGCCATGTTATTGGTGCATTCAAAGTAAAGTTTGAAGGATAGAGGCATGGGCTCACCCTCATGAGGGATGAGAATGACCCCCATACCCCCATTGAGTTGACATTTAGATCCATCAAAGAACATTATAATTTGATAGGGGATGTCATTGGTGGATAGCATGGCGATAGACTCATCAAGAAATTAACAGTTAGACAGTTGGTTATCAGGTAAAGGGGCATCTACTAGTTGGTCAGTGATCATTTTACCCTTTATAGACTTTGGTTGAATGAATTCCAAATCAAACTCAATGAGAAGCATGAGCCAACGAGCCATACATTGGTTTTGGTATGGCTTGGAATACATATATTTGAGAGGGTTAGTGTGGGTGATGATGTAAGTCTTGTGGTTGAGGAGATAGTGGCAGAGTTTGGAGGTGGCAAAGACTAATGCCAAGCAAAGTTTTTTGGTATGAGTATACTAAGTTTTGTAGTCAATGAGCATTTAACTTATATAATAAACTACTTGATCATGATGTTGTTCATCTCGATGTGCGATCATGGCACCTAAGGAATGATCTATTGCCAAAATGTAAAGATATAAGGGTTGGTCATCTTTAGGTGGAATAAAGACTGGTGGAGAGACAAGATAGCATTTAAGAGCCTCAAAAGCCTCTTAGCAATCCTTATTCCAATTAAAGGAGACATCCTTCTTGAGGAGGTGATGGAAGGGTTGGCATCAGTTAGATAGCTAGGAAATGAAGTGATGAATAGATTGAAGCTTTCCTTGTATGCTGCAAAGTTGTTTTAGGTTAGTTGGTGGGGGCATCTCGAGTATGGCTCGAATCTTAGCTGGATCTACCTCAATGTCATGGAGAGAAATGATGAAACCCAAAATCTTCCCTGAGAGAACCCCAAAGATGCATTTCTTAGGGTTGAGTCAAATGTTATATTGTAGTAGGTGAGTGAATATTATTTTGAGAATGGTTAGGTGGTCATGGTGAAGTTTGGATTTCCCCAGTAGGTCATCCACATAGTCCTCCATGATTTTGTGGAGGATATCATGAAAGATATAAGTCATGGCACATTGGTATGTAGCACCTGCATTTTTGAGGCCAAAAGGCATGACCCTATAGTAGAATGTCCCCCATGGTGTGATGAAGGTGGTTTTATGTTGATCTTATGGGGTAATCAAGATTTGGTTATATCTTGAAAACCCATCCATGAGGGATAACATCTCATGACTAGCTGTAAAATCAACAAGTTGGTTAATGTTTGGCAAAGAAAAGTCATTCTTTGGGCAAGCTAGGTTAAGGTCATGATAGTTAGTATAAATTCAAATTTCTCCTATTGATTTTGTGATAGGGACAATGTTTAACACCCATTGTGGATAATCAATGGGTTAGATAAATGAGACAGAGAGAAGACATTGAAGCTCCTCTTTGACAAGGAGTGCAACATGAGGATGCATCCTATGAAGCTTTTGCTTGACAAGCTTAGCTTCACAGTTCATGATGATGTTGTGGATGACAATGTCAGGGTCAATACCAGGCATATTGCTATAAGACCAAGCAAAGGCTTTGCTATGATCTTTAAGGAATGTGGTATAGTTTATTTGTTCCTGGGCATCTAAAGATTGACCAATCTTTAAAATGTGAGGAACATCAAAAGATGGGAGATTAATGTCAATAGTTGATTAATTTAACATAACCTATGTTTTTGAAGGAAGTGATCATTGCATGAAGGAGTCATCCGCACCCATGTAGGTGAGTATGGCATCATCATCTAGGCATTAGACAATGTTGATGCTAGAAGATTCATCATCTATCATGTCTGGATAAATGAGAGGAAGAGACCTTGATGCCTCACCTAGTTGATAGGTCAGGGGTTCTAAGTGAATGGTGTTTATGAAAAAAAAAAACTAGGAGGGATGGAGACCACTAACTCCGTAGGTGAGGGTGGGGGACTAGGTGAGGTTGGAGGAGAATGCTCTATGACAGTTTCATGGCAAGGGATCTTAGAGGGTTTTTTAGGTTATTTGAAACCCACACCATGTCATTTCTTGGCATTTTTGATTGCCTCATCATTTGGAGGCTCAATGGGCTTGTGGGGACCTTGTTCATAATGCCCAAAGCCAAAACCCTTTTATGCAGACCTATAAAGACATGTGTGAGCAAAGCTAGGTTTGCTAAGGAAGGAAAAATTGCAAGTGAATAGTCAGGGTGATGAGAGAGGATTTCGAATAGTAGGAGCCTGATCTAGCCCTCCATAGGTGAGATTAGTTTGGAGGTTGGGAGGACCATATGGGATGATCATTCTGATGTGATGGTCATAGCTAGGGTGGTGATCAAGTTTTCCATATTCCTATGGAGTTTGGAACATGTCAAGGGTAAGCAAATAATACTCCCCAAGTGAACGGCACTAGAAGGTATAGGTATCTTCCATAGGATCTTTCGTGGTCACTTGAGGAGTAGGTGTAGGTGTGACCAGTGTCTGCGAGCTTGTCGAGGCTTCTATGGGCAAAGGTGGTGTTTGGGTGTTTATTTTAAAAGGGATGAGAACATCATTAGGTTGGTAGGTCATATTGCATGTTTTAAAGGGGGAAGGGTCAGTAGGAATGACATGAACCTGCCCCTCATGTTCAAACTTGACACAACAATGCAACATGGAAGGGACACAGGTCATGGAACGTATCCAAGGTCATCCCAATAACATGTTATATTGGAATTCCCCCTAAATGATATAGAAGAGTTATGGAATTGTATGTGGGATAACATGAACATGCAAGACCACAGTGCCAATGGTAGTGGTAGTGGCATCGTTGAGAGAACGAAGAATTGCATCAGTTTTTGACATGTAATTCTTCAAAAGGGCTAGTTGATCATATGCATGGGTAGAAATGATGTTGATGCTAGCACCTCCATCAATCATAACTTGCTTAATGTGAGTTTGATCAACATAAGCCATGATAAAGAGGGTAGAATCCTGATCTTCTAGGTTGTAGGCAGGAATCTCAAAATCACTAAAGGTGATAGAGGCAACGGTGGGTAATGATTTGACTAAAGTAGCTAGTGGTTGGGGGTCTTTAGGTTAGACCTCCATTGCCTATAAATCTTTGATCAAGGCTTGGAAATGTTGTGGAGAGCTTTGTATTAGGTCATATAAAGACATCTTCACAAGGGTTTGGTAAATTATTTCACCATGGAGTCGTGAATTGCCCTCGAAGATGTTGGTTAAGATGTGCCCAAGATAGAAATCTTGGGCTTTGGTGGTGGAAAGGGATTGGTGAATGGATATGTCCAAGGGGTAGAAACCCGCTCTTTTCCTTTATCCTTTAGGGTTTGGGACTTGGTGGACACATTAATAGTGTTGATTTCAAATAAAGGGGGAGAAAGTGGTAGAGGGACCATAATCTCACGTTGAGATCTTGATTCAAGTGAGGAGGTTTAGGAGGCTTGGGATGGTGTTGATAGTTTGTCAAAAAGATGGTCAAGAGAATCCTTAATGAGAAGGGTGTCCTTTTCTAAGTGTTGGTGAATGACAACCTTAAGAGCATAACAACTCTCAGTATCATGCCCAAGTGTATGATGATACAAGTAGATTTGAGTGTCATTGAACCAAGATGGTTTTGATCTGAGAGGTTGGTATTGCTTAATGGGCAGGAGATAATGCTAGAAGACTACAAAAATTGGTGTAACAGTGAAGCATAGGAAACCAATAATGGGTCTATGCTCGTTGTTGCAGTAGGGGTTGACAACTTCTATTTAAGAGTTATAGGGGGAGTTTTTTGTACCACCTTTTTAGTTGCTAGTGTTGCCACACATGTAGATGGCACTTTCTTGATGAGAGGTGTCAAATTTCTTGGAGAAAATATGTTTTTGATGGGTAAAGTGAGTAATGGAGGTAGTTTGTCTTTGTGAGGTTTTGGAATAAGGAGCACTCCTATTAATATGGAAGGATGTGGACCCAAGATAGAGGGCAATGGTGAAGGTGGGGGAGGAGTAGATCAACGTGGTTTAACATCCTCCTTTAGTATGGTGTGAAGACTACTACTATGTGGGGTGAGGTTCAAATCTAACTTCACTTGTGGGTGAGTTAGGTTTGATACAGGGTGAACACCGAGAGATCTAATTTGTTTTAACATGGTTGACACCTATGAGGGTTTAGATTCAGATGTGGAAGGTTGAGATTCTGATGATTTAGAAGTGGAAACTTGATCCTCATCAGAGACTTTGGGGTAAATTGTCATGGAAGGGTTCGCTATATAAGGTGAAGTGAGATGTGTAGGATAAGGAGCCCTAAGTCACTCCCATAATGCCTCATACTCTAGGTTCCTAAAATAGAGGAATCCTAAGTTTTTTGCCAATCAAGAGAAGGGTTTAGATTACGTCACGTGAGGCCTTACAATCAGTCCTTTAGAGGATTTGGGTGATTGCGAGAGTGGAAACATGTTGGACATAGTGATCTCGGGCCAAAGGCGAGAGAGAACCATCACCGGATCTTCGTTGGCTGAAGTGGGTGAGGTGGTGAGTTCTTCTCTCAACAAAGAAGGGATTGGAAAATTTGGCTCTTCAAGTGGATAGAACACAAGGATGATCATGCCTTCCATGTGTGGTTTAGGAGCGTGGAAAGTATGATCCTCCATTGGTAATAAGAAGGATAAGGGTGGGGCCACTGGTGTTGGTACCATCAAAGCATCCTCCAATATGGGAGAGGTCAAAGTAGACTCTCCTACATGTGAAAGGGGGTGGATGGAGGACTATCCTCCATCAGTGGAGGAAAAATAGGAGAGGAAGGCTCCTCTAAAGGGTAAAGTAGAGGGATGATGGCCCCTTTTACATGAGGGTGTGGGGTATGAATGGTAAATTCTTCCAATGGTATAAGAAGAGGGAAGGTGGGGGCAAGAGGAATAGGTAATATGAGATCCTCACAAGGTAGAAGAATGGGTAGAGGAGGGGCTTGATGTCGTGGGGGTGATACAGGTGAAATGGGTTCATCCATGCAAGGAAGAGGGTGAGGCAAATGGAGCTCTTCATTGTGTGGGGGTGGTATGGGTAAAATAGGCTCTTCTACCCATGGTGGAGAAATGGGTTGACCAACCTCTTCAAATTATGGGAGAGGTTAAATAGGAATGAAAGGAAAGACTATGTTGATCGTGCGTATGTTGCATTCTTGAGGGTCATCGACCATGGTCTGAACATTATTCTGACTTGGGGGATGGTTAGGAAATGGTTGCCTAAAGACATCCATGTTTTGGTTGGCCGGTGCATTAGGGTTATCCAAAATAAGGTCCCCTTTGTCTAATATGTCTTGAACAGTGTTTTTTAGGGTTTTGCAATTATCCGTGTCATGACCCTTGACACGATGATAGTTACAAAAGTTGGTTTCCCTATACCATGCAGGGATGGCTCGTGAGGGGTCAAATTGGATAGGTGGTCAGATTTGAGGGAGGTTGAGGACTCCATGCTTCACTAATTTATCCAATATAGAAGCATATGATTCTCATATTGGAGTGTATCATCACTGTTCATACCTTTGTTGGAATTGTCTAGTGATGTTTTGTGAATTGGAGGGCTCAAATTGGTTGGTTATGGTAGAATATGGTGACCTAAGGACCACAACATTTGCTGATCCCTTGGACTTGGGGTGGGAAGAAGAAGGTTTGGAAGAAGAAGGGTCATTGGGTTTTGTGATGGTATTTTTGTTACGCAATTTGACCCTATCTTCTTCGATTGCACGGAGTTCAAGCTTTCGGGCCATAGTGAAAGCTTCAATGAATGTGTGGAAAGTTTGAACCCACAGAGTGGATGACATGTGCTTGGCACATGCTCTTGAAAAGAGCTCAATGAGCTCAGGTTGAGGTAGTGAGAAGGAGAGTTAGTTAATCAAACCTCTCCAATGGGCGACAAAGTTTGCTATTAACACATCCTCAAATTGTCTAATTGAATAAAGGTCTGTGATGGAGACCTTCTTGGTAATATTGATTGAGAAATGATTGAGGAATAGCTAAGTGAGTTAAATGAAGGTGAAGAGAGAATGACTAGTAATGGAGCTATACCAGTCAAGGGTAGTGCCAGAAAGTGACATAGGGAATTTGTGAAGCAATAATGCATCATCATGCCCTATGAGGTAGCAAGCATGTCTAAACGCTCACAGATGTTATTATGGGTCCTCTTTACTCTAAAAGCGAGCCAATTTTGGAAGTTCCCACTAGTTAGGGTATGGTCAAATAGGAACTGAAGGGTGGATAGGTTTGTTATAGATTTGTTCATATGAAAGAACACTCCTCAAACTTGAAATAGATGTCTCAAGGTTGGACATCTTATCCATTATCATCTTAATTAGATCGACAGATGGATTGGCATGAGGGGCACCCCCTAAGTTATAGGGTACTTGGAAGGCATTGGAAGGGGCGTATGACGTACTTGGTTACATTTGTGTAGGTACAACATACTAATAGTTTGTCATAGGGGCCAATGTCAAGGCCAAGGGGGCTTATGCCATGAAGTTAGAGGGCACAACTTGACTAGATGCTACCAAGGGTGGTTGAATGGCGGTGACACTAGTTAAAGGATAAGTGGTCACTCTCGTGTTTATAGGTGCAAGAGTGGATGGGATAGAGATAATCAAGTTCTAGAAAGGTGTCAAACTTGGTTGAATTGTTTGCATTTGAGGGGGTACAAAAACCTTGATGGAGGTAGGGCAAGAAAGGATAGAAGGGGAGGCCAAATCTTGAACATTGGCCATGGTTGGGTTACTAGTCAAGGTAGTGGCCTGAGTGACCATAGGTTAGGTAGAAAATACTATTGATATCATTGCCACTTCAACCAAAGAAGTTGGCATCCCATAAATAGGGTTACCTGAAGGATCTCACATTTGGCTTCTAGTGAGATAATGTTGGAGAGCCTTGACGTTGTGGTCAAGGAATCTCTCAAAATCTTGATCCGCTTTAGGAACAATAGGAGGTTGATCAGGGGTAGGTTGGATAGGAGTATGCTCGGTGTCTAAAGTATACTCCATTAGATGACTTGGCACAAAGGGTGAAGGTGGGAGTGGCTATTGACTCGCATGGTCAACAAGGAATTTGGCTTGACTGCGTGTTAGGACCATCCAAGGTGAAAGGGGTTTAGGTTCTAAAAACTATGTTTTAGTTTTAGAAAACCAGAATTTGTGTTAAACAACAAGAAATTTGGGTTTTAAGCTTGTTGTTTGGATTTTTTTTTTAAATTTATTTATTGATAGTGACTGATGTTGGTTGTTTAACTGATATTGATTAGAAAATGTTGTCGATGTTGGTCAGTTAACTGATGTCGGTGAAGGTTTGGTTGCCGACGTTGGTGGAGAAATTGATGTTAGTTTCTATGTAATTCTAGAAACACATAAGAATGATAGTTTTTTGAAGGAGAAGATATTCTAAGTTATTTTGACTTCAAAATGGTACAACCTTACCAGCTCAAACACTCAGATAAAACTATCAGAATAGATGATTAGGCAAGCAACCTCTAAAACATTAGATTCCTAGGAATGAGTTTTAAAGTCATGGTGGCTTATGCCTTAAGAGAATGTGTTGGGAGTTGGGCTTGTAGAACAGTTCCTAGAGAGGAAGTCTATAGCTGGTTTCAAGTTATGTTATGGTGCTTAAAGATATCTATGTTAGGGTCAGTACGTGGCCTAGTGTTGGGGCTTGCTCCCCTCACTTCACGAACCCAGAGCTGAGCTGGGCTGCTTAGTTAGAATATACCTTCCCTATAGTTTATACTCTGCCAGAGAATAGAGTGGGTCCTCCTCTTGGTGGTGAAATCCAAGTAGGATCATTGGGTGGGGTAAGGTATCCGCTAGGTGATGAAATCCTAGATGGGCCTTGTCTCAAGTAAGTTTATGTGTTTGATTTAAAGTGATTGTGGTTTGGTTGTGTCACATTGGTGTACTACGATTCATTCATAATGCTTTAATTACTAAGTGGGATAAGTGTGCATTTAAGCAAGAATGAAATGTAGTAGTTTTTAACCCAAATTGAAATATGTTATTAAAATGAAAACAAATGGAGAAGAGGTAAAGAGTATGAGTTTTTCACTACTCTATGATGCATGCAAGAAGTAACAAGAAGAAAAAGAGATGTTCTTTTTAACCTCTGCTAGTGATTTCCTTTTGAAACAAAAAGATAAAAGAGGTAAAAAAAGGAGAAATAATTAATTAACTTTATGTAAAAAAATAGAAATTAAGAGAAGATAACTTTTTTATTTCTCAAGAAATAAAGGCAAAGAAGAGGGGATGCAAGAAGTGAATATTTTTCTAATGCATCTACATGAAAATTTGATTTTTAAAAGAAGAAGATTGAACCCAAGGAAAACTCTAAGGGTCCCACCAGGTGTGCCAGAATGTTTCTCTAGATTTTTGCTAATTACATTCAAATGAGAAAGAAATTAAGGTTAAGAGGTTATGGGTTTGATGTTACTTAGATTTAGTGCGCACTGTATCCAAGCCTTATGGGAGCTCCTCTTTGGCTATGGAGGAAACACCTGCAGTAAGAATGAAACTTAAATAAGAAAGATGTTAGAAGAGGCTATGGTGGACTACCAAGCTATGTGCTCAGTCTTGAAAGCGTGAAGCTCCTTGAGGGATGATAGTCCACTATTTAAAGATAAAAGTATTGTAAAGGAAGAAATGATAAATGACTAAAGAAATAGAAAATTAGATGGTGTGTACCTATTCCTTACAGTCTGTGTATCTTATAATGCTACAAAAGGCTGGATGAAGGTTCTGTCTGGTCTAGACGGGTTGTTTGGATGGCTTTCTGGTTTACTAGTTTAGAACATAGTCACCAACATTGGTGGGTCTACCGAGATCAGTCAAGTAAATGGTGATGACATCAGTTTGGTTACTGATGTTAGTCTGGCTAAAGGTGATGATGTCGATTGGTCTACCGATGTTGGTTTGAGTTATAGATGTTAACGTCGATTGGTCTGTCGATGTCAATTGGGGTCATCGGCCTTGGATGGCTTTTAGAGTATTTTTGGGATAAATAGAGGGGTTTCTAGAAGTTCAGAGGTTAGTGCAGGGTTGTGGCAAGGTGAATGAGGTCTGAGGAAGGGTATAGGTAGAGGATTGGTTTTAAAAGGGGCTGAGAACAAGGGGAAGGCCTTTCAGCCCCTCCACAGAAGAAGTTGGGCATCTTGATAGTATTTATAAATATCAATGAAAACTAATTGACAATATATCCTAAAACATTGAAATGAAAACTAGAGTACTTAGCTTTATAAGGTGAAGAACCAGAGGTGTCATAATAGTGATTCCTATTATGGCTGATGTGATTGGTGTTATGAGCCAATGAAGTAAACATGGATTGCTTCAATTCAGTAGCTCAAGGTCCTCGTACAATCTTTCAATCCATTCTCTGGAATGATTTGTGCAGAGCTTCAGTGGCTAGGAGAACAATAGTCGAGTTTTGGTGCTTGAAATCTTAGAATGTGCATGCCAATGTGTGAAAAGAATGCCTTAGCTCAATGTTAGAGCTTGGCTTATTTAACCAATGTCGACAATCCCACCAGTGTCGACATAGAACTGCCAACGTTGACTGTGGGTTGATCGACGTCAAAAGAGAGAGAATAGGTAAAAGGGCTAGTTTTAGCTCTTTGCCCATTTCTCCACCTGCCAAGTGCCTTTTCTATTAGAGAACAGTCAAAACAAGGGCTTATGAGGCATGGGAGTTGGTTAGAGAGTTAAGATGGGGTGAGAATAGGTCATGGGTAGTTAGGGTTTAGAGGACCTAGTCTCAGGTTGACTCATAGGCTAAGAAACGGTCTTAGGGTGAGGTGTCCAAGGTGAGGTAACTAATTTAAAATAAGTAGTTTTTAAATTAATAAGGTGTGTAAGTGTGGGTTAGGAATGTTAACATTTATAAGGGGACCAAGGGGGGTTGACACGATATTGGTATAAAATGTTTCTCCAGATTTTCACTAATTACATTCAAATGAGAAAAAAACTAAGGTTAAGAGGTTATGGGTTTGTTGTTACCCAGATTTAGTGCACACCATATCCAGGCTTTGTGGGAGCTCCTCTTTGGCTATGGAGGAAACACCTGTAATAAGAATGAAACTTAAACAAGAAAAATGTTAGAAGAGGCTATGGTGGATTACCAAGCTACGCGCTCGATCTCAAAAGCGTGAATCTCCTTAAGGGATGATAGTCCACTGTTTAAAGATAAAAGTATTATAAAGGAAGAAATGATAAATGACTAAAGAAATAGAAAAGTAGATGGTGTGTACCTATTCCTTGCAGTCTATGTATCTCAGAATGCTATAGAAGGATTGCTGAAGGTTCTATCTAGTCTAGATGGGCTATTTGGATGGCTTTTTGGTTTACTAGTTCAGAACATAATCACTGATGTTGGTGGGTCTATCAAGGTCGGTCGGGTAAATGGTGCAAATGTTAGTTGGGTTGTTGATGTTGGTATGGATGAAGGTGCTAACGTCGATTAGTTTGCTAATGTCAGTTTGAGCTGTAGATGTTGATGTCGATTGGTCTACTAATGTTAGTTGGGGTTGTCAACCTTGGATGGCTCTTAGTGTATTTTCAGAATAGACAGAGGGGTTTCTGGAAGTTTAGAGGTTGGTGCAGGGTTACAGGAAGGTGAATGAGGTCTGAGGAAGGGTATAGGTAGAGGATTGGTATGAAAAGGGGGTGAGAACAAGGGGAAGGCCTTTCAACCCCTCTACTAAAGAAGTCAGGCCTCTCGATAGTATTTATAAATATCAATGAAAACTAATTGATAATATATTCTAAAGCACTGAAATGAAAACTAGAGTACTTAGCTTTATAAGGTGAAGAACCAGAGGTGTCAGAATAGTGATTCCCATTATCGCTGATGTGGCTGGTGTTGTGAGCCAATGAAGTGAACATGGATTGATTTAATTCAATAGCTCAAGGTCCTCATACAATCTTTCAATCTAGTCTCTAGAATGATTTGTGCAGAGCTTTGGTAGCTAGGAAAACAATAGTCGAGTTTTGGTGCTTAAAATCTCAGAGTGTGCATGCTAATATGTGAAAAGGCAACCTTAGCTCAATGTTAGAGCTTGGCTTATGTAATCAACATCAGTGATCCCACCAGCATCAGCGTAGAACTACCAACATCGGTCGTGGGTTGACCAATGTTGGCAGAGAGAGAATAGGTAAAATGGCTATTTTTAGCTCTTTGCCCATTTCTCCACCCACCAAGTGCCTTTTTTGTTGGAGAATGGCCAAAACATGGGCTTATGAGGCATAGGAGTTGGTTAGGGAGTTAATATGTGGTGAGAATAGGTCATGGGTAGTTAGGGTTTGGAGGACCTAGTCTCAGGCTGACTCATAGGCTAAGAAATGGTCTTAGGGTGAGGTGTCTAGGTGAGGTGTCCAAGGTGAGGTAATTAATTTAAAATAAGTAGTTTATAAATTAATAAGGTGTGCAAGTGTGGGTTAGGAGTGTTAATGTTTAGAAGGGGACCAAGGGGGGTTGACATGATATTAGTGTCTACACTGGCCTTTGGCATTGTGTGTTGATCCTTGGTTTTCTTTTAATTTATTTGAAATACTAATCTTGATTTTGACCACAAGATTTTATTAAAAAATGGGTTCATATATTGGGTTAGATATTCTTAACCACTCCCTAGTGAGTGACTAAGCATTACCTATGATGTAATACTCTTAAAAGGGATAAAACCTCATGTACCAACCTCTATGTGTATGCAAAACATCATGACAAATATAGAATCCCATGTAATATTTGGATTTTGACACTTCACACCTTTTAACTTTGACATTTATGTGTATTTAGACTTAGATCTATGGCTACACCTTTGAGGAAACTTTCATATTTATATTTATTTGTTATAATGTTTCAAAAGGATGCTAGTGTATTTCTCAAGTAGTAATCCAATATTCAATTTGCGACTAAGTTTGTCTAACCTTAGGATAGATTTGTATTTATAACTAACTTTTTGATATTTTTTGCTATGATCAACCCATGAAATGTGTCTAGGCTAAACTAAATTATACTTCCCAATTTGAAAAATATTTTTTGAGATTTCCCAGAGATTTTTAATATTATTAAATACTTGACATAACCACAACTATCCATTCATTTTGAATATTATCTTGGGAGTGAAATCAATGATATGAGATTTGGAGATAATCCATTTAGGGTTTTGGAAATTTATTGCATAAAATGGGTTGAATCTAAATAAGTATGTCATGCCCATTTCCCCCCCCACTTAAATATATGCACAACACACAAATTCAAAGAACAAAATACCAATGAGCATGGATAGATACTAGAATCCATTCAATCATACATAAGAAAATATGAATCTTAAAAATATCATTAAGACTCATATAGGCACAAGCCACTCATTAATAATCCCACAATCCTAATTTTTTGGCCCAACATTTAAAAATTTATTCATGGGTCACATTAAATTTTAATTATGCTTATGATGTTGAGATGCCTATAAAAATTGACCTCAACCACTACTAATATAGTGGGGCTCCATGTGGTGACTTTGATAGGTACATTATCCATGTTAGCTTTCCTTCAATTTCCAAGGCCCACTTTTACAACCTGTCAATTTCTAGGTGACTATGTGAAAATATCCACATGTAAATAATTCACTAACTCACTTCCCTTCCACTCTATAAGGCTAGAATAGCTTCTTTGGGGTTGCAGAGTAGTAGAATTATGCCACACAATAACATTTCACTAGCCTATTGACTCACATGCTTTACACTTGATATGACCACCTTAAAAATAGTAGAGTATTAGGATTTTTTTCATGGAAACATCTTGATCACCCTCTTGCCCATGTGAGTTGTACCTAGTACGTATATCTATAAATAGTAGAGTAGCAAGATTTTTCTACATGGTAGCATCTTGCTCACTTGCTTGTCCATAGGTTTCAAACCCACTAAAAACCTCTATAAGATATTTAGTTGTTAGGATGATGCTGTGTGATAGAATCCCATAATATTTATTATCTAAAGGTTTTTAAATATACAAAGACATCTATGGGATAGCGACTCACTAAGATGATGCTATGTGGTAGTATCTTACAAGCTTGTTTGTTTAGAGGCTTGTACTTAACAAGGTCATTTCCAAGACTATAGAGTTATGATATTGTGCCATACGGTAACATCCTAATATCCCAACACTGATCATACAACTCAATATGATGAAATCACTCCTAGGTTTGTGGGATAGTGACACATGGTTTCCTTTGAATGACTCTTTAAAATGTTATAAAATTAACTAATGTAAACATATACAAAATAATTATCTATGATGCATCTAAGGAAAGTATAGGCATATATATTTAGCTGATGAGGATAATATAGCTAAGGAAAAGGACTAAATATTACTAAGTAAAATATTGCAAACCAATCAAAAGGTGACTAAGGTAATTAAATGTTGATTATGCCATTATTTTACATAGAATAATTTGACTAAGCTAAATTCTGATGTTAACAGATAAGTACAAAACATTAAGGATAAAATAAAATGATTTAATGAAATTGGATAAAACATCTAAGGCCAACTATTGAGCATTGTTCTTGTTGTTCAATTTTGGCATTGATGTTGTCATTGATGTCAAAGGTTCTTAAAAAATGTGTTCACGAGGTCCTTGAAGAATGTTTTTATTTGATAACATCATTGAGAGGTATGAAATTTTTTAAGGAGAATTTAAGGCATGTGATCAAGGTATATAAGCATCAAGGAGTGTTTCAAGGTCAATTTTCAAGTTTCAAGTACTTGAGAAGCCTAGTCATGGCACTAGTCATATCATGAAGACACCTTGTGAGAAGGTATGTGTATGATGGATTGGTAAGATGAGTGTAAAAAATAATGATTGGATGTATCATGTTGATTGATAATTTATATGAGGCATTATATTACTCATGTAAGTCTCAAGGTGATCCTACAGGGGTAGGACTTACAGACCTAATATGCAACTAAACCACTTCTAGACCCTGCTTGGCCTAATGAGGCATCATGATCTATTGTCAAGGTCTATGAAGGATGTAAATAAGTTTTTTTAACATGAGATAGGTTTAATTACTATGTTAGTGAGGTGAATATCACATGAAAGAGGCATGAAGGTTAGTTTCAAGGCCTAATATGGTTTGTAGGTCAAGGTTTAAGTAAGAAAAGAGAGAGATGGTGGCCAAATGAGGTGTGAAATTTGTATTTAAATAAAAATGAGTATGTAATAATTTTAAGTGATGTGATATAATTTAATAAGTGTTTTTACCATGTTCGAGGTCAAAGTTTTAAAGAAAAGGCATGAATAGTGGTTTTGAGGTCTCTCGAGTGCATATAATGAAGGGTTTTCAACCTGAAAAAGAATTTAAAGTGTTCATTGGCACAAGTAAACAATCCACGAGAACATAATATATTCATGGTATATGGTTAAGGGTAATATCTAAAAATTATATGCATTAGTTTTTGGATTAAGGGGATGTGATTTATGAATTATCATTAAGACTAGAAGGGGTTTAAACCCTCAAAGAACCCTAATAATGACCTAATTTTAATTAAGTTGTTATAAAGTTATTAGAATGGATTGGTATATATATATTTAAGTTATTTGAGTATGTACTCAAATCTCCTAGGCACCTCCAAGTGTGATTGGTTTTTTAGGTGTGTGAGTAGACCCTACATGAAAGTGTTAGTTTCTCATATATTGGCTATAGATATCAAATTTGACTAGTTGCTAACAAACCTAATGGTGAAAATAATGAGAAACCTAGACAATAGTGAGTAGCTATTTAGGGATGTGTTATAATGGAATAGGGATGAATAAAAGTGAATAGATACATTGTTAAATAATTTTAATACATGTTTTTGTTGGATATAATTTTTTTAGGTTAGTGGTTATGATGAAAATGTTGCTCATAAGTTGATCTGTCTAGTTCAGATGAGACAGTGAGGTACAAGATTATGAGATTGGTATGTAAGACCAATATTAACATTTGAAGATATTATATTTATATATGATAATGGTATAATTATTTCATAATATCATCCAAATGCATCAGGAGTATTTTTAAATGGTTATATAGGTGTTGAAGTTCAAAATCAGTTCTGAGTGAGCAAGTTGCAAGAGTGTTTTTGAGTCCTTTTACCATATATAATGAAGTATAATTTACTTGGTGAATTTTTTGATGTATTTAAGGTTATGTTTATATGTTTTATTTCCATGGTTTTTTAGCTAATTGGTGTTTTATTTTTAGTAATTCAAGATAGACTTTCTAGGTATGCAAAGGCTTAATTGTGAACATTACTAATGGCATGCTTCAAGTGGTGGTTGGAGATAAAATATGTCATGTACCTAAGATAAGATTATTAGGGGTATATTTTAGTGGATATGAAGTTTTTTTAATCTATTTATAAATTTTGAAATTGATCAAAGAATACAAAAGGTGTAACATGTGCTAATGAAGGCCTAAGTGAATTAGGTCTCCTTAAGGCCTAAAAGAGTTTTGGTCCTATATGCTATGAAAAATCTATTGTAATGTTTTATTAATGTTTATTTAATGTAATAAGGCTTATTTTATTGAAAATATAAGTGTAAAATTGTGTATGGACAACCAAGAGCCTAGTATAAGAACAAGGCCTAATAGGCCTAATTGACTTGTTAGAGAATGAGTGAGTTAAAGCAAAGGATATATTAATTTGAAGAGATGAAGGAGGTATTTTATACCATAATAATTTTTAAGGTAAAATATTATGAATATATAACATGGGTAATATATATATATAGCTTATTTTATTGAAAATATAAGTGTAAAATTGTGTATGGACAACCAAGAGGTGTATGAGCAAGAGCCTAGTATAAGAACAAGGCCTAATAGGCCTAATTGACTTGTTAGAGAATGAGTGAGTTAAAGCAAAGGATATATTAATTTGAAGAGATGAAGGAGGTATTTTATACCATAATAATTTTGAAGGTAAACTATTATGAATATATAACATGGGTAATATATATATATAGCTTATTTTATTGAAAATATAAGTGTAAAATTGTGTATGGACAACCAAGAGGTGTATGAGCAAGAGCCTAGTATAAGAACAAGGCCTAATAGGCCTAATTGACTTGTTAGAGAATGAGTGAGTTAAATCAAAGGATATATTAATTTGAAGAGATGAAGGAGGTATTTTATACCATAATAATTTTGAAGGTAAACTATTATGAATATATAACATGGGTAATATATATATATATATATATATATATATATATATAGCTTATTTTATTGAAAATATAAGTGTAAAATTGTGTATGGACAACCAAGAGGTGTATGAGCAAGAGCCTAGTATAAGAACAAGGCCTAATAGGCCTAATTGACTTGTTAGAGAATGAGTGAGTTAAAGCAAAGGATATATTAATTTGAAGAGATGAAGGAGGTGTTTTATACCATAATAATTTTGAAGGTAAACTATTATGAATATATAACATGGGTAATATATATATATATATATATATATATATATATATATATATATATATATATATATATATCAAGGTCGAATGACCTAATCTATCTTGAAGAGACCTAGTTGAGTGAAGGAGCCTAGAAGGCAGTTTGAGAGGGATAAGAGTGTGAAGAGATGATAATAATTAGTTGGTTTAGAAATAAGGTTTCATAAAGGTGATCAAATCAATCAGGTTTATGGTTTGGTGCTAATTCATTTGGGGGGTTTGTGCCTCCTTGTAATTAGGTGCTTGCTAAAGCCTAGTCAAGAGGGTGCTTGGCTAGTTTGGGTTGGTGCTCCATGTGAATTTTGTGCTTCAATAAATCTTGATGTTTGTCTTATAAAAATATATGAAATTTTCATATATTAGTGGTTATTCTTCCCCTTGAGGTTTTCCTACCCAAATTAGTGTTCTATGTGTTATGGTCTTGTCTCATGCTCATATACATGGTTCTTGATGCATTACTAGTTCACTATATTTCTTTGATAGTTCATAAATGATAAAGTAAAGATGTAAAAGTTTTAAAAAATATTTATTCAACCCCCCTCAATAATTTTGATTAAAAAAATTGGTATTAGATCCTGGTCTTTTGAGATAAGTATAACATCTTGAAGGTGATCCTAATAAGCATAATAATGTCTTGTGATCAATAAGAAGAAGATAATATGTATGATGAATAACTATACTATGATAATGAATAAGGAGAATTTGAATTATAAATTGAAGCTAAGCTCATAAGTTCCCTTGATGATTTGAATCATCAGAATAAGAGTATTAATGATCTCAAGAATCAGTTAGAATGTGTCAGTACAAGGTTTAAGTCAAAGGAAGTTAAGTATGGCCAGTTGAAGATAGATCTAGATTCCTTGAAGGTTGAGCATGAGAAACTCATAGAAAAATGAGAAATTTTGAGAAATAGCATGATAATTCAAAAAAAATTCAAGATTACCAACATGAAAAGACTAATCAAGTAGCCCAATGTAATAAAGGATATGTATAGAAATGTTATTTTCTAAATCTATCATAGTATAGGACACATTGTTATATTTTACTCTAATAGAGTTAGAAGTCCCTAAATATTTGACAAGACATATGAAGCTCCTAGAATTCATGAGAAGAATAAAACATTGTTATGGAATACAAATCAATTTAGGATGGTTCATATTGAGCTCAAGAGTCAAGATGGACTATTTTCCAAGGAGGAACACAAGACCAAAGAGGATTCTATACTAACTCAAACCTCTTTTCACATTCAAGATAAAGGAATTAAATGGTATATAGATAGTTATTACTCAATCCACATTAAAAGAGACATAAATAAATTCATCTCATTGAATAATAATGTTGCAAGAATAATGAGGTTTGGAGAAAACATAACTGTCAATGTAGTTGGAAAGGGTGTCTTGATTTTGGACAATGGGAAGACCAAGACACAAAACATGTTGTATGTGGAAGGTTTGAAACATAACCTACTTAGTGTAAGTAAAATGTGTAATGAATGACACACTCTAACCTTTCATGATTAAGGGTATAAGATAAAGAGAGACAAATTAGATTGGCTAATTTTTAATGTCAAGAGGATTGAGAATAATCTATATGTATTGAATGAGATCAAGAAGGAGAGATGCTTCATGAGCAAGATAAAATAAATTTGGATATGGAAAAAAAGGTTAGGTCACCTAAAATTTTAAAATGTGGTCAATATTATCACTAAGAAGTCTTTGAAGAACATGTATAAAATCACCAAACCTAGAAACATACTTTACAAGTCATGTCAACATGGTAAGAAAACTAGAAGAAGTTTCAAGTCCAAGGAGTACTCTACTACTAGACCCTTGGAGTTAATACACACTAACCCTTTTGGGCCTAAAATAATTAAAATCATTCAAGGAGATAAATACCTTATGGTACTCATAGATGATTACACAAGAATAACATGGATTGTATTCTTAAAATAAAATGTAGATGCTCTTGACAAGTTCAAGACATTCAAGGCTCTTATTGAGACTAAGAATAATGTGAAGATCAATTACCTAAGATATGATAAAGGAGGATAATTTTGGTCTAATGAGTTTGATTAATTTTATGAGGTTCATGGAATAAGGAGACAATTTTTAGCATCTAGAACACCTCAACAGAATGGGGTAGTGAAAAGGAAGAATAAGACAGTTCAAGAGATGGCTAGAAATATGCTAAATGAGTCTAAATTATCTGATGGATACTGTAGATAGGTAGTACACAGCTATCTACATTTTGAATAGAGAATAGATAATGAATAATTAAAATAAGACATCTTATGAACTATGGAAGGGGAGACCTACTAATGTGGAACACTTTAGAGTGTTTGGGAACAAATGTTTCATCAAAAGAGATGATTAAGACTTGGGAAAGTTTGATTCTAGATCTGATGAAGGCATATTCTTAGGATACTCATCAATGAGATTATCATATAGATGTTATAACAAGAGTATACAAAAGATAGTGGATATCACCAATGTGAAGATTGATGAGATAAATAAATCACACTCATAATTAAAGGACACTTTATAGAATCTAGACTTAAAGAATGAAGATAAGACTGTAGAGTTTGATGAGGAAGAAGAATTTGAAGAAAGATAAGACTAAAAAGGACACTCAAGACATATTCAAAGATATCACCCTAAATCTTAAATCATTTGCAACAAAAATGTAGGTATGCAAACAAGGAGAAGACTGGTAAGTAATATAAGCTAGGATAATGTTGCTCTATTATTCAAGATTTAACCTAAGAGTCTTATATAAGAAATAAAATACAAATTTTGTATAGGTGATATGAATGAGGAGTTAGACCAAATAGAAAAGAATGAGACTTGGGAAGTAGTTCTTAGGCCTAAAGACAAGAATGTCATTGGCACAAAATGGGTGTTTAGAAACAAGTTAAATGAAGATGGAGAAGCCACTAGGAACAAGGCTAGATTTATATACAAGGGATATAGACAAGTTGAAGGTGTAGACTTTGATAAGACATTTTCACCTTTATCAAGATTGGACGCCATAATATTATTTATGGCATATGTAGGATTTAAAGGATTTAAGGTATACCAGATAGATGTCAAATCTATCTTTTTAAATGGGAATTTTGAAGAGGAAGTGTACATTAAGAAACCTAAGATTTTTATCACTATCAAATGACATAGACTATGTTTTTAAATTGAAAAAGTTTATCTATGGTTTAAATCAAGATCTTAAAGCTTTATATGATAGGTTGGATAGGTATTTTTTAGATCAAGGATTCAAAATAGGAGTTATAGATAGTAATCTATACATCGAGATAGAAGATGAGCATTATTTGATAGTAGTTGTCTATGTAGATGACATAATCTTTGGTGGAAACAATGAGAACATGACCAAGGCCTTTGTAGAGATGATGAAAAAAGAGTTTAAGATGTCTATTCTAGGATAAATATCAATATTTATTAGGTTATAAATCACTTAATTTGAAAAAGGTACATTCATCTCACAAACCAAGTACATAAGAGAGATGTTGAATAAATTTGAGATGGAAGATTTCAAGGTAATTAGTGCACCCATGATCATAGGGTGTAAGTTGAGCAAGGAAGATGAGTCCTCCTCAAAGGTTAATCAGACATCATATAGTTTAATGATTGGAAGTTTGTTATACACCCCAACCTTTAGACCTAATATCATACAAGTAGAAGGTATTGTGGGAAGGTTTCAAGTAGATCCAAAGGAGAATCATTTGCAAGTAGTCAAAAGGATACTCAGGCATCTCAAGGGGACTATGGAATATGGATTGTGGTATCTAATAAGTAAGGAGTTCTATTTGATAGCCTACATAGATGAAGATTGGGCAAGAAGTATAAATAATAGGGATAGTAATAGTGGAGGAGATTTCTTCTTAGGTGGGTGCCTAGTTTCATGGATAATAGAGAAGAAACCATTAGTACCATTATCCACTTATGAGGAATAGTAAATTTTAGTAGCTTGATGTTGCACTCAAGTCCTATGGATGAGATAGACCCTAAAAGACTACAACTGATGGTCCTAGCCCTATTTATTGTGACAATACAAGTGATATAAGCATCTCAAAGAACCCTATCATTAAATCAATGACCAAGAACATTACCATTAAGTATAATTTTCTAAGAGATTAGGTAAGTGAAAAAAGTCTCACAATTGGCTATGTTTTTACATAAGATCAGATTGCAAACATCTTGATCAAACCAATTCCAAAGGTAACATTTAAACACCTAAGATAGGAATTAGGTATAATTACTACCCTTAGCAATTATTTAAGAAGACAAGTACTTAGGGTAATCTTATAATTTTCATTAGCTCAAAGAATAGGTGAGTTGTTGCAAGAAGGTATGCATGGAGATAGGGGGATCATGTTTGTTTTATGACTCATAAACTCATAGTCCTATGTGCTGAGTATTTTGGTTACAAGGAGTGTGATCCAAGAAGTTGTAGACATAAATTTTCCATTTATATAAAAGGGGGAGAAATAAAAAAAATGGGGAGATAAGAATGATTATTTTAAATTTTTTTTCCATCAATGACAAAGGGGGAGATTGTTGAGCATTGTTCCTATTGTTTAGGTTTGGCATTGATGTTACCATTGATGCCAAAGGCTCTTTAGAAAGGTGTTCATGAGGTCCTTAAAGAATTTTATTATTTGATAACATAATTTAAAGGTATGAAATTATTTGAGGAGAATGTAAGGCTTATGATCAAGGTGTAGAAACATCAAGGAGTGTTTCAATGTCAATTTTGAAGTTTCAAGTGCTTGAGAAGCCTAGTCATGGCACTAATCATATCATAAAGAGACATTGTGCAAAGGTATGTGTATTATGGATTGGTAAGATGAGTGTACATAGTAATTAATGTATGTATGAAGTTTATTGAGCATGTATATGTTGAATTGGAGTACTCATGTAAGTTTTAAGGTGAACCTACAAGGGTAGGACCTACAGACCTAGTATGCAACTATACCACTTATAGACCATGCTTAGCCTAATGAGGCATCATGATTTATTATCAAGGTATATGAAGGATGTAAAGTATTTTTTAAATCATGAGATAGGTTTTTTTAGTATTTGAGTGAGGTGGAAAGCATATGAAAGAGGCATGAAGTTTAGTTTCAAGGCCTAATGTCGTTTGTAGGTCAAGGTCTAAGTAAACAAAAAGAGAGATGGTGGACAAATGAGGTATGAGATTCATATTTAAAGATAATAATGAGTATGTTAGAATTTTTAGTGACTTTATATAATATCCTAGGTGTGTTTACCATGTTTTAGATCAAAGATTGAAAGAAAATGAATGAAAATTGGTTTTGAGGTCTCTTGAGTGTACATAATGAAGGGTTCTCAACTTGAGAAGTAAGTTCAAGTGTTCATTGGCATGTGTAACTTCTAAATTAGAAAATAATATATTAATTTTATATGGGGAAGGGTTATAGATACAAATTATAGGCATTAGTTTTTGGATTAAGGGGTTATGCTTTATGAATAATCGTTAAGACTAGAAGATGGTTTAAACCCTCAAAGAATCCTAATAGTGACTTGATATAAAATAAATAATTATAAAGTGATAAAAATGTATTGGTATGTTTATTTAAGTGATTTTTTGTTGCATTAAACTTTCCCAGGAATCTCTAGGTGTGGTTTTTTTGTCAAGTGTGTGAGTAGACCCTATAAAAAAGTGCTAGTTTCTTAGAGATTGGTTGTAGCTATTATATTTAACTAGGTCAAAATTGTTAAATAAATAGAGGACAAAGTTTGAGACTTTTAATTTGTATATATGGTGGTTTATGGATAGGTTATATCCCTCAAGGGTGCTAAATTAGTCATCTAATTTGACCAATTGGTAATAGACCTAATGGTGAAAATAGTGAGAAACCCAGGCAATAATGAGAAGTTGTTTATGGATGTGTTATCATGGAATAGGGATGAATCCAAGTGCATGGAGATATTTTTAAATAATTTTAAAACATGCTTATATTGGATATAAGTTTTTGAGGTTAGTGGATATGATAAAAATGTTGCTCATAAGTTGACATGTGTAGATGAGATGAGATAGTGAGGTACAAGATTATGATATTAGTCTGTAAGACCAATATTTCCATTTGTAATTATTATATTTCTATTTAATAATTATATAATTATATCATAATATTATAAAAATTAATTAGGAGTCTTTTTAAATGGTCATATAGGTGTTGAAGGTCAAAATCACCATGACTGGTCTTTAAGGAAAACTGGAAGTTCTGAGTGAAAGTTACCAGAGTGTTTTTGAGTCTTTTAACCATGTGTAATGAAGTATAATGTACTTGGTGAAGTTTTTTATGCCTTAAATTTTATGTTTATATGTTTTATTTCCATGTTTTTTTTATCTAATTGGTGTTTTATCTTTAGTAATTCAAGACAAACTTTTGGGTATACACAAGCCTAATTGTGAACATTACTAATGGCATGATTCAAGTGGTGGTTGGAGATAAAATGTGTCATGGATCTAAGATTAGATTATTATGGGTATTTTTGAGTCAAATATTATGTGTTATTTCCATGTATGAAGTTTAAAGGTGCTCCAAGAAGACCAAAGGGGAAGCGTGTGCTAATGAAGGCTTAATTGAATTAGGTTTCCTTAAGGCCTAAAAGAGGTTTTGGTACTATATTATATGAATGACATATTTTAATGTTTTATTAATGTTTATGTAATGTTATGAGTCATATTTTATTGAAAATATAAGTGGGAAAGTGTGTATGGTTGTCCAAGAGGTGTATGATCAAGAGCCTAGTAAAAGAACAAGTCTTAATAGGCCTAATTGACTTGTTAGAGATTGAGTGAGTTGAAGTAAAATATATATTAATTTGAAGAGATGAAGGAGGTATTAAAGACCATAATAAGGGTGTATAGAAAATTTCATGAAGATATAACATGGGTACTATATATTTTTATCAAGGTCAAATGACCTAATCTATCTTAAAGAGACCTAGTTGAGTGAAGGAGCCTAAAAGGTAGTTTGAGAGGGCTAAGAGTGTGAAGAGATGAAGATGTGGTCATCATAATTTGGTTCATTAATAATGTGTCTTGAATTTTATCAAATAAATCAAGTGGTTGAGCTGGTGCTGAGTCATCTAGGGGGTTGGTGCCTCCTTGAAAGTAGGTACTTACTAAATCCTAGCCAAATCGGTGCTTGGTTAGTTGGGGTTGGTGCTCCATGTGAAGTTGGTGCTTCTCTAAATCATGATGTTTTTATTATAGGACTAGATTCCATTTTCATATATTGGTGGGTTTTATTACCCTTGAGGGTTTCCCACTCAAATAAGTTTTCTATGTGTTATGCTCTTATCTCATACTCATATAAATGGTTGTTGATGTGTTGCTACTTCACTATATTGATTTTATAGTTCATTAATGATAAATTAAAACTTTAAAAGTTTTTTAAAAGACTGATTCACCCCCCATCTCAGTCATTATGCTTCCTACACCAACTATAAAGTTGATCAACCAACAAAGTAAGATTGAGTCTAAAATGATGAAATAAATAGATGTCGAGGCTTAAACAATATCTTGACACTAAACCAATATTCTCATTGGTTTAGTCAAATATCTAAGAAACATCAAGAAATCTTAAATTGAAATACAACTCATATATTAATTATAATTTAAATATTATAGCATTATCATGGATACCTCATCCATTAGATCAAATACAAGAACCTTAAGCCAAGGATTCACTAAGATTTAAAGAAATAGATTCCAGGATTGGCTTGCTAAACACTTGATAATAATTAAATAATAAATACAATGGTCTCTATGGTTGTATCCATTTGGTTTCCTTGTATTATTAATTTTAACCTAAGAGCCATGCTTTATTATCTATTCTTAATTTATTATAATTCTACAAGGGAGATCTCAGTCAAACCTAAAGGTTTCATTCCTTGTTAAGAATATAATAGAAGGGATAGATTCTAATAGACTTATGTTCTTAATATGATATGGTTCTGAGAGGGGAAGGTTTAAAATAATTAACTTCTTCATCTACTAGGTTTTAGGAAAGTCTTCCACAAGACAATATCAATCTTCAGACTATTAAGTCTTGTTATATTATTATTATCAATAACAATCAATAGACAATTTATTTTAATTTCACTCATTTAAAGACAAGTTTAGCCTATAATTTCAATTCTAATAGAATAAAAGAGGGGGCACTAAGCTCATTTATTAGGCTACATGTCATTAAAGTTTGACCAAGTATAACATACTCATAGATTTATCAAAAGATCTATATAGGCTTAAGAATTGGTCCTTAATTGATAGATTCACTCCTAGGAGATCTATAGTTAAGAATTATTGAGGTCCTCAATAACACTCTTTCTAAGAGTTGTTAAATATTCTATCTTTTTTAGATTGAACCTTAGCAAGGGTTAACTCACCAGATCTATACTAGTTGAGCATAAGCCATATCATGAATGGGTTTACATAACCAGATTATTAAGATAAGAATACAAGTTATTTTTATTATCAAAGGTATAGGTAGACTACTTACTTGGAATTATACTTGATAGATCCTTTATTTAAAGGTCATTAAAATTGACATCATTAGAAGAAACTGAAAATGTAATGGAAAAGGATTCACATGATATTTAATAGATTGACATAAATATGCTTATATATTAAGGCTATTAACTTGGCCAAGCTCAATTGTGAATGTAAAAGCCTCTACAAGGATTCCATTTTCAATAAGGATCCATCACAAGGAGTTTTAGTAATCCTATATACTAATCAAACTATAAAATAACTATTTTTAGTAATAACCAGAACATTCAACTGGTAAAATCTATAATAATAATGGCCCACACTCGATCCATAATCAATAATGAATACATAAATACAATAAGTTAAACTAAGAACAATTAACCCTTGGATTTTAAAGTAGAAAATAATGAGTAGTCAATATTTGAAGGTAAGATCCTCTTCACTCCAAGTGAAACATTGGCTAAAAGAAGGTGGGCTCACCTCCCAACCTTTTTACATCATCAAGAGACTACTCTAGGAAACCCTAATAAGGATTCCTGGCTCCAAACATGTTCATATCATAGTGCAAGGTAAGTAAAGTAAAAAATTAATCAAGATGTCTCAGGGTCAAGGAGATAGTTACTCACAAGGTGACAATCTAAGCCTCTCATAGTTAATAGGTTACTAACCTTGAATCTATTTTCGGCAATTATAAAACATAAAATATAATACACAACTATCACAAAGATAGGACCCATCAAGCACATAGCTATTAATATATATTATATAATTGTTACAACCCTTCTAGTTGTACTTAGAATAAAATATAGTAATTTGTTTTTATAAAAACTTATTTGACAAGCATTAAATTATATTCATAGAAACTTAAATCAAAATATATTATCACAAAAGATAACATCAAATTTCAACTTTAATTATGAATGCAACATGAGGTATTGCAAATTTATAAGAAAGTAAAATACACTATGACACAGCTATGACTGGTCTCACAATATAACTACTATTCATGTACATTAATATTACATTACAATCTCAATAGGCATTTAGACTTATATACAATATAAATATAATTAGTTCTCTAGAGCTCAAGTTGTACCAACTCACATATTTCTGATAACCTCAAATATTATCTCCATGTATATATTGTAGTGGGGGAGGGAGAGCATCATTTGAGTACTTTTCCACACCAACCATGGACTAATGATTCCCCACATAATACCCTAGTAGGGAATGAACTTCCTTTCACAGATAGGAAAATAGAATGGTGTGGGAATATGGAATGAGACATACTAGTACCCCATGTGCTATAAAAATTCTACTACATGATGTGTATCATAAAAAAAATCCATTTCTAGCATGATATCTCATAAAATGCAAATCAAAGATATGAAATGACAATGTCAATCTAACATTACTTTTGCCAAAGTTTTAAATAACATATGATCACCTAGTCAGTCAATTTTATAACACATCACTTGACCAGATTATCCATACTGAACATTGGTAATGCTAACTAGGCTTGAGAAGTACGTCTCACTGCCTAGTTAGTATCATCAATGTGGGACCCATAATATACATAACATAGAATAATAAAATCTTAAGAGATTTATTTAGGTTATCCCTAATAACTGAATTATGAACACACTAAAATTGGGAAATAATCTAACTTTACATTTTTATTTTCAAATGCATAAAATTGATTTATAAGCATGTTAATGTTATGTATATAATAGATAAATAGTCCATACATAATCATACCATTTAGGTATGCTTAAACAAAGGACCATTATAAAATATAGACACTATCACATATAAATAAGTACTATTTGACAAGATCATGCCAACTGAGTATGATATCAATAATTCCATAATTACTTATTTATAGTGGATATTTTTAAGCATAGTCCAACATCATTCATATTGATTAAGTATAAAAAATTAAAAGGACTATCTATGCTAGTCAATCATAACTAAAAACATCATTGAATTTATACAAGCCTTAATAAACAAACATTTCTATTTTTAAAACATAACTGAGTATAAATTTTTAACTATTAAATATGGAAATAAGAAAATTCAACAACTAAATGGCTTTTTCCTAAGTTATAACCCACTTATGACATTATCTTTATAATTTTGATTACTTGCATAGAATAACTTAACTATTATCAATGATAAGCTAGGTTTAGCTTAAAGATTTAGTTAAAACTAAATACATTCTCCAACATTGTACACATATATATGAAATTGTGTGTGTGTGTGTGTGTGTGTGTGTGTGTGTGTGTGTATTATTTATTTCCATTTATTTAACTCAACTAAGTTAACCAGTTTTCTTTTCTAAAAAAAATCATAAATAATATATTTCCACTTAGCTAAAAATATATTAAAAATATTATATTAAAATTTTAATAGGTTGATTAGTTATCTATAAGTATATTAGATATTGTTTATTGTACAAACATATTTTACTGAAAAAATCACCCCCTTGAGCCATTATCTAATAATAGATGTCATGCCAACTAATTTTCATGAAAATAATATTATTTCTAGCCAATCAAATTATATTATATATACTAAAATCTAGAAATCAAACCCTTATGCTCCACTAAATTACACTAAATGATGGTTCTAACCTTTTTAACAAATGTTTATTGTATATGGCTTTGCTAAGTTTGCACCCAACCTATCTATAAATATAATAGGTCCTTGATTTATTTCCTAAAGAAACATTACTCTACCTATTTATATTTATATACTAACTTTTTCTATTTTTATCTCATTTATAGTCTAAATTTGCTATAGAAATCAATTTGGCATAGTTATAGTGACTTAATTAATTATTCCAATATGACAGATTTGTTGTAGTCTACAGCTCCCAAATTTGCATATTAAAATCTAATTATTCATACCTTCATTCCACACTAAATAATGGTTTGATCCCTTTTATATAACTCAATGTTATATACATCTTTACAAATAAAGCACTCAACCTTTATATGTAAACAAATACAGATTTTGTGTTATTTAATTTCCTAAGTATTATCCTTTCTATACTTGTGTATAAACATATATTTTATTTATACTCATTATATATCTTCTAAATTCCAATACACAGGGTTTAAAAATCATTGTTCATGTGTTATGATGTATAATTATTTCCCTCTAGCCTTGATTTGTTGTGCGTGTGTGTGTGTGTGTGTGTGTGTGTGTGTGTGTGTGTGTATTTGAATATTTGCAAATAGTAAATAGTAGATTTGTAAAGAGTAAATATATACTATTTAATATTTTTAAATCTTCAAATTCACTATATATATATATATATATATGTTTTTATTTTGAATGTCTTTACCTGAGTGGACCAATATATAAATTTATTTATATATCTCTATTAAAATAATTTCATAGAGAATTCCACACTTGATTTTACATAAAATACAGATTTAGAAAAGGGTTTCAAAATTATAATTCCATTCCAAATTTAGAGTATATATTTTACTTGTTCTTGGAGTTGATTATAGCGATATGTGGATGGTTGTGCCATCCACAGGATCCATTATTTGAACCATATGGGTTTTGATAAAAAATATAAAACACAAAAACCCATAAACAAAATTTAATTCAATAGAATAATACACTAACCAATTTAATACAATACCAACCTAGTATGTTTTTCCCTTTGTTGAAAACATAATTTTTCCTTTGCTTCAAAAACCTTCTTTCCTTCTTCTAATTCTCTACTCTCTTTCTCTGTGTGTCAAAAATCCTTTTTTCAATTCCTTCTTAATACCCTTTTTCCTTTCATGCATAGTTCAATTTATTTTATGCCATTAATTGTGGAACACGAAGTTAACCCCAGTTATAGGCTTTATTCTCAACTAATAAACTTGTAGTCCAAAGTAGTTTATCCAAAATAAAATATTCAATTCAACTAGGCTTTGAATTAATCTCCCTTGATTACACAAGTTAATACCAATTTAGCTCAACTTCACCTTTTATTGAAGCTTACAAAATATTCTTTTCAAATAAATCCATCAAAGGATTTCATGAAGCAATTATAATGCTTAGTAATCAAGTCAACTTGATTAACACAAGATAAATCTTTTTAATATATAGGTTCATCCTAGTGTTTAATTAGGATTTTTACACATATTTAGTTAGTACAATTAATATGTTGAATACCATAAATCAATAATTATCCAATACAATAATCAAACAACTTAAGATTATAATAAATAATTTTTTTTGGCAAATTAAATGTATCATTACTTACTATCTTCATTTCTTATTCAAAGATGCATTAAATAACACAGTTTAAGAGAACACATAATAAATCATCTCACAAACACAATGATAAATATGACCAATATAAGCTATTCTAATACTATAAGATAATAAATTCATTCTTTTTAATATATAACTAAAATATAACCAATGCAAACTACTCTAGCATTAACAAGCATAATACTAGCAAACTAGATCCACGTAAATAATTTAACAAGTCAATATATGGTGGTGTGCGAGTTTGGGTTACTAGCATTTCCTTTCTATCATTTTGTAATCATCCCATCTACACCATCTTCTCTGATGATGCTCTCCCTCATCATGCTCTGAGGGTAAGACCAATCATGTATCCACATCACAACATATAGATAGTTAGTTTGAGTCATCATAATATATAAAAAAATGATGTAAGACTAATAAGTATACATCCATAATATACATAATAATTAAATACAACTATCACATCATGTATAATATTCAACAATATCATTATTCCTAATAATACATGCCATAATGCTCAAATCAAAGCAATATTAATCAACTAATAACCATATTAAATCCATGAATTCCAATGTTAAAATCATAGGGTAAAATCAGAATGTAACATCCCCCCCCTTAAAACTAGTCATCATCCCAATGACACTTATTCAAACAATAGTTTTTGAGTATTAAAAGAGTTTAACTAAAATAACAATATAGTATCAAGTATCAATCATGTAAAAAATGTGAAAATAGCCCAAAGAACTCATCGTAATCTTCCCAAGTAGCACTATCCTTAGAGTATTGGTACTACAAGACCTTATAATATGACACTTCTTTATTACACAAATGAAGTTTACAAGTGTCAATTACTTTGATTGGTTCTACCATGACCACTTCAAGATCTAGAACCTGTAAAGCATTCCAATCCAAAACATGTGAAAGATCAATGATATGATTCTTGAGATATGATACATGGAAAACATTATGTGAAAGATCTAGGGATGGTAACAATGCAAGCCTATAAAAAATAAGATTGACCAATTCTAACACTTCAAATGGTCCTACATACATGGGTGTCAATTTCATTGACTTCCCAAACTTAATCAAGATCTTTTACGGCTTAACCAGAAAAAACACTTTGTCACCTATAGAAAACTACCTATCTATCCTCTTTAAATCAGTGTAACTCTTCTATCTATCATTGGCCTTAGCCAATATTTATCTAATTATATTAACTTTATCTTCCATTTTAGAAATCATCTTAGGCCTGAAGACTACCCTATCCTCTAACCTGTCCCAACTGATTGGTGTCCTGCACCTCCTCCCATATAGTGCCTCAAAAGGTGACATCCTCAAAACTGACTAATATGAGTTTTTAAATTCAAAATTAACCAATGTAATATAATATTCCCATTTGTATTTTTGATCCATGCAATACATATGTAAAAGATCCTCAAATACCTAATTTACTCACTCAATTTGACCATTAGTCTCTGGATGTTATATGATGCTGAAATTAAGATGTGTACCTAAAGTTGAGTTTAGATTTACCCAAAACCTAGAATTCATATTTATATCACAATCCAAAATGATCTCCTCTAGGAATCTATGCAACTTATACATTTACTTTATGAACCTCTTCACAAGGGTAGGTGCATCATCTATCATATTACTTGGTATGAAATGAGCCACCTTGGTTAGTCTATCAATAACTACTAGGATCATATAATGCCTTCTCCATGACATTGGTAAAACTTGGAAAAAGTCTATACTGATCACCTGCCACTTCCAATTTGGTATATCATGTAGATATAGAAATCTAGCTGGGTGCACATGTTTATCTTTCACTCATTGACATTCTAGACAATGTGACACAAAATCTGCCACATCTTTCTTGATTCCCTTCAAAAAATATAGAGGTATAATCTCTACCATGATTTTAATTACACCTAGATGTCCCTAATATGGGGCATTGTGTAACTCTTTCAAGATTGTGCTTCACATATTCTCTTGATCTAACACATGCATCCTCCTATTGAAACACAAAAGATAGTCACTCTCAAAATTGATTGCTTTATATCAAGGATCCTAAGAATTAATAGATAATGTTTTTTGACCTTCTCATAATATTCATCTCATGGTGAGAACTTAACCACTTTATCCCTAAAATTACTCCTAATATTAGATATAGTTGTTATGTACCTTCTATGACTCAAAGCATTAACTACTCTATTCTCTTTACCCTTAATGTAATTGATATCAAAATCATAGTAAAGACACTCTAACCAATATATCTAATGAGCATTTAAATTTGGTTGGGTGAAGATATATTGAGTCCCAAGTTATTAGTCTTAAGCTCAATGGTTTTCCCAACAATAATTTCACCAAACTTGAAAAGCATGAATAATCACTATAAATTCAAGATTATGAGGCTCATAATTCACTTCATGAGTTTTTAGCTTCCTCAATTCAAAATCCACCAATACACCATCCTACATGATGACTCTACCTAAACCCTCTCCTGACATAATTTGTCATCACTAAAAACTATTTAGTGGGATCAAGAACTATCAACACTGGTGCTGATGTAAGTCTTTTTTTCAACTCCTGAAAAGCTATTTCACATTTCTCTAACTAGTTAAACTTTTGGTTCTTCCATTGCAAGGAGGTAATTGGATTATCTATCTTAGAAATTTTTAAAATGAACTTCCTATAATATCCTAATAAACCCATGAAAATCCTTAACTTGTGCACATTTATAGGTGTTGGCCACTCCATAATGACCCTTATCTTAGATGGATCTATATAAATACCATCATAAAAAATAATATACCTTAGATATTGCACTCTCTCTTAGAAGAATGCACATTTAGACAACTTGACATATAGTTTGTGCTTTCATAACCATTGCAAGACCAATTCCAGATGATGTAGGTGCTCATCTTCACTCTTAGAATATATAATAATGTCATCCAAAAAGACTAAAACAAAGTGATCTAAATAGTCTCTAAACACATTGTTCATGAGATTCATGAATGTTGCTAGTGCATTGGTCAGCCCTAAAGGTAACATCATGAACTCATAATGCCTATATTAAGTTTTAAAAAATGTTTTTAAAATATCCTCATCTTGAATCCTCAACTATTGATATCCTAATATAAGATCTATCTTATAAAATACCATGGATCCACACATTTGATCAAAAATATCATATATAAGAGGCACTAGATCCCTGTTCTTGATAGTTGCTTTATTTAGCATTCTATAATTGAAGCAAATCCAAAGAGTACTATCCTTATTCTTTACAAAAAATACTATTTCACCCCATGGTAACACACTAGGCCTAATCAACCCCTTTGCCAATAACTCTTAGAGTTGTGGCTTCAATTTGACCAATTTAGTGGTTGTCATCTTATACGATGCCTTAGACTATGGGTTTGATGAAGGTATGATGTTGATACAAAAATAAAAATCACACTTGGGAGGTAAACCTAGTAATTATTTAGGAAATACATCATGGAAATATCTAAGAAAATGGAAAAGAGATGGTTCCATATATTCCTTCATTTCATTTATCTTGATGATAAATTCTTGGCACCCTTTTGCTTGAGCCCTTCTGAGTTGCATTACAAAAATTTGCCTAAGTCACAACTCTCTCTTTTCACCCTATAGTTGTGTCTAATTCCCAAAATCATCAAGACACTCAACCTTATTTAAGTAATATTCAACCTTGGCCTTATGTTTAACAAGCTAATTGACTCCTATAATTATGTTGTATGACCCTAGTAGTGCTACATATAAATCCACTACAATTGAAAATTCAAGAAATTCAATCACTGTTTGACTAGACACTTGTCAACCATGACGTTACTGTCATTCCCATATTGTAATGACCATGCATTTTCCATATATCTATCTTTTCTAAGAAACTTGATAAGCATTATAAGAGCTATAAAACATTCAGTAGCCCTTGTATCTATCTAAATAGAAATTGGATGTTTAAATAAAATACCTGATAGCTATATGGGTGATGCTTGAAATTTAGTTTATAAGTTATCAATTACTACATGAATATGCTACTAAAAATTTCCATAATAAGAATTTGGACTTTGTTCTTTGACTTGTCTTCAGGACATTCATGAGCATAGTTTTTTCTCCATAATTGAAACAACCACCTAGTGGACCTTTCTTGTCAATTTGAGAGTTTCCTTAAAAACCACCTTTGGATCCATTACCTAGCTTCTTTTTATTGGACTAGTGTTGGATTTTGTATTCTAATTCTTGGGATATCCATTTGACTCTCCACTCCTCTATTTCTAGTTATTATTCTTGAAAGTTGGCTTGGAACTACCTAAAAGTTTCTTGAACTTTTCCTTAACCTGAGCTAGAGACTTCAACTTCTGCTATTGTTTCACTACCTTCTCAAAAACTTGGTCCATGGAAGAAGGCCCATGAACATCTACCTCACCACCGATCTAGGGTTTCTATCCCATGATAAAATTCATGATTTTAAACATCTCATCAACTTGGTACTTAGGTACGTTGATGTAGGAGCATCACTCTTAGGGAACAAATTCTATCAAACTTTGGTTTGATGATTTCAAATTGGTGTAATAATTCCTTGGATGGCCTTAGAAGTCCCCAATCATACTTATATTTTAATTTGGTAGGTTATAAGTGCATTTAGTTAACAAGTTTGTTAACATGTCTAAATTTTCACTTGAGGTTCCTTTGTACCCTTGACAAGGGTCAACGTGATAAAAATGTAAGAAATGACTGTGGTGCTTGATCACCTTACAAATTTTTCCATATGACCATTGGTAAACCTCTCCAAGCTAGTTAAAAAATGGTTTACATCATATAAAATTTAATATTTTTGAATGTAAGGATGTTGATGCATGTTTTTAGGATCCAAGACTTTTAATGAGGTCAAGAAAATACAAGCCCCTATTCTAGAAGAAGGATATACAGACCCTATTTATGAGTTATTATTCTTGGACTAGAGATGGTGTGTTTTATATTCAAAAGTTGATAATAAATAAACATTTGGTATTGTTCTTTGGATGGTCCTAGATAATTGTGGATTGTGTTGAATCTATACTTTTTAGGAAATAGATATCTTTTTATATGTTATTCAAGTGTACTTATAGGTAGACTCCTGTTTGGGAATTAATCCTTTGATGTGTAGTTTGTGTGTTTGTTTTCATAAGGAATAATTAATTATATTAATTGTAATTAATGTATCTTAAAACTTTTTATATTATTTTGAGAGTTTAGGTTCCAATAAAACATCAGAGTACTATGAGAGATTTGATATCTAAATCAGAAACCTGTTTCTTATAGCAAAGGGTATATGTAGAGACTGTGTGATGGTTATGAAGCAAATATTATTCTTGGTAAATATTATTGAGTGTTAATATAATTAATGTGATTTATTATAACTTATTATAAGTTTCATAAATCTTTTTATTTCTTTATAAAATGTGTTGAGCATCGATACAGGTATACAAGCCTAAAGAGTGTCTTCTTTTGGTTATAGTTCAACATTTTTGATTTAGATAACCAAGACAGTGGTGTGATTAACCCTTGAAATCAATATGGAAAGTTTAATAGGAATTATAAACACCATTTAAAACAAATTTTGGATTTTTAAACCCATATAAATGTTGATAGTGGATTTTTGAATGCTCACAGATTGTCATAGGCTACCAAAATCCCTAAATTAGGGTTTTATGAATATCTCACATTGTAACTATCAAAAACTCTCAAAAATTTGTAGTATAAGTAATATTGATATTATATAACCAATTTTTTAGGTTTAAGGAGTGTATAAATAGGATAGTATGATTTTTGATTGAGACAAGGTGAATTAGGCCTAGAGAGGGCTAGTTGAGAGGGCTAAAAGTTGGAAAGTGAACCTAGACAAGGAATTGGCTTCCCAAATTTGACACACATGTGTATAATCAATATAAATGAGATTAAATCATTGGTGATAAAAATTTAGATAAATTTTTCCATACTAAATAAGAAATAGGGTTAAAAGGGCTAGAAAAAAGGTTAAGAAGTCTAGTGTGTTTAGTGAAGAGTTATTAGTTGAGACTCTTTAAAGGGAAACTATACTTCATTTTGGTATCAGAGCCAACCTTGTATACTTGGGAAAAACTAAGAGAGATAATATTCTTGGGGGAAGATAATAATAGGTACTTGTTTGTCAAATTACTTACACAAATATCATAATACCACCTAGGAGAAATAAAGGAGGTGTAACAAGAAACCAAGGGAGCTAAGATACTGTGTTGGTAGAGTTGAGGTAATTTAGACTAATATTTGATGCAAGGATAATTTTTATAGAAAACTACTAAAGAATATGAGTCCTAATAGAGGACTTGAGTGACAGGGATGATGAGCCACAAGATCAAGAAGTAGAGGGAGAAGAGACAGTTAAAGGACCTGAAGATCGAGGTGTAGAGAGACTTGTGAAGGTGATCATGAGTCAAGGGTCCAAAACAAAGGTGGAAGTACCCACCTATGTAGGTGATATTGATGGAGATGAAATCATGGTTTAGGTGAATGAGTTAGATAAATACTTTGATTATGAAGAGGTACCTAATGGTAAGAAGGTCAAGTTTGCAAGAACCAAGATGAAGGGGCATGCTTCATTATGGTCAAACTTCATAAAAGATGAGCAAATAAAGAAGGGGAAGAACAAGACAACTTCTCAGGACATAATGGTTACCAATCTCAAAGTCAAATTCTTTCTAGGTGACTATGAGACAAACTTTTTTAGATAATTGTAGAATTTAAAGTAGAAGGAAATGAGTATAAAGGAATCGATAGAGGATCTCTATAAGTTGACCATCAGGTCTAGTCATGTTGAGGAAGATAAAGAGAAGGTTTCAAGGTACTTGAATGGCTTAATATACAATGTACAATATGAGTTAGCACTTGTGAGCCCAATAACACTAGAGGAGTGCTATCAAGTTCTACTCAAGGCTGAAAATAAGTTGAATAAGAAGAAAAATTAGCAAAATAAAGGAAGGGGAAAAAATTAGAGGTATAAGACAACAAGGGGGTAGAAATATCTCACAAATAGATCTTCAAAGTGAATCAATAAATTCACAAGAGAAGTCCACTCAATTAACAGGTGGATTTAGAGGCAAGAGACCCTTCAATGGAGATGGTTATTCATCAAGAGGTAGAGGATCAAGTGGATTTATAGGTAAGTGTTTAAGGTGTAATAAGTTTTATGACCATAAGCAATGGGAATATCTAGAGGACCAGCTAACAAGAATCCTAAGAAATGAAGGGAGAAATTAGATTGCACAAGGAGAGGAAGAGAGTGTCTACTCTCCATCAAACATGTTAGAACCAAAAGTGGGAGAATCATTTCTCATGAGGAGGGTATTGATAAATACACCCAAGGAGAAAGAGCCACCATAAAGGAATACTCTCTTCAAGACATCTTTCAAATGCCAAGGTAAGTGTTGCAAGATGGTCATTAATTCAGGAAGTATGGATAATCTTGTCTTATTAGAAATGGCTAAAAATCTTGAGCTAAATAAATTACCTCACCCCACTCCATATAAGGTGTCATGTTTGAATAAGGGATAAAAAGTCTTGGTGAGTGAACAAAGTTGGGTAGATTTTCAAATTGGAACATATAAGGATATGGTGCTTTGTGATGTCATCCCATAGATGTGTGCCATGTGCTTCTTGGAAGGCCTTGGAAATATGATAGATATACTAATCATGATGGAATAAATAATATATATACATTGATGAAGGATGGAGTTAGTTACACTTTACTACCCTTGAAAGATGAGGAGAGTGATCAATATGTTGGTTCACATGTAATTTTGGTAAGTGAAAATGAGTTCCTAAATGCTATGCATAAATAAGAGATATGATTTGATTTGGTCATAAAGCCTAGGAATATTATGAAATCCACTAATATCAATGATCTACCCCTAGATATTTAAGTAATGTTGGAAAAACATGTTGATATAGTTGTTGATGAGTTGCCTAACACATTGCCACCTATGAGGAGCATAACACACCTTATAGACTTTATACTTGGAGTAAGTCTACCAAACAAGGCTACATATAAGATGGCCCTAAAAGAGAATGCTAATATCAAAAGACAAGTGTAAGAGTTTCTTGAGAAAGGGCTAATCAAAGAGAGATTAAGTCCATGTGCAGTGCCCATAGTGTTGGTGCCAAATAAGGAAGGTGAGTGGAGGATGTGCACTAATTCTAGGGACATCAATAAGATAACTATAAGTTATAGATTTCCACTTCCTAGGATGAAGGATTTGATGGATTACTTGATTAGATCAATCTATTTTTATAAGATAAACTTCAATAATGGATACTACAAGATAAGAATCAAGCAAGGTGATGAGTGGAAGACTAATTTGAAGATGAATGAAGGTTTGTATGAATGGCTACTTATGCCATTTAGTTTGACTAATGCATCTATAACTTTCATGAGATTAATGAATGATGTTATAAAATATTTCATAGGCAAGTTTGTAGTAGTTTATCTAGATGATATACTAATTTATAGAGAAATCAAGGAGGAACATATTCATCATTTGGAGTTGGTGATAAGGATGTTGAAAGAAGAGAGGTTATTGATCAACCTCAAGAAGTGTGATTTAATGAAAAGGGAGTTGTTCTACCTTGGGTTTTTTATTTGACAAGGCATGCTAAAAATGTACAAGAACAAGGTGAAGGCAATCAAGGACTAGCTAACACCTAGGACAATAGGAGAGGTAAGGAGTTTTCATGGTTTAACAAGTTTTTATAGTAATTTTATAAGAAAATTTAGTGGAATATGTTCTCCCATCATTAAATCTATCAAGGGAAATAAGAAAAAATTTATTTGGAATGAGTAGGCAAAATTAATTTTTCAATACTTGAAGCAAAGAATCACGGAGCAACCCATACTAGCATTGATAGAATTCAATAAGGTATTTCAGATAGAATGTGATGAAAGTGTTGTAGCCATAGGGGCTATCCTAAGCTAAGAGGGTAGACCTATAGCCTACTTCAGTGAGAAGCTAAATGATGCTAAGAAGAGGTATTCATCCTATGACTTGGAGTTATATGTAATGCTGCAAGCATTGAAGAAATGGAGGCATTAGCTCATACTTAAGGATTTCATAGTATACATGGATAACTATGCAGTTTAGTTCATATCTAATCATCCTAAGTTAAATTAAAGAGATGTGAAATGGGTTGAGTACATGCAAAATTTCACCTTCATCATTAAGCACAAATAAGGAAAAAATAATAAGGTTGTAGATGCATTGAGAAGGAGGGTCTTATTAGTGCATGAAATTTAGTTATAGAGTGTTGGAATTGAGGAACTCAAAGATTTGTATGAGGATGATGTAGACTTTAAGGAAGTATACTACACATGCAAGCACCAAAGTACACTCAACAAGGAGCCATAGTTAGATTATGTACTTCAAGATGCATTTTTGTTCGAGGGAGTATAGTTGTGTGTACCTAAGATCTCAATAAGAGGAAATATGATCTAAGAGAAACATAATGGAAGCATGGCATGCCATTTTGGGCTTGATAAGGCATTAGAGTTGCTAACTAGAAACTACTATTGGCCTAGAATGTAGGCAAAAGTATGAAAGTATGTGGAAAGGTGTTAAATATTTCAATTAGAAAAGGATAATATTACTAATTTAGGTTTGTATTATCCCATACCAGTCCCAAATAGGCCTTGGGAAACCATCAGTATGGATTTTATGATGGATTACCTAGAACACAAAGGGGTTTAGATTCCATTTGTGTATTTATTGATAGATTATATAACATGGCACATTTCATACCTTATAGAAATACTAATGATTCAACACATGTGGATAATTTTTTTTCAAGGAGGTAGTGATATTTCATGGTTTGACCATGAATATTATTTTTGATAGGGACACCAAGTTTCTTGGTCACTTTTGGAGGACTTTATGAAAGAATATAGGAACAAATTTAAGTTTTTGTTCAAATTAACATCCTAAAATATATTTCCAAACTAAGGTGGTGAATATAAGCCTATGGAACTTGTTGAGGTGTTTGTCTAAAGACCATATTTAGTAGTGCAATCTTGTGTTATCTCAAGCAGAGTTTTCATACAATGATTCTACCAATAGGAGCATTGTTATGAGTCCATTCCAGGTAGTCTATGACATGCATCCAAGAGGTTTATTTGAGGTTAGAGACATAATACATATGGATAAAAGAAGTGCTAAAGGTGAGGAGTTTTTAATGGCAATGCAAGAGGTGCATGGACATGTGAGAAAACATTTGGAGTCTAGTGTTGACAAGTACATGAAGTAGGAAAATTTAAGTATAAAAGAAGTCCTAGTTGGGGACTTATTCCTAGTACATATTAGTAAGGAAAGGTTCTTAAGGGGTGAATACAACAAGCTGAAAATGAAGAAGATAGGTCCTTGCAAGATTCTTAGGAAGTTTACAAATAATGCATACATATTGAAGTTGCCTAGTGACTTGGAATTTCACATATCTTTAATGTTTTAGAATATTAAAATTATAAATAAATATATTAAGGATAAAAAACATCAGATGATGCATCTAAAATAGGCCCAAATTGGGTAAAGTATTTTCCTAAGGCTAAGACAGAGGAAATGGAATGCATATTAGATAAGCAGGTGACCAAGAAGACTAGAGACAATCAATATTTAAAATATTTTGTTAAATTTAAGAATCATCTAGTTTAATATTCCATGTGAATGATTTATCATGACATAAAAAAGTGAGGGAATACTCTATAAGCACTCATGGGTAGCAGCCTATGAGTTCTTTTTACCTTCCCTGGGAGTATGATGCAGGAACAACACTCTTAGGGAAATTTTTTTGTCAAATTTTGGTTTGAATATTTAAAATAGGTTGAAAAATTAATTTTATGGCCTTATAATGTGTCAATAATACTTATATTTTCAATTTTGTAGGTTAGAAGTGCATTTAGTTAGTCTAAATTTTCAAATTTAGTTTTCTTGCCAAAACTAGTAAGTTTAAAAATTTGAATTTCTAGTGTGATTTTAGAATTTATAGGGTATGGTTAGGATTGAAAAAGTTTTTTAACACATATTAATATTAATTTTAGGTCCATTTTCACCATTTACAAGGATCAAAGTGACAAAAAGGTAAGAAACAACTTTGGTGCATGATCACCTCATAAAATTTGTCATATGACCATTGGTAAACCTCTCCAAGGTGGTTACCAAATGGTTTCCATAATATAAAATGTAATATTTTAAAATTTGAGGAGGTTTATGAATTTTTTTTATGATCCAATAATTCTAAGGAAGATAAGAAAATACAAGCCCCTATTATGGAAGAAGGATATATAGACCGTGTTTATGAGTTATTGTTCTTGGACTGTAGATGGTGTCTTTTGTTTTCAAAAGTTGATAATAAAGAAGCATTTGGTATTTTTATTTGGATGGTATTAAATAATTTTGGATTGTGTTTAATCTATACTTTTCAAGAAACATAAATATTTTTATATGTTGTTCAAGTATACTTACAGGCAAACCCTTGTTTGGGAGTCAATCCTTTGATGTGCAGTCTATGTATTTGTTCTCATAAGGAAGAATTATTTGTATTGATTGGAATTGTATCTTCCATATATCCTAAAACTATTTAAATTATTTTTAGAGTGTATTTTAAAATAAAACATTAGAGTACTATGAGATATTTGATATCTAAATTAGAAACCTATTTCCTGTAGCAGAGGGTATATGTAGAGATTGCATGATGGTTATGAAGAAAAGCCTATTTTTGGTATATATTATATAATGTTATATGCATTAAATTGAGTCATAATACCTTATTATAAGTTTCATAAATAATTTTTTCTTTGAAATGTGTGTTGAGCATCAATACAGATATACATGTTTGTAGAGTGTCTTCTTTTGGTTGCAGTCCAACCCTTTTGCTTTAGATAACCAAGACAATAGTATAATTAACCCTTGAAATCAATTTATAAAGTTGAATAGGAATTATACAGACCATTATAAACAAATTTTTTATTTTTAAACCCATCTAAATGTTGAAAGTGGATTTTTGAATGCTCATGGGTTGTCACAGGCTACCAAAAGCCCTAAACTAGGGTTTTATGAATATCTCACATTATAACCATCAAAAGCTCTCAAAAAATTGTAGTCTAAGTAATATTGATATGATCTAACCAATTTTTTAGCTTTAAAGAGTGTATAGATAGGATAGTACAACTTTTGAGTGAGACAAGGTGAATTAGGCCTAGAGAGGGCTGGTTGAGAGGACTAAAATTTTGAAAGTGAACCTAGACATGGAATTGACTTCCCAAATTTGACACATAGGTGTGTCTAATTAATATAAAAGAGATTACATCATTGGTGAGACAAATTTAGTTTTAATTTTTTGTACTAAATAGGAAATAGGGTCAAAAGAGCTAGAAAGAAGGCTAATAAGCCTAGTGTATTTGACGAAGAGTTATTGGTTGAGAATTTTTGAAGAGAACCTCTACGTCATACATACTTCAGAAGTTTGGTGATTTATTCATAATAATCATTCATATACAACTCTCTTTACTTTAGACTCTAAAAATATGTAAGCTTTTGATCAAGGTAAAGCTATGGCAACCACCGTGACCTAAACAACATCAGAAACTACTCCCAAGTTATGGTGTTTGAGTTAAGGTTCATCTCCAACTTCTTGTTACATCACCAAGTATTTACTTCACAATCAAATTGGTAATCTCCACATACTCCTTTGGTAACTTTGGAGTAGTTTCAAATCTCAAAATACTTCTCCATCTTAGTTAGCCATGATTTAGCTCCATCACCTATAATAGTTCCATTCAAATTAGGTGGATTCACCTTATTCATGTCCTTAGATAGATCTAAAATTACCTGAGATCTTACATCTTTATAATTTTCCTAATCAATGAGATGCTCAATAGGTACTTCTTGGTGTTTCCCTCACCTTAGCCATGAACTTCTTATTCTAGGGTTGTAATTCGATCCCTATTATCATTCATGACTATAAGAATTTAATCCAATTTTAGTAAATGCTCAACAAAAATATGGTTAGGATCAATGGGTGGGTTATTGTCATTTGATGGACCCTCACCTAAGGCTCTTTTTTGCACCATTCTTATTTATTACTGAAAAGAAGAATACAAAAATGTTAACATAATCAATAAGTCCTAGAGTTTGAGTCTAAGCTCTAATACTACATGTTACAACCCTTTTATTTGTACTTAGAATAAAATGTAGTAATTTTTTTTAATACTTACTTGAAAAACATTAAATTTTATTCATATAAACTTAAATCATAATATATTATCAAAATAGATAACATCAAATTTTAATTTTAATTTTGAATGCAACATGAAGTATTACAACTTAATAAACATGTAAAATACACTATGACACAACCATGGCTAGTCTCACAATACAACAAATTCTATTCATGTACATTAATATTACATTATAATCTCAATAGGCATTTAGCCTTATATAAAATATAAAGATAACTGGCTCTCTAGTGCTTGAGTTGTACTAACTTGCATATCTCTGATAACCTCAAGTGTTGTCTCTAAGTATGTACTATAGTGGGGGAGGGGGAGCATCATCCAAGAACTTTTCCACACCAACCATAGACCAACGATCCCTCACACAATCCCCTATTAGGGAATGGATGCCCTTTAGGGACATGTAGATAAAATGGTGCAAGAATATAGAATGAGACATGCTAGTACCTCATGTGTTGTAAGATTTCTACTAAATGACATGCATCATAAATAAAATGCATTTCTAACATGATATCACACAACATAAAAGTCAAACATATGAAATGACAATGTCAATCTAATATTACTTTGGCCAAAGTTTGAAATAATATATGATCACTCAGATCAGTTAATTTCATAACACATCACTTGATTAGATTATCTATACCCATCATTGGTGATGTTAACTAGGCTTGAGAAGTCCATCTCACTGCATGGTTAGTATCATCAATTCGAGACCCATAATATTAATGACATAGCATAATTCAATCTTAAGAGATTAATTTGAGTTATGCCTAATAGTTGAATTATGAACATGTTAATTTTAGGAGATAATCTAACTTTACATTTTTATTTTCAAATGCATAAAATGAATCTATAAGCATGCTAATGTTGTGTATATAATAGATAAATATTCTATACATAATCATACCATCCAACTATGTTTAAACAAAGCACCATTATAAAATATAAATGCTATCAAATATAAATAAGTATTATTTGGCAAGATCACACCAACTGAGTATGATAACAATAACTCCATAATTACTTATTTGTAGAAAATATTTTTAAGCATAGTCCAACATCATTCATACTAACTGAGTATAAAAAATTAAAAGGACCATATATGTTAATCAATCATAATTGAAAACATCATTAAATTTATATAGGCCTTAATAAACAAACATTTATATTTTTAAAACATAACAAAGTATAATTTTTTAACTATTAAACATGGAAATATGCAAATTTAAACACTAAACAACTTTTTCCTAAGTTATAACCCACTTAAGACATTATCTTTATAATTCTGGTTACTTGCACACAATAACTTAACTATTATCACTAATAAGCTAGGTTTAGCTTAAATATTTAGTTGAAACTAAATACATTCTTTAGTAATATAAACATATATATGAAATTCCATATATAAATATGTGTAATATATTTATTTCCATGTATTTAACTCAACTAAGTTAATCAGTTTTATTTTCTAAAAACTTTATAAATAATACATTTCCACTTAGCTAAAAATATATTAAAAACTTTATACTAAAATTTCAATGGGTTGATTAGTTGTCTACAACTATATTAGTAATGTTTTACCTTTAATATTATTTATTGAAAAAACATATTTTATTAGCAAAATCACCCCTTGATCCATTATCTAATAATAGGTGTCATTCCAACCAATTTTTAGGAAAATAATATTATTTCCAACCAATAGAATTATATTCTGTATACTAAAATCTTGAAATCAAATCCTTATGCCCCACTAAACTCTACTATATAATGGTTCAAGCTTTTTTACCAAATGATTTTTGTATACAACTTTGCCAAGTTTGTGCCTAGCCTATATATAAATATATATAGGTCATTGATTTATTTCCTAAAGAAACATTACTCTCCCTATTTATATTTATATACATAATTTTTCTTTTTGTATCTCATTCGTAGTCTAAATTTGCTATAGAAGGCAATTTAGCATAGTTATAATAAATTAATTAATTTTTCCAATATGATAGATTTGTTGTAGGCTATAGCTCCCAAATTTTAATATTAAAATCTAATTATTCATACCTTAATTTCACACTAAATAATGGTTTTATCCCTTTTATATAAGTCGACGTTCTATATAGCTTTACAAATAAAACACTCAACCTTTATATATAAACAAATATAAATTTTGTGCTATTTAATTTCCTGAGTATTATCCTTTTTGTCCTTATGTATATACACATATTTTATTTCTTCTCATTATATATCTTCTAAATTCCAAGACACATGGTTTAGAAATTGTTGTTCATATGCTATGATGTATAATTTTTTCCTTATAGCCTCGATTTGTTGGAATATATATATATATATATATATAGTCATATAAAATATCAAAATTGGTAGCTTGAGTGTGGCTTGTGACACCCAACCCATAGGTCCCTCTTGCATGCTCTCATGATCCTTCTAGACACCTTTTTGCTTATTCTCAGTCATTCATAGACTTTCGAGACCTGATTTTAGCTCAGCCAGGATACATTTCCCATGCTAGTTCCATCCCCCTAGGTTTTTATCCTATAGGATAGGAGTGATGGTGTTGGAATATAGTGTTGGACCATAGGATGTCCCATTTATAGTGCTCCTATCCGATCAAATTTTGAGCCTAGATGACTGTTTCCTTCCGATTCCTCTTCCTCATTTTGTCAACCTAATGTGAATACATTTAACCCATGATCAATAGATCTCTATAAAATCCCATTTAAAGTTCATTTAGAAGGGGTTGTAAAATATTAAAAAATAAAGCAAGAATACAATAAAGACCACTAAGGTAAATTTCCCTATTCTCTACATTCAACCATCTAATACAACTACTAGCATATTCAAACCCTCACACTAGTCCCTAGCCACCTCAAACACTCTCAATTTGGAATTTTTACATTCAAATAACACTATTTTGAAAAGCACATCAAGTGGGAGAACTACATATGTCTTGATTCCTCTTTGGAGTATTGGTATGTAGGCATCATGCCCACACAAGAGGTGTGGATACACGTTTAGTGCATCTTACACACATTAACCCCTATCTTTCTCAAGTTTTATTCAAGTACTTTTAAGGTATAGGGTTGGAGATTGAATAAGTTCTAAAAGGAGCTTTATCGACATTGAATATGCAAAAATTTAATAGGTAGGATCACATAGGGATAGTGGACAAAACCTAGAAATTGTATATCTCTATGACTAGTTTAGACAACAGTGGTAGGACCTAGACTATAATGTCTGACATTGAAGTGTCTTGTTTTTGGTGCTCCTATATTTTCACTAAAAAAAATATAGATCTTGGTTCATGACACTGTTCTTATCTTACATATCCGTTTTTAGCTTTTATCTCAGCCATCTTAGTCCATTTTAAATCTAACTTACATTTCTCCTCATTTATTATTATTTTTAGAAAGCTAAGAAAATCAAATAAAATATACAAATTATTACTATAATTTTTATAATATTATTTACTAATTTATTGCTCCAGAATCTTAACTAAGTTAGGAATACAACTCTAATATTTCCAAAACAAGTTAAATCATTTAGTGAACCTGACTTACTTTGTTTATGCATAACAACCTTAGAAACCCTAGGGTAAATTCCTTCCTATTTTTCCAATATTTTTTTGATTTTGTCTACATATTAAATAAAAAATTCACATTAATTTTTAAAAATTCTATAGTAATATTTTTAAAAATATTTTCTTCCAAACCCTAATTGCATATACTAGGTCCCTTTAAATTAAAAAATTTCCAATATTTTTCTAAGTTTATACCTACATATTTAAATCAGAAATTGACATTGATTTTTAAAATTTCTTAGTAATTTAAATATATATATATATATATATATATAAAATTTTTCAAAACCTTAGTTACATATACTAGATCCCATTACTTTTGAGGTATGACCTTGCATGTTTGCGAGCTTTGTATCTTTTTATGCATATTCTAGTTCATTGTTTAGATTATATTTATTTAATCTTTTATTTCATTATTCAAATTGTTTTCCTTATGCCACCTAATCTCCTTACATCTCTTCCTTTGAGACGAAGTGCAAGACTTAGTGGTAACCCTCTTGAATTCACCTAGATTCTTTCAACCTGGCCATATACCATGGATAAACAACCAACTCAAGTTCCCGCTATAGATCCTACATATCAAAATTACACCAATTTATATGAGGATAATTTTGATAATGAGCAATATGAAAATAACAATTATGATACAAACACTGATGTTCATGACCCACCACATTAGGCTGTTGATCCACTTCCACCTATTATTGATAATGAAGTTGTCCTCAACAAAGATTTGATGCTACAAAGTTTTCAAGAATGTCTTAGGGAATATCCCCAAGATTATACTCTTATCTTACAATCTATCATGGAAATTGAAAAGGCTAAACAAGTTGAGTCTTCCATTTCTTTAGAGAAACTAGTTGAAAATAACACTATGGGGGTAACTATGTGTCAATAACCCCTTATAGCAACCCAACCTTCCTATGAAGCACCACCAGTTATGGCTAGTACATCTTTGTCTCCCGATGTAGCTACCCTTATGTAAGAGATAAAATATCATCAATCCAAGGTGATACATCCTGAGCTAGGTGCCTCTAGACCTACATAAGCCTTGTATTATTTTGCTCTACTTTATACACCATTGGCATGCCATATTACTTCTACACCCTTGCCACTAGGTTTTGTTCAACACAAGCTCACTTTATATGATGGTAAGGGTGATCTAGAGACACACTTAATATATTTTCATGAAACATGTTTGGAACATATCCTAAATGACTGGTTACTAACCAATCTATTTTCATAGAGTCTAAAAGATTATGCTTTACAATGGTTTTATAGTCTACCGAATCAGTTAGTCAATGTATTCAATCCTCTAGCCGACATGTTCCTACCTCATTTCCTCATTAACATTGGTGATAAATTTTCCTATGCCCAAGTTGTATAATAAAAACAAAGGTAAAATGAGCATCTCATAGATTATATTCTTTGATATAAGACTATCTTGGCTAAGATGATTAGTCCCATGGTTGATCAAGAGTTAAAAGATCTCTTCAAACAAAGTCTTCTACCAGCTTTGCATGAGTCAATAATGTTCAAAATATTCTCTTCCTTCACTGAGTTATGTCATATACTAAAGGAAAGGGAAGTCAAACTAATTTCAATGGGAAAACTCAAGTACATGAGTATATCCAAAACAAAAAAACAAGAGTAATAAAAGAGCCCCATATAAAGTAAAGATCAATGATGGAAAAAGTCAAAATCAACGAATAGTTAATGTGACTTTAGAGCCCCCTTAGTTAATGCTTTTATTAGCACCTTTTGATGAGCTTTGACCAATCTATTGGTATCTCTAGCCAGAGTCTTACAGTAGCTATTGGAATGTAACATCATATATCTCCCTCTTATTCAATAATTTGATCCAACAAAGCCTCTTCCATGGGGATATGGTCATAATGCATTTTGAAAATTTCATAGGGCACTAGGACACATAAAAAATAGATGCATCAGTTTGAAACACAAGATACAGGACTTGATAGATGGTAATGCTATTGATCTTTGCACTCTAGTTGAGCCTCCTCAGGTAAAGAAAACATAGGAAAAAGCTTTAAAAATATTCTAAGATCCTTTCACATAGCACTCTAAACAAGAGATAGGGGATACATTAGGTGTTCACCATTCATATCATGCACATATTCCACTGGCTACATATTAAGCACCTTCAATTGAGACACATCCTTTGAGAAACATGATTGATGTGTATAATTCCAGAGTTCTAGATAGACCTTCCATCTCCTTCTTAGAGCAAGAAATAACTGAGGATGATTTAGATTATTGTGTACTCTTTATCAGAGATTACATTCATAATCATCATATTTATAGTGTTCTCATAGATAATGGATGTAGTGTGAATATGTGCACTATGACATTATTACAATATTTGGGATATTTAGAACAAGATATTACCCCAATCGACATAATTATTAGTGGATTTAGTGGACATATACAAAGTTCATTAGATAATATTGTACTTCCTCTATAGGTTGGGCCAATACATGTGATCACACCATTTACTATTATTCTTAGTGTAGGAGTTTTTTATATGTTACTTGGTCAACCATGGATCTAAAAACTTTAAGCAATACCTTTTATAGTTCATAGATGTGTGAATTTCATTCACACTAATCAAGTTGTTATAGTTGGTAGAGTTCCATATGACTTAACACTCCCCACTTCAAAGCCATCTACTACTTTGTAGTCACCAATTTTATTTCTTCCTCTAGTTCAAATTTAGACATAGTCGAGGCCTCCATCACTAACACAAAGAGTTAATATACATCCACATAAGTCTCTTTTAAAGCAACCACAATTTAAGAATTTTAGACAACTTCTAGCTATAGTGTTCCCACCTAAGGAAGTATCATTGATATCACATACCTCTACATAGAGCACATGTTCAAAGAGCTTCTCCTACTATTAGATGGGTCCTTAAGATCCCTATAGTTTCATCTACTTCTCAGAGTTATAGGGGGACCCCACAGTTGTTTTCTACTATAAATATTTTATAGCATTTATAACATACACAACTTTTAGAGCCATAGTCTTAGCCCTTCCATTATGCTTCATGATCATGCATGATTCCTCTCCTTGATATAGGATACCATGATAGGGAGTATCTCATGAGACTCATCGGTTAGTATCAACTCTCCTTAGCCTTCCTTGTACATAGTTTCTTTTTGTTTACTTATTCCTAGTTTCTCAGTATTTATTATACATAGTCTCATAATACTTGATTGTACATAGCTTATATCAAAAATCCAAAAACATTCAAATATATCAAATATCCAAAAACAATAAAAATTTAAAAACATAAAAACATTAAAAATAAATTTAAAACACAAAAAAATTTCAATTGTATGCATATCCATGCTTTACATTTTTACTACCATGCTAGACTTACATTTACTATTCTATGCTATTGTTTGTCAATTTATCTACATTACCATGCTTCACTGGATCTTCTTTGACTGTGTAAAATAACATCTAAATCCATGATTGCTTCACTCTACATGTTGAGGGGGCATCTTATTTTTACATTCAAGACATACATCAATATATCTACCCTCTAGGGGTATCTTCTACATGACTACACCATCTAGGTTATGTCATTCCTACTTCACACAATCTACTTATCATGATGTTGTACATTACTTACTATCTTACACAGATTTCTCTATCAAAACTCACTAGTATGTAACACTTGTGTATTTATTATCATTTATCTAGTTTTGTACTACATGTCTTGCATACTTTCTCTTCTTGCTTTGATTAGTTAGATGCAATTATGTTTCTAGCATATTATATGCTTTCCTTCCTTGTTTTGTATAGCTAGATGTGATTGCATTTATTATTTCCTATGTTTTATCTTATATGTGCCTTAAGACATTTGCCAAAGTCCTTTTGCTTATACTCTTTTATGTACTTGTGGCCCTCATGCCAACCTTGCTTGTTTTTAATTGTGTTTATATGTGGCATTTAAACATGCCTTGTATGCTTGCTTTCCAATTTGAGTGACATGTGCCCATGTCCCTTGTTTACTTGACCCCTTAGCCACTATTGTATACTTCTTGCTTCTTGTCTTGTGTGTTTGTTTCTTGATTGATTCTTAACTATTTATAATGACATGATCTATATCATGTATTATCTACATTTCTTGGATGACATGATGGACATCATGTTCCATCCATCCTTGACAACTAACAATTAAAAAATAACAACTAATATTTCAATTTTCAATTTAAGACATTGCATATGCTATTACATTTTTATATCTATCTAGACATACACCTATTGATCTAACAATATCCAATACAAACTATGCTATATCTTGAGACATAATTTTTATTGTCATTGTCATATCATGTGTTTCACAACATAACACACGTGTAGAACTATTCCATCTAAGGGAATTCATTTTAGGGTCTTCATTCTTACCCTCATATTAAAGGGAAATAAATAGGGGGTTTTTCATAGAGATTAGAGCTATTACTGGTCAAAAAATTAGTTTTTAAAACACTCAAAATAGTAATTAGTGGTCAAACTAGGTAGAATAAACTAGAAAAATAATGATGATTATAGAACAATCATCAGATTCAATAAAGAAAAATAATTCCAAACATTAAAAATAGTGCTAGAGAATAGGGTTTCTTATTTTTGGTACTCCTATCTAAACAAAAAACCCAAATTTTATAGAAATAGGTAGAAAGGTCAGCTTAGCTATAGTTTTGTCACATACAGATTAGTTTAGATTTAGTAGTGTTAGTAAAATTTTTATTAGAGAATCCAGATATGGGGGAATCATGCATGACATGATGGCTCTCAATTCTAGTTTAAGATTAGGTAGTTGGTATAGCTTCCAAATCAAAATCCATGTTATAGACACTAATGATTGGGGGCAATGTGCATGATAGATTGGTCTTCTTTTCCTTTTGAGTTCAATATATTATTCAAGCATTCTTAATAGTTGCATGCCTTATTCCATCTATAGGTGGTTGGCATAATTTTAGAGTGAATTTTATATAAGACTAACCTCCACATTCTTGAGTGGCTTCCACATAAGCTTAATTTACAATATTGGAGTGTCTTTCATACAAGCTTAATCTCCTCCTTTTAGAGTGGCCAAGATTGGCCTATTTTCCAGTACACATTCCACTATCCATACCATATTGTTATATTTAAGAGCATTCATGGGATTCAAAATCCATCTCATACAACACATATTCATACTATTATTAGTTCATAGCTTTACTTAGTGGACAATGATGGAGCCAAAGGATTAGCTAGCCTTTGCATTCTTGAGCCACCTACTCAGAGGGATTGGACATATAGTTAAAAAATTGATTAGTAGATGTATGATCATATAGATTCATTTAGTAGTTGATGATGGAACCAAAGGGCCATCTTTTGAATTCTTGAGCCACTCTAAAGAAATTGAGCACTTATCTCTATTCATGATATTAATTTTGGTACAACACATACCCAAAATTACTCAACATCAACCAAAATCATTCAACATCATAATAGGTTTTGTATTGGTTCACATACTTGGTGAGGTGCATTCATTCCTTTATCTTCTCTCTCTCTCTCTCTCTCTCTCACCTAGATTTTGTACATTCTTATTTTAGGTATATCATATCTAATAAAAAATGATATACTCTTTATTTTCTCTTGAAAATTTACACTTCATAATGTGCTCTCTCTATGCACACCCATAATCACATAGTTTCATGAGATTTACCCTTGTAGGTAAGTTTAGGTATGCTTTCTACTTTTCCTTTATCCTAGTATTTCACTTTATTGCATCACTAGGATAAAGATGGGGCTAATGCAGTCATATAAAATGTCAAAATTGGTAACTTTAGTGTGGATTGTGAAATCTAACCCATATGTCCCTCTTGCATGCTATCATGACCCTTCTAGACACTTTTTAATTTATTCCTAGTCATCCATAGATTTTTGAGACCTGATTCCAGCTCAGTCAAGCTACATTTCCCATGTTAGTTCTATCCCCCTAGGTCCTGAGCCTATAGGATAGGAGTGTTAGGGTTGGAGTATAGTGCTAGAACCTAGGGTGTCTTATTTTGAGCACTCCTATCCAATCACATTTTGAGCTGAGATGATCATTTCCTTTTGATTCCTCTTCCTCATTATGTTAGCCTAGTACAAATACATTTAACCCATGACCAATAGATCTCTATAAAATCCCATTCAAAGCTAATTTAGAAGGGGTTGAAAAATATTAAAAAACTAAGAAAGAATATAAGTAAGACCACTAAGGCAAATTTATATATTCTCTACATACATCCATCCAATATAGCTACCGATATATTCAAACCCTCACACCAGTCCTTAGCCACCTCAGAAACTCTTAATTTGGCATTTTTGCATTCATATAACACTATTTATAAAATTTAATCAAGTGGGAGAGCTAAATATGGTTTGATCCCTCATTAGAGTATTGGTTTGTAGGTAGCATGCCTACACAAGGGGTGTGGATACACGTTTAATGTATCTTATACACACTAACCCCCCCTCTTTCTCAAGTTTTATTTAAGCACTATGAAGGTCTAGGGTTGGAGATTAAATTATATCTACAATAATCTCTATCAATATTTAGGATCCAAAATTTTATAAGTAGGCTCACATAGGGATAGTGGATAAAACCCAAAAACTTAGATCTATGTGACTAGTTTGGACAATAGCGACATGACCTAGACTATAACATTAGACCCCAAAGTGTCCTATTTTTGGTGATCTTATCCTTTCAATAAAATAAATCCAAATCTTGGTTCATGACACTATCCTGGTCCTGCACAACCAGTTTCAACATCTATCTGAACTATCTGAATCCAATTTTAAGCTAAGTTGCATTTCTCCTCATTTATTACTATTTTTAGAAAGCTATGAAAATTAAATAAATTATAAAAATTGGTAGTATAATTATTGAAATATTATTTACTAATATATTATTATAGATCCTTAATTAAATTAGAAATAAAACTCTAATATTCCCAAACCAAGTTAAATCAATATACAACATTTAATATATACTATTTACTATTTACAAATCTTCTAAGTCTCAAATTTGTTATATATATATGTTTTTATTTTGAATGTCTTTACTTGAGTGGACTGATATATAAATTTATTTATATATCTCTATTAAAGTAATTTCACATTGAGTTACACACTTGATCTTACACAAACTTCATATTTAGAAAAGGGTTTTAGAAATATAGTTTCATTTCAAATTTTGAGTATATATTTTACTTGTTCTTGGGGTTGAATATGGGGATTTGTGGATGTCTATGCCATCCATAGGGCCCTCCATTTTAACCCTATTGGTTTTCAAGGTCCTCCTATTCAAACCCTACAAGTTTTGATAGAAAAATTTAAAACAAAAAAAAACCCATAAACAAAATTCCATTCAACAGAATAATACACTAACCAATTTATTATAGTACCAACCTAGTATGCTTTGCAATCTATTGGAAAATGAAAATTTTCCTTTGCTTCCAAAACCTTCTTTCCTTCTTCCAATTCCATAGTCTCTTTCTTCATGTGTCAATATATTTCTCCAATTCCTTCTTAATACCCTTTTCCATTTCATGCATAGTTCTATATATTTCATGCCACTAATGGTGGAACACTGAGTAGTTAACCCCAATTTTAGGATTTGTTCCCAAATAATAGACTTGTTGTCGAAATTAGTTTATCCAAAATAAAATATTCAATCTAGATATAATTTGAATTAACCTCTCTTTGATTACCCAAGTTCATACCAAGTTAATTTAACTCCACCTTTTCTTAAAGCTTCCAAAATATCATTTCAAATCAATCGATCAAAGGATTTCATGCAACAATTATAATTCTTAGTAATAAAGTCAACTTGATTAACATAAGATAAGTCTTTTTAATGTATAGGTTTATCCTAGTGTATTAATTAGAATTTTTACACATTTATTTAGTGTAATTAATATGTTGAATACCATAAATAGATAATTATCCAATACAATAATCAAACAACTTAAGATTATAATAAATCATTTTTTTGAAAAATTAAATATATAATTAATTAATATCTTTAATTAGTGTTAAAAGATACATCAATTAACATTGTTTAATGGAAAACATAATAAAACATCTCACAAACACAATGATCACTATAACCAATAAAATCTATGTTAGAGGTACAATCATTGAGAGAGGGGTGGTGAATTAGTGAGTCCAGATATTTTAATTTCAATTCCAATCCTTTCAAACTATTAAATAGTTGACATATATCAATTTGATTAAACAACATTAATAAGAAAGCTCATTCATTCAATGCATACATAAGATCAAACACACACCACACAGTTCTTATGGGAAACCCTCATGAGGATTGAAACCCACTCTCAAGATTAAAAAACATGGAATACTTATCATATAATATATTACAAACAAGAGAGTGGTCAAGTCCTTTAGACCAAAAATCTTGATCAAGTCCTCTTGACCAAAGGCCTTTAGTGAAACACCTATTTCACAAGAAGCAACTACCCTTAGAAAAGATCAAGTTCCTTAGACCCTCATTTGAAAAGAACACCACCACCTTAGAATTTATGTATTCAACACCTAATGATGGATCTATGATTTTATAACCCCTGTAAAAACTCCCTCTCTATCTCATAAAGGCCTCTGACATAGGCATGCCACAATCTCTCTCCTTCCCTCATATTCACACTCAAACCTCGTTGCATGTCCTCAAAATACAAGAGAACTATTTTTACAATATAATTACTATCTACATGTCATACACCCAATACTCAATCTGATCTTCACATCAACCCATCTATATGACACACTTACTCTCCTTCTTTTGCATAGTCTTCTTACACAAGCCTTTCCCAATCTCTCATGTCTAGAAATTATCATCTTTGATTTAAATATTTAAAGAGAATTCATGATTATCAAAATATTGGTTAGACATTAGGAATGCCTTCTCCCTTAATGCATATTACATGGGTCACACTTAGGCAAAACTCTCTTTCAAATAAGCCTAAGACACTGTTTAGGTCCTATGATGACCTATTCACCTCTTTGACACTTCTCTAAGAAAAATATAAACATAGGAACAATTTAAAACTCATGGAACAACTCCAAATGATATGTAGGTCACATTTAATTTATAATAACCATTAGATCACTCTTCTTCTAACCCCCAATTAGCTCAAACACTTCTCTGTACACATAATCATTATGAATGAAAACACAATCAACTTCTAACCCTTTGTTCATACTACATATGATTGGTCAAAATTTCATAATATACATAGATGATCCTCAAGGAGTATATAAAACTTCCAAATATCTAAGTCATCAATAGATATTAAAACAACATCTAATCAAGCTCAAACAATCTTCTCGGTACACTTGTAGGACATCCATGAAAACATAGTCAACTTTGAACCTTCATAACTTTGATTTTATAAAATTTCAGATCCTAAAATATATATTTCCATATGAACCTTGGAGTCCTCTACAAATTTTACTTTTACACCATGAGCAAATTTTGCCTGAATTGAAAGTTATATAAAAAAATAGAGTACTAGTTTTTCCTTTGTTAAATTCAACTATTCAAATGCAAACAATCACAGTTAAACCTTGATTAATTTTCTCGCATTTCATGTCCTTGATACTTATATAAATCACACACCATTGATATAATTATAATTAACTAGACCTCTACCTTTCTTCATTCATTTTTAGATCTTCATCTTGATATTTGACTTAATGTGCTCCATCGATCTCCTATATGTAGCTCAATTTTTATCTATGTTAAACAGTATACACATTGAAAACATATTACTCAATGCACACCATTGATTTGTATATGTAAAAAAATATGAAAACCATTAGATCTTAGAAGAAGCTTGATATTTACCTTTAGTCAATGTTAAACTTCAAACACTTGTCCTCATCTCATTGCTTCCAGACATTTTACAATAAACACGCTTTGTTGATCCTTTTGTAAGGATCTCAATCTTTACTTAGTTTAAGCATCAAATAATTTAACCCATTTAAATTAATAAAAACCATATATGTAGATGTATGAAATCTTGTGAATGATTTGATATCCATCTGGTTCTAATCTTTAACATCATGCAAAATAGACTAAGTGTGGGGACCATTGCTATCTACCTAGAAGGCCAACTTTGTAGAGGCATATCTTTTGCCTTGATTAATCTCATAATCTCAAATTTTCACCATATGATATTAATTAAAATCAGAATCCAAATATGTGTCAAAATTCTCCAAAAACCTTTACATATGTGATATATAACTCCATAAATCTTCTCACTCAAATTTATTTTTGCCATAGAGCCAACTATGTCAAGAACTATTTGGAAGGCCTATTTTGCACATGCATAACTTTTGATGTGATTTATAGAATGACCTAAATTTCATTGAAAATAAACAAGGAAAAAATTTGAACAAACTAATATGATCAAATTATCTTGAAACTACCACACATGAAAAATATAATACCATCAAAAATCCCACTCAACTTTTCTTACCACGTTGCAAATTTGTCCAAGTATGGGAAAACACTATCAAATAGCCTGGGAATCCAACTTTGCACGTGCATATATTATGTTTTAATTAATTATATGAAATAAAATTTAGAAAATATAAACTAGGCATAAATTTTATCAAAACCATATAACCAAATCCCCCTGACTTAACCACACATGGCAATGGTGATATCAATAAATTGCCTACTCAGATTTTCTACCACTAGACCCAAAATGTCTAAAGGAAAACAATGATCAACCATATGAAATCAACTCATTCACACAAGAAATAAAATCATTATTAAATTTTTATAGGACCACTTACACATTCTCAAATCACCATACTTATCCCTAAACATATCTAACCATGCCAAAACTAAAGATCAACCAAGCCTCCTTCAAGCATACTAGGACAAACACATTGCACACTTTGTCATTTTCATTTAGAATATTAAGGAAATTCATCAATTAATTATGACACCTCCATTAAATCACTATGAAATCATTGATAACTCTCCAAAAATATCCCCCTTTGTCATTGATGTTAGCACCCATCAATATACAACTCACCTTTCTTCTCTCTCTTCAAGCACTCTCACAATAGGAAATTTATCCCCCTTTGACATAATGAAAAATTGGGCACCACATAATCCTAAGGACTTGAAAAGACCAACAACAAGATAGGACCACCTTAATAATATGATACCTTGAGCCTATCTTTTCCTTGCTTTGATAACTTCCTCTTACTTCATACCAACACTCTCTTTAACCAAGTGCTACAACCAATGAAGAAAAAACACACAAAATTAATAAAATATGATGTAACTTAACAAGAAACATTTGTTAGGGACCCTCCATAATAATTTTTAGCAATTTCACATCTTAAGCATCTTCAGATCTCCACACACCATGAAAACCCACCATACAGGCTTACTAGCCTTATCTCTCAAACCACCTCAAAGACTACCAAAAGAAATTAATACTATTAATAAATAGGAAAAATTCACTAAACCAACCTAATAATTCACCTTTAAATACTCATACCTTTATCTTTTGGATAAACTAAATAAAAAACATCAAATCTTTATACTAGGCTTGTCTAGACTCCCTGTAGCCCTACTTAGATCTTATAAAGCCCAAAAATTTTAGTAGACACACTATCAAGACCTAAAACATCACATATAGATAAATATCATATTCCTCCTTAAGTACACCAATTTGCATCACCTAGATCATCCTATGCAACACACTTCATTCACAAACCAACTTGCCAATTAGGCCTCTATCTTGATAAAAACATGAATAATTTGAAAAAAACAAACCTTAAAATCTATATGAATCTTTATTTGAAAACCTATTTTGGCCCATTAAATATATTAATAAGCCTCAAACCTTAACTCACAAGGAAAACCACTTTTATATCAAATCCCAAAACCCTAGAATCTCAAAACAAATAGAGTCAACAAACCTCCTTCTAGTCAACGTCCACCTCTAAAACTTATTATACACATAGAGACAACTATTAAATACTTATAGACCAAGATTTTATCTTCCACATATTTAGGAACCCATACATCCTATAACCCATTTTAGGACCTACATACTCTTAAGCACAAATTGGGAAAACCAAGAGCAATAAAAATCTCCAATTTGACTTGAACATACCTTTAGACCATAAAACCACTTGGAGCATGATAAAACAAGGTCAAAAAGCTTTATATACAAGAATATAATCATAAACAATCACAAATTCTCTTTTTATACTTGAAAGCCTTTAATCTAACATTGCAAATTGACCATATACAGTTATGACATCACTCTGACATCACCACAACATATCTTCCACTTGGACATACCTGCTCCAACTAAAAAATTTCAATTCTAACCATCTAAAACAATCTGAAGAACATCACAACAACACTTTCTTCTCCACTGAAAGGAATTTCATAAGAAGCATAGATAGAGACACCCTACTTCAAAATGTCCTAAAACATTGTGAAACCAATACTTGCCCATAACTCCTCATAATCCTTCTCCTCCTTGGTCATATGATACTTGTAGTTCTTCTTTTTAGGCTTAAGAGAAGAAAGATGCTCAACCAATACAACATTCTCATTTTCTTCTAGGACTGGATTGATAATACATGGAGACAACATAGATTTATGACATACCTTTTCATATGAAGAATCCACCTTGTAGTTTGGAACCTTATCACTAGGCACAAACAACTGATATTTTCTACATGAAACTTGCTTAGAAATAGTAGGATGTTCACTTCAATCCATACACACCTTAGAACTAGCCTCAACCATCACCTTTATCTTCTCCTTGATCTTGGTCTCTTCATTCTCAACATGAGTAAACAATGAGACCCCTTGACACTCTTAAAATTCTATAGTATTCTCCACCATATCAAATAGAGTACTTGGACCTATAGACTCATCATGAATCACAATTTTCACCTTTGGATTCCATGAGTTAATTTGCCTTCTTTCTTGCACTCTATGAGCCTGATTAAAATTATTCTATCTTGTAGGCCTTTGCTTATAAAATGTAGAAATGTGACCTCTCTATTCATAGTTATAGTAAACCATTATTCTTAAATTAAACTCAACTTGCCTTAATTTAGATTGACAATGTTTTTAAAAGTGTCCTATAACATGATAGTTGAAACACTCAACCTTGATCACACCTTTCAACTGATGACCCCCATCTTAGTTCCATTTAAACTCATTTCTAACAAGTTTCTTGCATTATCTAGCCTTATGACCAAATTAATTATATGTGTAACAATAACTATTGAATATTGCATACCTCATATCATTAAGTTATCTTATTTGATTTGTCTTCAATCTATTTTCACCTACATTTCTTAACTGATTGGTGACCTTCAAGGGCTGAACCACCTTACTCTCATTGACCTTCATGTCAACTTGAGAAGCAACTTTGGACTCTTCATTAAAACCCAATCCAAATTTGTCACTAGTAGAATTTTGACTATTTATAAGATTATCCAGATAATTTAAACTCTTATAAAACTTGATAAATGATTTCACATTGCATGTAGATTTCTCTAACTCATCTTTTAAAGTCTTATTTTTATAAACATAGCTTTAACATTCATCTTCTTTATCGTTCAAGATTGTAGACAAGATTTTCAATTAAAAACTAAGATATTGACTATATCTTCATACTCCTTGGTGTCTTCATTCATTATTATCTCATACACATATAATTACTCCTAATAGTATTTAAGTTGAGACTTCATCTTCTTAGTAATCTAATTCTCAAACTTTAGTTCTTCAATAAAATTTATCAATACAATATCATAGTCTACCTCATCTTCATCATTGTCTAAATCACTCCAAGTAGACTCCTTTTGATGTAACTACTTCTTCAGCCATGAAGAGGGCTTCATATTCTATAGGACCATCATCTTCATGATATTACTCTAAATCATTGACTTCACTTTCATCTAATGAGCTACAATCTTCTATGGTGTAGAGACTCTTCTTGTCCTTCAAGTGCTTCTTTTTTTTGTCAAACCTTCTGAATCCCTTTTTACTTTTATTAGACCTAAATGATCTCTTGCCATCATCATGACCTTGATCATATTATTCATAATCATTATTATTATAATTATGAGGGCACTTACTATCAAAATGTCTTGTCTCTCCATAATTGAAGCATTTGAGGGCTAGTTTACAGTTATACTTGCTTGAACCTATTTTCAATTTCCTTGAAATCAAAGTGTTTGAGTAGTTTCTATGATTTTTCAATGAGATTTAATTAGGTACTAAAAATAAAGTATAAGTAGGGTTTTGAAGATTACTTGGAGATATGGATGGTTGTTTCTACACCATAGATAAATCTTGATTGTGAGAACTCCTCTTTGGCTGGGGAGGAATGAACTGCAATTCATCACACTTAAACAAAAATTGATTAATAGATAGATGGGTGGGATACCTAGTATAAACTAGTCCCAAGAAATGGTATGCTTTCTCAGATGGATTGTATCCCACATTCAAAAATTAAAGTTTATTCTTAAACATGAAATTAAAAAAATAGATATGGATAGAAGTATACAATGTTGAAGATGATTAATTAATAAAAATATTTATATGATCAAAATAAGCATCCCATAATTCATTAGCAATGTCTATGTCTTATTGAATTACATTCAATAGCTCATAAATATAGGTGAAGTCATGTATGAAAATCATAAGACAAAGTCCTAGCTCAAAATCTATATCACTCTGATATGTAAAGAGAGGTTGAGAGACTATGGGAAGATAAAATATGCTAACTAAATCATGCACTAAACTAGGCAACGTCTTCTACATGAACAAAATTTTAAAAAAAATAGATTATAGATTTTATATCATATTTTAAAGATTTAATAGGGATCTATGTCAATCCTATAAGATTGATGCTAATTTAGATAAATAGACATTGATTCTGTGAAACACTATTATATAGTAATAACAGACTATAACAACACTTTGTTTTTTTGATAAAATGATGAAAAAAGAATGAAAATGAGACAAAAATATATGTTTATAGATAGAAAACAATTTTGATATAGATTCAAGAGTTAAACAAGATATTTAAAACCACTTTAATTAAATTGACAAGGATCGATGTTGATCCAACATGATCAGTGTTGATTCAGATGAATCGATATTGATTCTATAGAAAAAAATTGAATATTGATTAGATTATAATAATTACCAAAAAAATAATAAAATAAATAAAATTGAATCTCAAATAATGAAAATCAAACACAAAAGATGATAGACAAAAATAAATTACAACACTAACCTTTTTGATTGAAAATAAACTTGACAGGATGAGGGAAGAATATTCAAAAAATATCCTTGATGACTCCTTAAGTGGAGATTCTACAAGATAAAAAATCTTTCACAAAGTCCATACACAAATTATAGTGATATTTTGGTAGAGTTTAAAATTCAAAAGCACTGTCACCATCATCCTAAGAAATGGAGGTCTAATGTGTATTTATGGATCAACATTGATCCTAACTGATCGACATCAATCATGGAGGATCATTTTTGATTTACCTAGAATGGGTGGAGTCAAATGAAATTCTATTCTAATGGGCTAGCATAGGGTAAAAGAGGGTTAAAACAAACTCCAAGGTTGATTGGTTTGTTTTAACCATGGAATAAGTTTGTTAGGAGGGAGAGAAAATTTAGCTTTTATTTGATTTTTTTATATTTTATGGTTTTAAGGGTAGAATAAAAGGGGTAATTACTATTTAACCATAGTAATTAACTTATTAACCTAGGTGGTAAAAGGAATAAAAGATGGTAAAATGTAATTATAAAAATAATTATGCATGGGGGGGCATTATGACATAACAATACCTAATATTAATATAAGGTGTACAAATTTATCATCTATAATTTCTTCTTTTTGCAAAGTGGTATACAATGGTGTTCCATGAGACAAAAACTATATAATACATAATTCTCCACATTTTTGAAGAGGTATCCCCCTTCAAATTGGGTGATGAGAAGTGAAACAATCAGTGAACAAGATGGAATGGAAAAATAAAATGGACGAGATGGTATGGACAAAATGGAAGATAGTTAAAGGACACATAAAAAGATGATCAACAACAACAAAGGAAGTCATGTATGTACTAAAGGGAACAAAAAGTAATGCAAGTAGGAATGATTGAGAAACTAGATCAAAAAATGAAATGCCACAGCTAAAACAAGGAGGCTTATAATAGGCAAATCAAGATAACAAAAGATAGGAATAGCGAACCAAAGCATCCAATGTGCATATGGTGTAGACGTATATATAGGCAAATGTACTCAAGATAAGATATACCCTTAGGATCTTACATGGGTAGAGTTCCAAAAAGAAAGGGTATGCCAAAAGAGATTAGGGAACTAACGAGGGGCCAAAATTATCCAATCTAAAATGCAATAGGAGAGATAAAATGGGATAACTATGATTAAAGCAAGAAAATATGGGTTTAAAAGCAAACTAAAAGTAGGAAAAAAACCCAAAATGCAAACAATAATCAATCCATGGGGAATCAACATCAATCAAAAATAATTGATGGTAATTCAAGAGAATCAACATCGATAAAAAATAATCAACATTGATTAAAGAGAATTGACATCAATCAAACAGAATGATGTCAATCTCAAAAATGGATATAAATAGTCTACGAACAAACAATAAGGCTCATTTAGCTATCAAGTACATGAGAGTTTTATAAGCGAAATTTGATGATTTGCTGATGTGCAGACACACAAATGAGGTGATGGAGGATATTAGGAGTGGAAGATGATGATGATGAGTGCACTATGAGGTAGGTGATGCATTTTTAATGTATTTTACAGTTTTTAATGTTTTTGTAATTTTTAGCTTAAGTTAGGGGTTAGAGGAGGAAAATTAAGGGGAGATTAGATTAGGAATGTGGAGGGGATGGGAGACAAAAACTTAATTTTATAGGTAGGAGGGAATTGACATTGATCCATATAGATCAACCATGATCTAAAATAGATCATCATTGATCTCTTAGGATCACCATTGATCTAAAAGGATCGATGTAAATTTACAATGAGAGGGTAATAAGGGAAAGAAGAGTAGAAATTTACTAATAAAATATTGCTTATGATAGGCCCATGAGTTACTAACTATGAGGGATAGAGTCCCACCATTACTAGAGAGCTATGGGAGGAGCTAGATGATGATGACTGGATGTACTTAGAGGTGGTGGGTTTTGGAGAGATCTGGTATTACCACCATATCCATTAAGAAATTGGTAAGAGAGTGGCATTATTGGAGTAGTGGGATTATATGACCAACACCTTCTAGCTTTTAATAGGTGAGATAATGATTACTACCGAGGACATCCTCCAAATTCTAAGGCTACCGATCTAGAGAGCTCTAGTGTACACTATGGACAAGGTCGATCGATTAGTGGCACTATGATAATTATATAGAAAGGATGCTATAGATAATAGATTTGTTGTTGGAGGGTTTTCATTCTAACCCCTATTTGAGCAAACACAAATAAAGTGGCTATTATTAACCATGCTTATGGTAGTAGTGACTTGCTATGTATTACCTAATTTTGGTGGAGGATGGTTTCCATAGAGCTTCACTATAGTCATAGTAGATATGATGGAGTATAGGATAGGATTTGCTTGGGAACCCATATTACTATGGTATATTTATAAAAAGTTATAGAGCTGGTGTACAAGGTGCTGACTATGTCTTGATATTACATTTATATATTACTACTAGGCATATGAGCAAATTCAAGTGATTTTCCCTCTTGGGACCCCATGGGTTAGGTTTGAAGACATGGCATACAACGTGGTATTTTTTTGATGGGATGATGACTTATTCATAGCATATTTAGACAAGGTAGTGCATGATCTAGCATAATATAGACAACTTTTTGAGAGCTTATAGGTTAGAGACATTTTTTGGAGACCATATGTGCATTTTCCAGCATGGCTTGGCATAGAGGTAGAGCTAGGGGATGTGGTCCAAGAGAGATGTGTATATGGGTGATGGATGGACCACATGGAGCTATTTTATTTTGATAGGGTCCATCAATAATTTGGCTTACTACAAGATGGACCATTAGCTTCATGCTTATATAAGTGGGAGGATATAGAGCTGAACTGGATAACACCTGACACCATAGTCATCTAGATGGGAGCACTAGAGGAGTTGGTAGTATCAAATGTTGATTATGTAGGCTATATAGATGACTATGCCACTTGGTTTATGGGAGAGATGGTGAGGTGGTAACATAGAACATTGAGGCCTCAATAGGAGGTGGTATAAGAGGTAGTAGTATAGGATAAGCACATAGATGAGGCACTAGTACAAGATGCCCTAGGATAGGATGAGTAGGGGATATTATAGTTTGAGCTATAGAGTTTATGGGATGATATTGATAGGGTCATATGGTAGCGAGACTAGGCCATTCAGGAGAGGGATAGCTATATGGTTGAGTTAGAGTAGATGAGAGCTTCTATGGCTAAGAGACCAACTTGAGATACTATAGGTCTAAGTTATATTTACATAGATATAGTACCAATATAGAGGTATAGGGATGCAATTGTTGAGGTATGATACCATGAGAGGATTGTACAAGATTGGCTACTAGACGTTTCTCACTTTGCATCTCATGTGGCTAGCTATATTAGATCACGAAGGACCCCAGGTGCCACTATCAGTACATGGAACATTATAGGAGGGAGAGGAAGAGATGATGGGGGAGATGATAGCATTCATCTCATTAGGATAGAGTTTACCCAGTAGATATGCACATCATATGAGCCATGAACCTTTTATTACATTTGTACATACATTTGAGATGAATATATATAGACTTATATTTATATTTTATGGATTATGTTATGTGTTTAGTGATTCATTGATTATTTAAATGGATGGATTATGCTGTATTATGGATGGTTTTAATTTTTATCATGATGTAAATTATGGATTTGTTAATGGATTATGTTTCATTAATGAGATGTAAATTATAGTTTATGCTTATTATGTGATGCTATGGGATTGAAAAATGTATGTTCTTATATATTTATGGATTATGGATTGTTTGAAATGATAATATTTATGGATTACATGCTTATATTAAATTTATTAGGATTGATGGATTATGGATTATTAATGAACATAAATTATAAATCCATCCCACATTGGTTTGGACCACAACCAAAAAGAGGACCTCTCATCTACATTGCATATGCATCCATAACTAAAGGATAATAAATATTAACATGACCAAGGGTAATCAAAGATAAGATTATTGGGATTATATGATTTTTATGGGATAAGGGATGAATAAAAATGTCACTCATATTTCAATACTCTGGGTTTTTCTTCTAAGAATCATTTTATGCCAGCAAGTAAATTGATCAATATGGGAAGTGTACTATTAGAAAGCTAATCAAGATAGGAAGCTTTCTTGGGATTTTTCTTTTGAAAGCATGATTTTTTTATGCTTAGCTTGCTTTTAGGGATTTTGAAAATGTAATAATTTTAAAAATTGATCAATGTGGGAAGGTTTTTATTTAGTAGCCATCCTTCAAAGGAGTGGTCTACATTTTTATATTTTTACACAGTTGTCCTTCAAGGGATCAATTTGTTTATTTTTTCCTTTTTTGTGTTTAATTACAACTATCCTTTGAGGGATCAGTCTATTTATTTTTCCCTTTTTGATTTTTACTACAACTATTCATTGAGGGATCAGGGTATTTATTTTGCCCTTTTTGATTTGGATTTTGATACCTAATTTTTTTACATATAATAATACTGGCATAAAAATATCATTTTTAGATAATTTGCATTATTCCATTATATGAAATGATTATGTTATCTTGGAAAATAAGGGTATATAAGAGATAAGGGAAATAATTATTTGGGGTTTCTCCCAATATAGGCGAAACGTATCCAAGAGAAAATGCTATGAATAAAGCCAGGGTATTCATATTCAAGGCAAGGATTACAATAACTTATAGGTAACTAAATAATTCTCATATCATTATTAGGTATAAAGGGATATGATAAAATTAAATACTCAAGACGAGCCAACATTTACTAACTATAGAAAGGACACAAATGCAAGGCATTAAGAGGTTCATGTTCTGGTTTACCATCAAGAGAGGTTAAATGATATGCCCCAGATCCATATTTATGGGTTATGATGTATGGTCCAAGCCAATTAAGAGCAAACTTACCCATTTTACTTTGTTCCATATTAGTGACATGTTGATTTTATTTAAGCACAATTTCTCCAATATTAAATTCATACTCTCTTACATGTTGATTAAATGCTCATTTTAACCATTCTTGATATATACAAATTTGGTCAAGGGTTGTTGCTCAATGCTCATCTAAGAATTCAAGCTAGGATAAACACTCCTGATGGAAATCCTCATCATAAAAAATGTCTCTAAGAGATACATGAAGGGAGGGAATTTGGACTTCTAAAAGAAGTACTTCTTTTAAACCATAAACTAGAGAAAATGGAGAAGCCCTTGTAGGGGTTTGAATACTAGTTTAATATGCCCATAAGTTGAAATGGATATGAAGATGCCAATCTTTTCCAGCTTCATCAGTAACTTTGGTTAAGATTTTGATTAAGGTTTTATTAGATTCTTTGGATTGACCATTGGCTTGAGGATAGTAAGGTAAGGAAAAACTTAATTTGATTTTAAATGAGTCACATAATGCTTGGACTTTTTTATTTTTAAAAGATTTTCAATTATCTATTATAATTTTATAAGAAATTCCAAAACAAACAATAATGTGATTATGGATAAATTCCACAATATTTTATACTTTGGTTGAGATAAGTGGCATAGCTTCCACCCACTTATTGAAGTACTATGTGGTGGTGATAATAAATCCATGAAGTTGAGAGGATTTAGGATTAATCTGCCTGATAAGATTGAGCCCCCACTAGGAGAATGGATAAAAGTCTCTTGTGGCTTGTAAAACTTTACTAGGGACATGAGACACACCTTTTAACATAGGTGCAACAATCTTGATTTAAATTAGGCCAATAGTAACTTAGGCATAATTTTTTTTTGGTGATTGCATGGCTATTAAAATGTCCACTGCATGAGCTATCATAGAATATCTAGATAGCTAAGGTAGCTTCATGCTTTTGGAGACAACAAAGGAGAATAATATCAAAACCATGCTTATAAAGATCTCCCCATAGAATAACATAGCATACATCTTATTGTTGGATGACGTGCTTAACACCTTTGGATAGATGAGGGGGAGACAATCCCATAGACAAATAATTAAATATTTGTACATACCATGGCTCCTCAAGATTTTCCTCGATATTATGGATGGATGGAAGATCCATATTTTTATAAAAATGTTGATTATGTCGATGGATGAGAATAAATAACTTAAGACTCCTGAGACAAGGCTAGGATAGAAGAAGTAAGAGATGCCATCGTATCTATAAACTTATTAGTAGACCTAGGAGTAACTTGGATGGCATAAAGTTTGAATGTAGATAAAAGCTGATTGACTAAAGTTTTATATCTTTGGAGGATATCATTATTACATTGATATACACTGGTAATTTGATTGATCACCAATTAAGAATCCCCATAGATGTTAAGGGATCTGACTCCTAGTACAAGACCAATTTGGAGTCCTATAATCAATGATTTATATTTAACCATGTTATTGGTGCAATCAAAGTCTAATTTAAAAGATAAAGGCATGGGGATACCTTGATGAAGAATTAATATAATCCCTACATTTCTTCCATATTAATAATTAGACCCATCAAAGATTAGAGTCATTTGATATTTTGAGACCAATTGGGAAGTGGATTCAATAGACTCATAAGGGAATTCACAATTAATGGGTTGATTATTACTAAGAGGTGCTTCAGCTAATTGATCAATAATAATTTGACCTTTGATAGACATTTGATGGAGAAATTATAGATCAAATTCTCATAACAACATGGTCCATCTAGCCATTCATTGATTTTGATATGGCTTAGAATGCATGAATTCAAGGGGATCAGTAGTTGTACTAACATACATCTTATGATTGAAGAGGTAATGATGAATCTTAGAGGATATTAAAACCAATGCTAAGCAGAATTTTTTAGCATGTGAGTAATGTGGTTCATATTCTATGAGAGTATGACTTATATAATAAATAGCTTGCTCTTTGTGATGTTCATCTCGATGAGCAAGCATAACACCTAGAGCATGGTCTATAGTTAAATATACAGGAAGAAAGGTTTACCTTACTTAGGGGAAGTGAGGATAGGAGGTGATAAAATATAGTCTTTAAGTGCATTAAAGGCTTCTTGACAATTAGAATCTCATACAAAGTGACTACCCTTCTTTAAATAATGGTGGAAGGGTTGACAACGGTCATAAAGTTGGGAAATAAAATGATGAATAGACTAGAGCTTACCTTGTAAACTATGAAGCTACTTAAGATTAGAAGGAGGAGGCATCTCTAAAATAGCCTTGATTTTAGTAGGATCCACTTCTATTACATGAATGGAAATAATAAAACCTAAAAGTTTACCCATCAAGACACCAAAAAAACACTTTTTAATATTTAGATGTACAAGATAATGAAGTAAACGATCTTAGATAACTTTTAGGGTAGATAGGTGATCTTTATAGAATTTTAATTTTCAAAGGAGATCATCTACATAATATTCAACAATTTTATGGATTATGTCATGGAATATATAAGTCATGGCCCAATGATAAGTAGCTCCTACATTCTTAAGGCCAAAGGGCATAAAATGATAATAGAAGGTTCTTCAAGGAGTAATAAATGCAGTTTTATGTTGGTCTTATAATGTAATAAGAATTTGATTATAACCAGATAAACCATCCATAAGAGACAACATTTCATGGCCAATTGTTAAGTCTACTAACTAGTCTATATTAGGAAGGGGAAAATAATCTTTTGAACAAGCAAGATTTAAGTCATGAAAGTTTGTACATATGTGAAGTCCCCCTATGAGTTTGGTGATTGGAATAATTTTAGATATCCACTAAGGATAATCAATTGATTGAATGAAGTTGATAGATAAAAGGTGTTGTAATTTCTCTTTTACAAGGAGTGTAATGCAAGGGTGCATTTTTTGAAGCTTCTACTTTACCATCTTAGTGTCAAGAAAGGTTATAATGTTATGGATAATGATTGAGGGATTAATGCTAGGCATATCACTATAAGACAAAAAAAAGGATCTACTGCGATCTAATAAAAAGGTGGTAAAATCTTGACTTTCTTGTGGATCTAAGGCTTTGCTAATTTTAATAATCCTTAGAACCTCATGGGACCTGATATTAATATTAGTAGTAGTTTCATTTAAAAATCTAGACATTTTAGATGGAAGAGAATTACATAAATAAGAGTTTTTAGCACCTAGGTGGGTCAAGATTGACTCATCATCCTAACACTAAAAAATAGGGATAACCGGTGCATTAGATCCTATTAACTATGTATAAATTAAGGGTATGGTTTGGACCTCATTATCACAATAAAAGACAAGGGGTTCTAAGAATATAGGATTGGCTAAATAAAGTTAGATGGAATGGATATGGTATCACTAGTTGAAGAAGAGGTATCAGATGGGGAAGATGGTTATTCTTCTTCCAAACATGGTAGAAGAGCACGTTTGGGGTAGACTTAGAATCCTTCTTAAAACCTAAGCCATACTTTTCATGTAGCTTTTTGGAATCTCCTAATGTTACATCATGAGGACCATGATCATATTTACCCATGCTAAAGACCTTCCAAGCACAACAATGAAGATATTTTTGAACAAATGAAGGATTTCTAAGAAAAGATAAATTGGATGTAAATAGTTTTGCATAAACATTTTCATCATGATCTGAGGTAGCTTGATTGATCCCATCATATATTAAGTATGCAAGAAAAGTGGTCCAAAGGGAATGGTCTCACCTAGACTGGGTGAATGCTTGTGTTGCTTATTAGGATGACCATATTCTCTAAGAGTGGGTAAAGTATTAAGAGTTAATAACTGATATTCTCCCATTAAAATTTGTTGTATCATAGAGTCAATGGACTCTGGAGGTGGTAATTTTGAAGTAGAGATGGTCATGTTAGTTGAGGCTTGATTGGAAGATGGAGATGGAATTATATCAAGTGAGGGTATTATGACATAATTTGGCCTAAAGGTGAAGTTGGACTTAAAAGGGTGAGGATCATTATAGATGATATATACCTGACCTTTATGTTCATACTTAAGGCATCGATTAATGGTGGAAGGTACGCATCATATCAAAAAAATCTATGGATGACCTAATAGAATTTTGTATTGAAATGTTATTTATATAACATAAAAGATCTCATGAATGGTGTGAGGACCAACACAAATGGGGAGGATGACTATTCCTACCATGGGTGCTACCGTGTCATTAAAATCATGAAGAATTACTATAGACTAGGAGACAATGGTTTCTGGCAATTGTAATTGCTAGAAAGCATGAAAGGAGATAATATTAATGCTTGCCCCATTATTAATCATAACTCTTTTAATTTGAGTTTGATTTATCTAAGCTATAATAAAAAAGGTGGGATCTTGATCTTCAAGCGATAAAGGAACAATCTTAGAATTAGTAAAATTAAGAGTTGAGACCATTCATAGGGCTCTTATAAAAGCTAACAAAGGTTTTGGTTTATATAGTTAGAATTCAATAGCTTGGAGAGCTTCTATCATTACCTGTCGATGTTGTGAAGAGTTCTTGATAAGATCATATAATGACATTTTAATAGGCACTTGGTGGAGCTATTTTAATATGGTGATTTGTAGTAACTCAGCTTCAATAGGGGTAGTTCCTATAATAAAAAATTTAGGCTTTAGGCTATGTGGTTTAGGCATGTTAGACATAGAGGCTTCTATAATTGAAACCTTAGATTTATTAAGATTGTGGTTTTGAGAGTGGGTAGTTACATGAATGACATTAATGTGTAATAGCAAGGGATCTGAAGAGGCTATCAAATCTTTATCACTTATGGGACTAGCAAGATCATGAATAAGTGAAACAGATGGAATAAAAACTTTTGGCTTAGGAGTTTGATCATTGAGATAATCAATTAAGAGGTCATCATCCTAGACTAACTACTAGATTATATTCTTAGGGGATTTATAATTTTTTATATCATGCCCAGGTACTCTATGATACACACATATTTCTCAAGTTTTATACCATACATGAATTTTAGGGTAAAGGTTAATGGTACATATAGGTGGTAACATAATGAGGGAGGTATCTAACAATTTTGTCAAAATAATATCATAAGATCCTTTCAAAGGGCCATGCTGTGGTTTTACAGGGGTTTTGATAATATGTTCTTATGGTAAGGTATTACTTGTTTAGTTTTGTTTTTTACCCTTTAAAAGAGGGATAGCTTTAATTTTTTTAGGCTTCTCTAATGGTCCCTTAATAGAAGAAGAAGGATATGGAGGCGTACTAAATGAAAAAGGATTTTGTGTCCTTCCATGTGTATGGATAAAAGAACCTATAACCGAGGCAAAAGATGGATGAGGTACTAAAATGGATGATGGAGATGGTATAAAAGGGATAGGCCCTTTTTTATTTTGGGTGTTAATAATAGAGGGGGTATTCAAACTATGATTTGTATATTTTGATGTTTGTAAGAGATCCATTTTAACCTAAGGATGAGCTACAAATTACTTCGATGGAATGCCAAGACAATTGTCCTAGCTATCGATGCAAGAGACTTTACTCTTTCCTTTGGTATCTTTAGGGTAAGGAGGTGCTATGATAGAATATGATTTTTAAGGATCAAGGTTTTGGGCAAAAGGATCAGTTCTTAATATATGTTTGCCATGACAAAGCTTGTTAGGGATTAAAGGGGTAACATGTGCAAATTTAGAAATGTCAAGATGTTTATCTATAACATCTTGATGAGTAATTTAATTTTCCTTTTTAGGAGATTCACTTTGAGAGGGTGAAGGGGATGGTTCATGCGAATGGTCCCATGTAATAAGATCAGGGAGTTCTATAGGAATTATGGAATTATGTAATAAGGAGATCCAAGACCAAAGGTTCTTCTAGAACTTCTTTAGGTAATAACTAGTTATGGATTGTATTAATTAGGGGTTGAATTTGATTTGGTGTCTCCCCAAGTTTAGCTTGGATGGTGTTCAATGTGGATGGATGGTTAGGAAATGCTTACTTAAAAATATCTAAAGATTGATTAGGAGGAGCATTGGGATTGTCCAACCGAAGGTCCCCCTTGTCAATAAGGTTTTGCACTAATCATTTGAAGGATTATCACTACTCTATGTCATGTCCTATTACCCTATGGTAAGTAAGAAATTCATTTTCTTTGTACCAAATGGGTTTAGGATGCGTATCATCTACTAGTCTAATTAGAGGGAGTTTAATGACATTTGTTTGTAGGATTTTATCTAATACTAAAGCATAAGGTTCTTCTATAGGGGTATATTTATTAAGGGGTAAACTTTTAGAGGGAAAATGAGTAAGAACCCTAGGTTACTATGTCTAAGAGGCAAAATCTCTAGATTGGTTGGATGCCAGAGCGGAAGAAGTTCTTATAGTAATTACATTTGCTACCCCTTTTAGTTTAGGATTATTTATATTTCTTTTGGATGGGTTGGACATAAAGTTCTTATTATGCAATTTAAATTTTCCATCTTCAATGCTATAGAGTTCAAGTTTTTGGGTCATGGTAAAGGCTTTGTCAAATGTCTTAAAAGTTTGAATTTGTAACATGGATGATATATGTTATACACAAGAACATGAAAATAATTTGATTAATTCTATTTGTGGCAAGGGAAAAGTTAGTTGGTTGATTAAGTTATGCCATCAAGCTACAAAGTCTGATAGGGATTCATACTCAAACTATCTAATAGCATAAAGATTGGTTATAGTCACTTTTTGAGTGATATTAATCGAGAAGTGTTCCATAAACATTTGGGCCAATTGTCCAAAGGAAAAGAGGGAATGTTGGTAAATGGAATTATACCAATCTAATGCATATCTTGCTAAAGATATGGAAAAATTTCTAAGTAAGAGTGCATCATCATGTGCTATAAGATAAACATGTCAAAAGGTTCTAAGATGTTATTGGGGATCTTCCTTATTTTGAAATTTAGTGAATTTAGGATGTTCCACTATGAGGGGTATGGTCGAATAGGGACAAAGGGATGGATTGAATCATTAAAAATTTGCTCATATGTGAGCATATTATTATGTCTAGAGGTGGTGGCTTCCAAACTAGCCATCCTATTCAAAAGGATGTTCATGAGGTCTATCTAAGTATTACTCTGAGGCACACCTCCTAATACATTTTACTGAGGTGGTTGATAATTTGGTAAAGTGATGGATATGGACTATGAGGGAAAATATCTTGCTATGGTAGCCATAATAAGATGAAATGTCACCATGTATTGAGGGATTTGTAATGGAACATTCTATTGTGTGAAGGACTATAATTGAGTAGCTATGGCTGGTTGTGATGAAGTTACATATTGGGTGGTTGAGGAGACATAAATTTGGGAAGGTTAAATGTATGGTATTTGTCATGAGCTATTTGCTAAAATTATTTTAATGGGAGGGAGATTTGTAAGAATTGACCCTACTGATATTTGTGAAGGTATGGTGTATATAAGTGGATTAGTATTTTAGACTTGAGTAACAATTGAAGAATTGGTAGATACGATGAATGGTTCGTTCTCTAAAGGTTTCAAAATTTGAGCATTAGAGCCAGGTGGAGGAGATACAGTAAAAAAGGTTACCATGACTATGGTAAATTCTCTAATTTTCTTAGTTCTCTTGAAAGGCATACCAAACCTATGTGGAGAGTTTTTGGCATGGGTGGAAGGAGAAATATGTATTTCTCAACTATTCAAATAATGATTAAGAGAAATAGGGTTATTGTCTAGTATTTCCACAAAAGAAGGATCTCTTTGAGGATAATATTGTGGAAACACCATATTTTCAAAGGATTCAAGGGAAAAAGTAGAACTAGGTGTATGCTCTATAAGAGAGGATGTAACACCCTCCTCAGATTCTTGCTTTTTTTATTTTTGTTGAGTCAACACCATGAAATAAAAAATAAAAGTGAAGATAAAACAAATAAATAAATAAAAAAATTCTTTTTGAATTATCTCATTTTAAGTATGAATGAAAGATACACACACTAAAATTCATTCCAAAGTAATTTTTATCACTTTTTAAACTTTTAAGATGTGAAAGAAAAGGCAAAAAAGAAATGGATAACAAAGGTCCTAATAAATGACAATCTAAGGATGTTTTCAGGTAGTTTTTTTTGTTGCTCAAAGAAGTCTACACTGGTATTGATACATGGCCTGGTACTTGGGGCTTGCTTCCCTGACTTCACAATCACACAACTAGTGCGGGTACTTATCCAATGTGTATCAATGGTTCAGATATTATACTCAGCTAGAGAATCAAGTTGGTCCTTCTCTTGGTGGTGAAATCCAAATAAGATCACCAAAAAAGGTTTGTTGTGAGGTGATGAAATCCCCATTGGTTTCCTTATGTCAAGTTTTTAGATGTGTTAATTATAACATTGATTTGGTTTGTGTGTGGATAAAGTGATGACTATGATAGATTACTGCCTAGATTATTCTATGTGAAAGAACCTAAGAAAGGAAAATGGATGCGATTTATTTTAACTTTTAAGAAGAAATAAAATGCAAAGTCTAGATTTCATTGAATGAATACAAAAAATAAAGGAAGAAGAGATTTTAAAATTCAATAATGAATTTCTAATAAAGAAAATGAGACCTTATGGGTCGCACCAAGCATGCCAAAATGTTTGAGTAGTTTTTATACTTTTTTAATGTGATTGAATTAGCTACTAAAAACAAAGTATAAGTAGGGTTTTTAAGATTACCTGGAGATATGGATGGTTGGTTGTGCACCATAGATCAGTCTTGATTGTGAGAAATCCTCTTTGGTTGGGGAGGAATGACTTGTAATTCACCACACTTAAACAAAAATTGATTAATAGATAGATGGGTGGGCTGCCTAGTATAAACTAGTCCCAAGAAGTTGTATGCTTTCTTAGATAGATGTCAGACCATGTTCAAACATTCAAGTTTATTATTAAACATGAAATTAAAAAAATAGATATAGATAGAATTAGACAACGTTGAAGATTATTAATTAATAAAAAGAATTATATGATCAAAATATGCATCCAAAAATTCATTAACAATGTCTGTGTCTTCTTGAATTATAGCCAATAACTCATCAATATAGGTGATGTCACATATGAAAATCAATAAAAATTCCTATCTCAAAATCAATATCACTCTAATCTACAAAGAGAGGTTGAGGGACTATGGGAAGATCAAATATACTAATTGAATCATCTACTAAACTAGGTAAGGTCATCTACACAAACATACATAATTTTTAGAAAATAGATTGTAGAATTTATATAATATTTTAAATATTTAATAGGGATCGATGTCGATCTTATATAATTAATGTTGATTTAGATGATTGACATCAATTCTTTGAAACACTATTAAATAGTAATAACAAACTATAATAACACTTTGTATTTTTGATAAAATTATGAAAACAAAATGAAAAAGAGATAGAAACAGAGGTTTATAGACATAAAACAATTTTGATAGAGATTCAAGAGTTAAACGAGATATTTAAAACTACTTTAATTAAACTGACAAGGATTGATATTGATCTAACATGATTGACATTGATTCAGATGAATCAATATCGATTCTATACAAGAAAATTGAATATTGATTAAACTATACTAATGACCTAGAAAAATGATAAAATAAATAAAATCAAATGCCAAATAATGACAATTAGACACAAAATATGATAGATAAAAATAAATTGCAACACTAACCTTTTTGATTGAAAATAAACTTGATGGGATGAGGGAAGAATCTTCACAAAATCTTTTTGATGATTCTTTAGGTAGAGATTCTACAAGATAACAAATATTTCATGAAGTCCATATGCAAACTATAGTGAGACTTTGGTAGAGTTTTTAAGTCAAAACTACCATCACCATCCTCTCGAGCAATGGAGGTCCTCTATGTATTTATGGATCGACATCAATCCTAATCAATTAGCGTTGATCATGGAGGATCCACGTTGATTTACCTAGAATGGGTGGAGTCAAATGAAATGATATTCCAATGGGCTAGCATAGGGTAAAAGAGGGTTAAAACAACCTCCAATGTTGTTCAATTTTTTTAACCATGGAATAAGTTTGTTATGAGGGAGAGAAAATTTATCTTTTATTTGATTTTTTAGATTTTATGGTTTTAAGGGTAAATTAAAAGGGGTAATTACTATTTAAATATATTAATTTACCTATTAACCTAGGCGGTAAAGGAAAAAAGATGGTAAAATATAATTATAAAAATAATTATGCATTAGTTGGGGGAATTATGACATAATGATACATAATATTAATGCAAGGCATATAAATTTAGCATATACACAAAGCAATTAGTTCATCCTCATCTATGTCAAAAATTTCATCCTCGAGTTTGTTACCTTGGAACTTATTCTTTGTCTTTATTTTTGTCTTGAAAGTATCTTCCTTATTTGGTGGTATATCATCATTTACTCTCATCTCATAGGTATTAAGGATACCATGCAATTGATCCATCTTCAACTGAGTAAGATCATGAATTTATTCTATAGTAGATACTTTTGGATCAAACGTGAGGGATAGAGACATTAATACCTTTTGAATTAAATTAACCTCTTCAAGGTTCTCTCTAAGACCTTTGATGATGTTCACAATATCTTCAACTCTCTATAGAAAGGATGTTACAACATCTTCTTCCTTCATCTTGAGACTTTCAAATTCCCTTCTATGAGTCTATAACTTAACAATATTGACCTTTGAATCTCTTTCATAAATCATCTACATTTTATCCCATATATCTTTAGCATATTTACAATGGATTACCTTGGTGAACTCATTCTCCATAAGACCACAAGTAATGGCATTTATTACCTTAGAATTATTCTCAAACAACTTCTTATCTGTAGCATTAGATGGAGGACTAATAGGAGCAATATAACCATCCAAAAAAAATCCCTTACATCAAAACTTAGGGATATAATATATGTCCTCATCCTTTCACTCCAAAAAGCATAATTGGATCCATTGAACATCAGAGCTTACTTAGTAGAGAAACCTCCTTGATGACTAACCATATTGTACTTTGGATCACCTTCAAGTTATCAAACATTTACCACATAATCTACTTTGATATCAATTGTTATGGGTATAATCACTAAGGGGGGAGGGTGAATCAGTGTGCCCAAACATTTAAATTTCAGTTCTAATCCTTTCAAACTATTAAACAGTCAACATATATCAACTTGATCAAGTAACATTAACAAGAGAGATCATTCATTCAATGTTTACATAAGATCAAACACACAACACAATTCTTGTGGGAAACCCTAGTGGTGAATAAAACCCACTAAAAATCTTGAAACACATGGACTACATGTCTTATAAGAGATTACCAAAAAGAGACTAGTCAAGTCCTTTAAACCATAAACCTTGATCAAGTCCTCTTGACCAATGGCGTTTAGTAAAACACCTATTTCACAAGGAACAAATACCCCTAAGGAAGATCAAGTCCTTTATACCCTCCTTTTAAAATAACACCTCCACCTTATAATGGATGTATTCAAGACCTAATGATTTATCTCTGATTTTCTATCCCATACACAAACTCCCTCTCTATCTCATACAAGCTTGTCACATAGGCATACCACAATATCTCTTCTTCTTCACTCAAATTATCCTCGTATGCACACTTAGACCTATTCACATAACCTCAAACTTCAAGATCACTATTATACCAATAGAATTATTACCTACATGTCATACACTTAGTCCTCAACCTGCTCTGTACATCAACCCATACATAGGGCACACTTACTCTCCTTCTTCCTTTGTACAGTCTTCTTACATAAGCCTTTCCCAATCTCTCAAGTCTATAAATAATAATATTTGATTTCACTATTTGTATATCATTCATGATTATCAACATATTTTTTTAACATTATTCATGCCTTATCCCTTAAGGCATATTACATGGGTCACACTTAAGCACAACTATCTTTCAAATAAGCGTAAGTCACCGTTTAGGTCCTATGATGACCCATTCACCTCTTTGACACTTCTCTAATCAAACTAGGAACATAGGAACACTTTCCAAATCATGTAACGATGCCACATTATCTATATGTCCCCTTTAAGTGCCAATTCTACTAACCCCTAATTAGCTCAAACACTTTTCTCTACACACAATCATTATGAACAAAAACACAATGGACTTATAGCCCTTTTTTCATACTTCATATTATTTTTAAAACCTTAATAATGCATTTAAATGGTCCTCATAGAGTCTATAAAACTCTCAAATATATAATTCATCAAGAGATTTCGAAATAACATCTAAACAAGCTTGAATAATCTTCTCAAGTCACTTGTAGGACATACACTAAAAAACAATCAACTTTGAACCTTCATAACTTTGACTATAAAAAATTTCAGATCTTCAAATCTATACTTATAAATGCACCTTGGATTCCTCTATAAATTTTATTTTTACACCATGAGAAAATTATGCCTGAATCAAAAGTTATATCCAAAATATAGAGTATTAGCTTTTCCTTTTTTAAATTCAAATACGAATGGTCAGAGTTAAACCTTGATCAATTTCCTTGCATCTCGTGTCCTTGATGCTTATAAAAATCACACACCATCTATCTAATTATAAGGAACTCAACCTTTACCTTTCATTTTTCATCATTTTATCTTCATCTTGACTATTTAACTTAATGTGCTCCATTGATGTCCTATACATAGCTTGGTCTTTATCTATGTTAAACATTAGACACCTTTATAACATCTCACTCAATGTGAAACATTTATTTATATATGTAAAAATATCCACTCATAGTTATCTCTTAAAATAAGCCTGATGTTTACCTCTGCTCAATGTTAAATTTTAAACACTTATCCTCATCTTGTTGCTTTCAGACATCTTGGAATGAACATGCTCCATTGATCCTTTTGAAGGATCTTGATCTTTACTCAGCTTAAGCATCAAGCAATTTGACTAATTTGACTTAATTCAAACCATATATATATATATATATATATATATATATATATATATATATATATATATATATATATATATATATATGAACTCCCATGAACCAATAGATATCCATCTGGTCCTGATCTTTAACATCATCCAAAATAGACTATGGGGACCATTGCTATCTACCTAGAAGGCCAAATTTGCACATGCATATATTTTGCCTCAATCAATCTCAAGATCTCAAATTTGCACCATAAGATCTTCATTAAAATAGGAATTCAACAATCTATCAAACTAATATTAAAACCTTTTCATGTGTAATATATAACTTCATTAATCTTATCACTCAAATTTCTTTCTACCACAGAGACAACCATGTCAAGAACTATCTGGAAGGCCAACTTTGCACATGCATAACTTTTGACATGATTTATGTCATGGCATGAAATTTAGTGTAAATCAAATAATAAAAAATATAAATAAACCCATAGGATAAAATTATCTTTAAATTTCCACACATGTGAAATATAACACCATCAAAAATCCTACTCAATTTTTCTTACCACATTGTAAATTTGGCTAAGTATGGGAAAACATTGTCAAACTACTTACAAGCCCAACTTTGCATTTGCATATATTATGTTGTACTTAATCACATGACCTGTAATTTATAAAATATAAACTAGGCACAAATTTTATCATAAACATATGACCAATTCCCCCTGACTCATCCATATGTGGAAATGGTGATGTCAACAAACTACCTACTCATATTTTTTGCCACTAGACACAAAATGTTCAGATGAAAACAATGATTAACCAGATGAAATCCACTCATGCACACAAGAAATCAAATCATTATTTACTTCTTATATTACCCATTTCACATGATCAAATCTCCATACTCATCCTTGAACATCTCTAACCATACCAAAATTAAAGATCAACCAAGCCTCCTTCAAGCATACTAGGACAAACACACTTCACACTTTGTCATTGCCATTTAGACTATTAAGGCACTTCATCCACTCACCATGAAACCTCCATGACATCACCATGACATAATTTAAAAATATCCAACAATATATTCTAATACTATAGGATAATAAATTCATTTCTTTTAATGTTGAAATGAAATATAATCAATGCAAACTACTCTAGAATTAATAAGCATAATACTAGAAAACTAGATCCACATAAAGACTTTAACAAGTCAATTTATGATGGTGTGTGATTTTTAGTTACTATAATTTCCCTTATGTCATCCTAAAATCATTCCATTTTTAAGATGATCTCTAATGATGCTCTCCCTCATCATGCTTTGAGGGTAAGACCAATCTTGCATCCACTTCACAATAGATAGGTAGTTAGTTTGAATCATCATAATATATAAACCAATGATGCAAGACTAATAAGTATACATCCAAAATGTATAGAATAATCAAATAAAACTATCACATCATGTATATTAATAAAAAAATATCACTATTTCTAGTAGTACATGTCATAATACTCAAATCAAAGCAATACTAATTAGTTAATAACCATATTAAATCCAAGGAGTCAAAGGTTAAAATCATAGGGTGAAATTGGGATGTAAAAATAATCAATCATGAGAGGACTTAGGAAACCTAACATCTTATCAAACATGATAAACCTACACCTTCCTCCATCATGAATAATATGGCCTTTCAAGGAATCATAAGTCTTACATGATGAAACCATAATATCTAGGTAAAAAGAAATACAATAGTTATAACTATCATGGATGAATATCTCAAATTAAAACTCCCACATAAGGGGTAAAAACACTATGGGTGACCTAAGAAAAACCATACAAAAATAATCAAAGAGAAGAAGTAATCTAAGCAACCTTACTCCTCTTGACTGTGATAACACAATCAAGAATCACATAAATTTCATTTAGTCAAAAAATAGGATAATCAAGTCAATAAGATACCTAAAAAATGATCTAGGAACTTCCATGGATGTTTTCTATAGGTTTATACCAACTAAGGCTCTCTCTCTATAGGCTCTCTTCTTATTTTTCTTTCTTCTTTTAGGTTGTCCTAAAAGTTGTTAAATTCAAAGTCTAGAGAATAGAACCCTTTTCTAAGAGATTTGATTTCCTCATATAGGCGTTCTCTCCTTATTTCAACCCAATCAGAGCATGAAATTTTTTTATTCTTTCCTTGGATTGACCAACCACTCTACTTTCCAGCCCATGAATTCATAAATATATGTTCTCTTTTCTAGTCCATAATGGTGCATATCAGATCTAGTAGATTCCTATGGTTACTTCTAAGATAATATACCTCACTACATAGGTTGCTTGTAAGATAATCCACCTCCTTACTTAGGGCTCAAGGCAAAGGCAATTAATGGACAAGTATACAATTTTTCCATAAGGCATTCTAGATATTCTTATAATTCATACTTATGTATTGAAGATAAACAACCAAAGGTGGTTCAACTAATCAAATAGATATTACAAACACTATGACATTGCAAGTTTTAAATAAAAGGTTGAATGGTATACAAGGCATCCAACTAAGATCAGACATGGTTAAATAAAGATATTGATCAAAGTTAAGATCACACATGATTAAAATATGCATGGCATAGTACTTATTCATTTTTTGGTAATGATATATTCATGCATACTTATTTCACCCATGAAATATGTTACCCTAATAGCCAAATATTGTAATTATATCATGTTATATCATTTAATTAAATGAATGTAATTAGTTTACCATGAAATTCATGAGGTCATGAAGTGATATTATTATAACACCTTAATGCACATGTAATTTTTAATATAGCCTAACATAATAATTTAAGAATTTACCATGTGCATAATCCTTTTATCTTCATAGTCAACAATACCAAGGGAGTATAACCTTTGGTTTATCATAGTCACATTGTTTCCTCATGAGGTTCCTTACATTCTCCCCACTTAAAAAGGGCATCATCCTTAATGATGGACTAATTTATTCATCCAAAAAGGTTTTAAATTCCATTAAACTAGTGGAACACCTTTCTAAATTACCTGTGTTCCACCCCAGGTAGGCAACCAAGGTGATCATTCATTGCATCACTAAAGTCCATTATCAAATGTGGATGCTAACTTCTACCTAAAACCAATCACACTATTCCTCTGTATTCCCAATAACCCTTAAGTTTATTCATTTATCATTTTAAGGCCCCTTAAGCACATATAATGGTTTGAACCACATGAATACAATATTTAGAGTCATATTTTGATTTTTAAGGTTTATACAACCCTAGATTATCAATATTTTGATAAAAAATTTCTTATTGGCTTTTATAACATTATGACATAATCACTCCAATATTTGTATCATAAGTCATGAATTCCATTTTCATTATGCAAGTATTTATTCCACTTGATTAAGGCCTATTCTTCACATAATTTTCTTAGCAATATTCATGAGAGAGATAAAGAACTTACTATCATGGTCAACATAGGAGGACTTCAACTGCTTCAATCATGACATCTAGATAAGGTTAAAATAATATTTAACCATGCCTAACATAGAAGGAATTTTCCATGATACCATTAGGACATTCATGGGATGATCAAATAACCTCCACTATGCCCTACATAGGAGAGATTTGATGTGATACCATCATGAAGATGTTTTTCATAGACCACCATTACCCAATGTCACAATAACATATGTTAACATACATATAATAAGAGAATCACTTTTTTCAATTAAGGAGGAACAACCTCTCCATTTCCCATAATCTTCTTGAAATAATGTTATTGGTATTTTAATAGGATAAGAATTTATTAAGACCAACTCACAAAGATGCTTCAATCATTGATCATAAAAAAATGAGCTTCTTTAGTGAAATATCTCTAATTTAGAGATGAAAGTGGTCCAATTTTAGACCCAACACTTGATTTATTAAAGGATATGCTACCAAATGATATTTCATTAACTATATTGGATTTTGGATTAATTACAATTAATTTTTAAAAGAGGTGATTCATTCTAATGTAAATCATACTACAAAATACATCTGTCTCAATCCATTGAGACTCATAATTTCTTTGCTATAAGAATGAGAGTTCAAGAGCTGCTTGAAAATGAAATTTATTCTTAGATAGGGATAACAATTGTCAATCATAAAAAATTGTCTTTCTAAAATGGGAATCAATCCTTGGGCATATTTTTATGAGCTCATATAGAGTTATTAGAAACATACGAGACACTGCCAAGTTAACCTAGACAGTTCCATCTAAAACACAGAGTATTTTTTGAATATGTAGAGCATAGGGAAATGCATCCCATTACATAAATTTTTCTATATAATATTAAAAGCATGGTACTATTTCCCTTTTGCATATACCATGATATTCATGGAAGGTTTGAAGTAACCCACTTCAATGTTATTATTGACCAAAATTGACTTTAGGGTCAAATTTGAAACATGGTTTTTAGATGTTTTAGGGGTCTAATATTTTGTCATAGGGTATGTTATATTCCATTTTATGTTATTTAATGCATTTTTAGCCTTAATCATGGTCTAATGAGTCTATATGTCACTTTGAGTCATTTAGAAGGCTTTTAGGGGTCATAAATGCAAATGGAATGGTTTTCAAGGTGAACAAGTGTCCTAATTTCCTTTCAAAAATACAAGAAGTCAAATTACCTATTAGGAATGTTAATCTCATCTAAAAATTGCATGTTATCTAACTAAATATCAAGAAATCAACTAAAAAAGGGGAGTTTGAAACTTGTACAACCCATGAGGGAAGGTGACACATGGAAGAAGGCCATGAAACATATATTCATATTCCTTAGGTTAATTTTCATGATTGATATGATCTATAAGTGCCATTTTTGAGCTAAAACCATTCTAATCCTTCTTCACCCTTATAGACACACAAAAGTGATTAGTAGGTTTGTGCTTAGTATGGCTAGTTGGAGAGGTTCCAAGTCAAAAATATTTGGGAGGTGGTAGTATACTAAAAGAACTTAATTTAAATAATAAGAGTGTAAGGATTGGTCAACCATGCTTTATGAACCATAACTAACAAGTTGAATATGGTTTTTTGCTCATTATTTCTTTCACCCTATAGGTTTTACTCCAATTTGGACAAGTCTATAGAATCTAGTTGGTGATGTTGACTCTAGAGGATTTTAGATCTCCTCTAAAATGATATTCATGATTTGTTTCATGTTTTATGGTGTTTTGATGAGAAAGTCATCTCATGTTATAGGAAGGTGTCACCATGTGAGGTCTCAATCAAAGTTATCCTTGTTTTTAGAATGTTAGTTCCATGTAGAGGTCTCTTATAGATGGAATATAGTGTCCCATAGGTCTCAAGGACATATTATCACATCTTTTCATGTTTGGTTTCATCAAACCATGTTTGAGAAAATATTCAGTCTTACCTTTCTCATAGTCAATCCTTCACTCACTCTTACTTGCAATCACATGTATGGAGCTTGACCAACTTGTTCACAAAGTTGTAATCAGGGTGCATCAGTTTGTTCAAGTAATTATGATCTAGAGAGAGTTAATATGAATGTTTGAAGGAGATGCTAGGTTTTTTGTTAGCTCATGCACCACATAAACTAGTCATTAGATATTCTTGCCTACTCTATTCTAGATGTTTGGAGCTCAAATTAAGACCTACTTAATGAAAATCATGAATTTTAGGGATTGAAAATGATTTTAAGCATGTTAATTATACCATCATATATTTTGATCCATTCCATGCTCACTACTTGCATACAACTCATTCACACATATAGGAGCCTCTTTGATGATGTCATGCTAAGATGGAAAGTTTGATAGATGTTTTAATCTCATAGATTTATAAGAGTATATTGGAAAGATTGGTAAGGGCCTATGATTGATCACTAATATGTATCTCTTGCTCACTATCCAAATTTATATCTATTGCCTATGTATGTGCAAATGCCCACCTACAAGTGGTACCATAGAGCCATGAAGGAACTTTTATAGAAGGTTGCAATATGGTAATGACTCCTATTGAATCCTAAAAATATGGTTGATCATGAAAAACTTGTTTGAGGTGTCAAAAGGGGAAAAATAAGGTGTAAAACATTTTTTAAGAAACAAGGGTTGGATTTAGGGATCTTTTCCCCGAGAAGTGACAACATAGATCTGAGCCCTTTTGTAGATATCTTGTGACAAGGTTGAAAAGAGTTTTGGAGCATATAGGTAGGTATACATGGTATCTTATATAATGGAGAGGAACTATTAAAAATATAAATATAAGAGTATTGATGGAGCTTGATTTTTTGGGGCCTCAAAGATGCATTTTTAAGCACTAAAACCCTGTATTCACACTACATTATTTGAGTTTTGAGTGGCCATTGACACCCAAGGTTGCAAATAAAACATACACTCATGGTTAAAATGGTTATATTTATGGAATGGTGTAAAAATAATCATGAATATAATTATGATGATATTTATGTATAGTGTTTCAAGCCCCATGGACACCTACATGTGTTCCTTCATAAGAAAATGCTGACCTACAGCTAAGTAGGTAGACACTGACCTAAACATGGTGTTTTAGTGATGTTTTAGCCCATATAAGGTGAATATAGGTATGCTAATATGATATTTTACATTAAATATTAAATTAATGTCTTCACACATCATTACCAAAGTTGAATTAGGTAAATATTCACCTACAAGAATCAAAGAAGTAGGGTATCACAGTTAAGAGAGAGAACTCATTTTGGTGATCTCAAAGTGCATGTAAAGGTTAAGGGAGAGTCAAAATGATGAAATATAAATATTATCACCTTAATTAGGACAATTATTATCTCCATAATCTCTTATAAATGTGAAATAAACTTACATATACCTCTTAAGGCCCTATATGCACCTACAACTAAGTGTTCAATCTTAATGAAGGTAAAGAGATGAATATGCTTAAGAAGATAAAGAAGGTTTTAAAAAATATTGAAAATGGTTAATGATATATTAATAAAGTGTTTTCAAAATCTCTAATAATCCTTTCAATTTGACCATATACTCTTCATACTAGCCCAAGGATGATAGTCTGTACAATTACACTAAGGGATTCATATTGCTCAATGGGTAAGAATGAGGAATCTAAGGGAGAAGATTGGTTTTGTGTGATTTTAAATATTTTTTCGAATAAATTTAATGTGTATAACATTTTTAATAAACCCAATCACATTATTTTTATGACTTTAGAGGTCATTCTTAGGTGGAAGTGAAAAATGCAAAAAATAGTCCTTTTTGGAGGTTAATTTTGGGCAAATTGAGTTGGTTAGGTGCCTAAATGGGGGAGTATGACTTATAAATTTGGTAAAAATTTTAATTATTACATAATTAAACTTTTAAAACCTTAAATTTTACTTTAATATGAGGTATATATCTCACTATTTTGTTTCAAAGGTTAACCCATCAGGAAAATCAAGGTTTTGGCAAAACAAGCAAATGAAGCCAAAAAGGGTATGAAACTTGATATAAATATTTGGGAACATAAAGGAAAATATTTTGAGGTTTATGGAAGTTAAATATGTGATATAAAACACTAAATCAAGATAAAACATATAAAAATGAACAAAACACTCTTGCACACAATTCAACCAAGCAAGCTATAACTAGGCCTAGTTGATGAATGAGAAGAAAGAATGATAAGGAGTGCTTGGAAAGTTGTGTGACGAATTTATGAGATTTAATGAGGTATTAAAAAAATGAGACACCATCCAAACCATGATATATAATTTCAAATAGTCAAAACTAGCAAGATACATGTTAATCCTATTAGGCTTTGAAGTGACCTAGAGCCAATTAAGGGTCCACATGTACTTCTAGCTCTTGGTGAGTTTTATTTATAGTTGGAACATGATAATGGGATTAATTTAGACATTATTTATAAATTAATATGTAGGTAAATCCATGGAAAAGTCAATTTTTGACTTTAAGATACATTAAGCCTGTAGGAAATGGAGAAACAAGCTTAATAGGCTAGTTTTGAATGCCCATATCTTCTCTAAGGATGTGCATGAAGGATAAAGTAATTTGGAGAGGTTATTAGGGTTAATTTAAATCATGTTTGTGGAATTTTTTGGTATTTATAATGTCAGGGTTTTATGAACAAAGCTTAAGGATAAAATGGACCTAAAACCCTACTAAACCCTTGGAAGTGACTCGATGAAGGAAATGAAGTTAGAAAGCTACTCAAATGGCATAGTTTTCCCAGAATGATGATTGAATGATTTATAAAACTCATTTATTATCCATACAATTATGATTAGTTGTATGGAATCTATATATATATATAGGGTATAAAACTAATTTTATTGACTATTTTTTACATTATACTGGTTTAGAGAGGTTTCAAGAGATGAAATAAAATTTGGGAGGAATATAGAGACTTAATATAACTACCCATGTCCATTTAATAATTCATGAAAACTATTAATAAATTTAATACTTCATAAAAACTTTTAAGTGTGCATATCAGAGCTCTCATCTTAGCTAGTCAAAACTGGCATAATAAACATGATAGTGAGAAGGGTGAAAAATTCAAGTGAAAGTATTTTTAAGGTGTGATTAATGACTATAAGGCCATAGAGAGTATTTAAAAGTATATTACACTCAATTTTACTAATTTTCATGGAAAAATAATTCATTTTTGGAATCCAAGTGTGAAAGGTGCATGGAAGAGGAGTTTTCTTAAACTACAGATAGTGATGGCTCATTTCCAAAAGTTTCTAGATGACTAGGAATGCAACCAATGAATGGAGAAGCATGTATGAAACCATTCCATATTATTAAAATCATTATATCTTCCCCTAGTTATTTTTGGGAAGTTCAAGTAGGTGTGAATGATGAAGGTAATGTTTTGAGCCAATACAAGGAATTTCATGCCACTTTCCAAGAGTCTCATGCCTTGTATGGACACTTGTAATTCCTAACCTTACATGGTAAATTTAACATCTCCTTATCATGCATATTTAACTTCTTTTCTCATTTTGAAAAGTGTCCAAGTGACCTTTGGAATTCCCTTATCTCACCTTATCCCAAATGCTATAAGTAGTGACCTTTTGGGCTCTTTTGAGTAGCCTCCATTGGTTAATGGTGAAACCCTAGAAAATTTTGTATTTGAATGTCTCTTGAAGCAATAAAAAATTGAATTTTCCTACTTGCATGCTGTATAATTGAGTTTGGTTCCAAATCTTGTTGATCTTGTCTAGTAAAATATGGTCTTTTCTAGCATGTTGTTTTTAATTTTCCACCAAGTATGTAGAAGAGTAATTATTACAGGCATTTTTTAGTGTTATTTCTTATTTATTTTAGTTTTAGAAGTGGTTTATTAATTTATTCTTAAAAGGATCATACATTATCCCTCTTAAACATCGAATATACCTCTCAAACCTAGCATATGAAGCATTGATGTAACAATCTATTTTGAGTTATGAGTTATATGTGAAAGAAGCTTTGATTTGATCTAAATTGCATAGGTTTAGTCAATATGATGAAATTAAATTTTGGTGAATCACCTTTTATCTTTCTAATTTTGTCTTCTCAACCCTTTTCATGTAAAGTTGATAAGTAAGAGATTGATTCAAAGAGTGAATCAAGGGAAATAACCCTTTTAGAGATTCATCTCACTAATTAATTACCCAAAAAAATTGAGGTGTTTCCATTGTGACACTTGGATGAGGAGAGAAAATACATCTCCTCGAGGGGTGCAAATACAAGTGATAATAGGTTTTGACATACTCAATGGGACTCTAAGTCATAGAAAATTATCCAAGATTGGTGTTGATCTTGGCATATTTGTAGTTACAAAGACATCTAAATTCAGTACCTGGTGACTCTACTAAGTTTTCAACTCTTTTATTGCTGATCAATCCTTAATTTCCATGCCAAAGGTTACAAATAGGTTTTCTACTAAAGGTATACCTTTTGAGTTTGTACAATTGCCTTGTTATTATATCAAAAGATTTATATTTGTGAATACTCATCCTTATTCAAGGCATTTGGTGTTTAAAAATTCAAAATTTATACTTAGTTCAACCTCTAATACACATAATATACATTCCAATATGGATAGAAACCTTCATTTTGTAGCCTTCACCAGATCCTCTCCTTTGAATCTTGCCCAATATGACCAAATTATTGGAGCAGCCCTTAAAAGTATTTGATATTTTAGTGGAGAAGGTCCTATCACTCCCATTGAACATATTAGGAACATGGAAAACTTCTAAAACATCCATAATATCACTGAAAAGAATGTAGCCATTAGGCTATTGGTATTGTATTTCAAAAGGAAAGCTTTAAATTGGTATGGAACTCTACGTCATACTTCCATTACTTCATGGGATGAACTAAGAAATATATTATCTAAGAGGTTTGAAGAGAAGAGTGATTATTTGTCACTGGCTAAGTAATTGACTACTATAAAGAGTGATCCTCAACAGTTCATGCAATATTTTAACTCTAGATTTCAAAAGACATGGGATAAGATCCCAACCTTTGTGAGACCTACTCCAAATTATGCCTTCTTATATTACCTAAAATCATTAAATAATGATATAGCCATGATGATACAATCCATGGGTAGGAATACACTACTTGCCACCTATGAGATAGTTATTAATGCTAAGAACTATCTTGTTTAAGTAGGGAATATTGATCTTATACCACTAATGTTAGTTTTCCCTAATTTACAGCCTCCTAGTCAAATTGCATTACCTACCTTGTCTCCTTTGTCTAATAGTCAAAATAAGTCTTCCCTTACTCCTACCAATTAGATTCATGAAGTTAAGTTTTTTCTTCAAAGTGTTACTAATTAATTGGTTTCTCTCAAAAGACAACAATCTTAAAATTACAAGCTTTATCAATCATATAATTAGTTTGGACAAGTAAGTAGCCTTCATTTTCAAGGTAATTCTTAAGGACAAGGTCAAGTAACTCAAGATAGACATTACCAAAGTTTCAATTCCAATACCCCATAATCTTATAAAGCTCTTGTTCCCATTCAAAATAACTTTGTTCAAGAATAACCATGCTATCCTTCCTATAACCAAAATCAAGGCCAAGTTGCATATGCCAATGAAATGCCTAGCCAAGCCATGATAATGCATGGTAGTCAAGCACCTCAAGTTCTCACTTTTGATGTGTTAATTCAAAATAGAGTGTAAAATAGACAATAAAAATCTGATTCTACTCTTATGAATCATTTAGAGGGGGAATTTTGTGTCATGAATCATTTGGGAAGTTCAAACAATGTGAATGCTAGTGTGTCCTCTAACATTAGATATAGAAAGAGGGATTTAGAAGAGAAACAAGACACAAATAAAGGCCCTATTTTTAATCCTTCATCACCCCCATTAGTAGGATGGTCTAACTCAACTCCTAAGGTGTACGAAAATTAGAAGTTTTAGAATGCAAGGCCAGCTCCTACACATCCATCTTCACATGATACATCACAAGGTACTAGTGATTCCAAAGAGAAATTAAAGATGAAAAATTATTATATCAATGTTTTGGATAAAATGAAGAAGTTACACATTAATATTTCCTTATGGGATTAATTAGCAATACTAGGGCAAAAAGAATTGTTTGGACTAGGTAAACAAGTTGGATCAACTAGGACTAAAAATGTTGTTTTGGTAAATGGAACTCAACCCATTGATAGACAAGTGAATAAAATTGATAACAATACTTTTTATGTATCCTTGATCATTGGTAAGTATTTAGTTCACAATTGTATCATATATAGTGGGGCTATTAATTTAGTTATGCCCAAGTCAATAATGGATAAACTAGGCCTCAAGTATGAACCAATGGCTAAAATAATTCTAAAATTGGATGTATCACTAGCAAAGACCTTTGGATTAGTCAAGTATTTAAATTTTATGTTACATGATTGTCCTAATTTTTCTATTTCTCATGATGTGGTTGTTGCAGATTTACCCTCATATTTTGCTCTTTATTTGTCAAGAGAGTTTACAACCAAGATAGGTGGATACTTGGCAGTGAATTAGTCATATATGGTTTTTAGGACAAAGTATGGTACCAAGGTAAAGATTGAATTAGAACCTATTCATAAAAATTATTTAGATCCCTACATGCCTAAAGTTAAAATGTCTATTATGCTATTCTTAATGAGGAATAACTTCACATGGATCAATCTCCAACAACTTCTTCTCTTGAAGGAGTTTCTAATTTGTATTTAGATGAATGGGGAGTTAAACATTATGAATATGATCCTTATAAATTCATAGAGGAAGATAGTCTTAGAGTGTATTGCCTTCATTAAGAAGGATATTTCATGCCAAATTTGATGAAGCCAAATGAGAGTATGGATGGTTTGTGGTAGCTATTGTTTGATGGATCAAGAAGAAAGGTTGGATCAGGTGGTGGAGCAATGTTAATTTCTCCATCCAAAAAAAGGTATTAATCTACTTTAATATTTCAATTTAGTTGTACTTGAAATGTGGTAGAATATGATGGCCTCATTCATGACCTTAAGTGGGATAGAAAGAGAGGTGTGAAAGAGTTACAAGTTTATGGTGATAGTGAGTTGGTTGTGAATCAAGTGAGAGGTCAAAATATGACTAATAACTCCTTTCTTAAGTCCTAAAAGCATATAATTTGATATCTTGTGGAATATTTCCAAGATTTCAACATTCAATCTATACCAAGGGAAGATAACATACATGCTAATAGATTGGTAGCCATTAGAGCTCAGTTTGATATTCCAAAGGGGATAAGAGAGGAGAAGAACTAGCCTCATCTCAAAGTGATTGTAAGGCCCTCTATATCTGGTAATGTCACTAATTGGCAAGTGTTTGATAGTGACCACCAAATATCTCTTTTTCTACAAGAGTAGGCTCAGTTTTCCTCAAAGAATTAGTCAAAATTATAGCAACAATATGGAGGGAAGATATATATTTAAAGACAAACAAGCTCCTTAAGGGATTAGTCACACTTAAGAGTATCTTCAATGATGATGATTAGTTAAATAAGGAAAATGTAATTATGTATAATAAGTAAGAAAATAATGAGAGAGTACAAATCTTCAAAGATAAGTTGCTTGCTCTTGGGAAGGTATGTACTAGAGAAGAAAGATATGCTTTCATTAAATTATGCAAGGAATTGTTTGATGTCTTTACATGGGAATATAGTGATTTTAAAATCTTTGATATAAACTTATCTCAACATACCATAGAGTTATATGAGCATTATAAGCCTATCAAGCAAAGGTAAAGGCCAATAAATCCTAAGATTGATCCTCTCATGAGAAAGGAGATTACAAATTTGATTGAGTCTAAGATCATTTTTCCTATTAAACATTCATCTTGGTTGGAAAACTTAGTACTAGTAAGGAATAATAATGGGGATATCAGGTTATGTGTTGAATTTAGAGATTTGAATAGAGTTTCCTTAAAGGATCATTATCCTCTTCCTTCCATGGAATAGATTTTATAAGTTATGGCAAGTAGTGAATAGTTCTAACTTCTTGATGGATTTTCAGGGTATAATCAAATTTTAGTAAAAGAAGGATATTAATACAAGACAACCTTTACTACTAAATGGGGCACATATGATTATAGAATAATGCCTTTTGGTTTGTCTAATGCTGGGGCAACATTTCAATGTGTAATGGATATGTCTTTTCAAGGTCTAATAAATGATATAGTGTTGGTGTATCTTGATGATATCAAAATTTTCTCTAAGGATGCAAAGGATAATTTGACTCATATTAGGAATATTTTTGAGAGATGTAGAGAGTTTAGAATCTCTCTTAACCCAAATAAGTGTGTGTTTTCTATCCATAAAAGAATTTTTTTGGGACACATTATCTCAAAGAAAGGCCTATCCATAGATCCTAAAAGGGTGAGTATAATATTGGCATTGACTTTACCCAAACATAATAAATTTTTGAAAAGTTTATTTGGAAAAATAAATTTCATAAGGAGCTTTATTCCTGATTTTTCTAACTTAGTCAAGCGTCTAACCTCTATGCTAAGGAAAGATGAAGTGTTTACTTGTGTTAGAACTTATTCCAAAGTCTAAGCTTAGGATTTTAAATAATAAATGTAAATGGGGTATGATTATTATTAAAAAAACAGCCCCATAAATAAATTTAGTTTTATTTGGTTAGTTTTATATTTTGTGTTAAAAAATTAGAACTACCTTTCGGGTGGAATTCCTATGGGAGTTGATTAATAGTTAGTTGATTTTTACGAGTATGTGGTGAAAACCTATAAATATATGTTTTTCAATGTAAACGGGTTAAAGAAATATTGGCTCCCTTTCTATGTACTTATTTTATTTTTATTAATAAAATACTTGTAAACCTACCTCAGTGGGCACAAGATTTACCTTAGGTGATTTTGTTTGGTTAAATCTATTGGAGTGTTATCAGTGGTATTAGAGCATGGTAACTTGGTAAATTCTTAGAAAATGAAAGGTAAAAGAGAATGTGGTGATCTCAAGAAGAAGAGATGAAATAATTTATTTGATTGGTTAAAGAAGTCTCACATGAAATTGATTTTGGAAAATATAAGGTATGCCCCTTATTAATATACTTTGGGGTTAATATTCAAAAAAATATTCAAATATCAAAACATTCAATTTTTTTTAAAATCGTATGATTGGAGGAATTTGATAATTAAAATACATTGAGAAATTGATTTTGTATGGCTGTTCTGAGAAGAAACAAAACTAATTTTTTCATCCTCCATTTTTCTAAGCTTGATTCTCCATGTTAAAGCTTAGAAGTTGATTGTTCGATTCCAATTTTTAAAAATATGCTCAATAATAAATTTGTATGTATTTATAATTTTGGAAAACCCCTGTAAATTTTTTTTATGGCCTCCATGATTTTGTATAAAAATATCTAAAAAAAATTGGATAAATCTCTATCAATTTTAAGATTTTTTATGCCAAAAAATCTGATCCAAAACTATCCCGAAAGATTTTAAATCAAATTTCTAATTTTTATGGCTTGGTTTTAAAATTTTAAAACTATCATAGTGTCCAAAAATTCCATCCATCTTTCATTTTGTTAGAAACTCCCTTGCTGGTAGTTTAAATTTTCTCAAAATTGCTTTAAAACTCCATTATTTGGCCCTATACAGATTTGTAAGAACTGGTACATCAAGAAAAGAGTTTTAGGAATTATTTTTTGTAGCCACAGTGTTCTTGGATGTAGAATGGAATTGGTATATAGCTAAAAAATAGTATTTTTCATTTTATAAAGTTTAATCAAAGATTTTATGGTTTGAGGGGTCTACGAATCAAAGAGCTTTTTACTTTTTCCTGAAGTTTCACGGATGAATTGATTTTTACTTAGAAAAGTAATTTTTTAAAAAAATTTCAAAGAGAAAAAATCAGCTTTAAAAATAAATTTTTCATTATATGTCTTGTAAAAGTTCATAGAGTAATTGGAAAGCATGATTTTGTAAAAACCCTTGGAAGTTATAGGTCCAGGGTTCAAATCTTTTTTTTGGTGAAATTTTATATTTGAGAATTTACTTTTTAGAAGAATATTCCATTTTTTAAGAATCTTTTACATGTTTTAAATATTATAAATAACATCAATCACGTGAAATAATGAAATTTAATGGGAGAAAAGCAATAATTGTGTGTTTCATTGGTGAAATAAGGGTGTAATTGGTTTAAATATTTTATTATTCGTGAGGTTACGTGCAAAACCCATAAAAAATATCTTTCTTTTGCTCTATGTGAAGGTTAAGTGAAAAAACCTATAGAAGCATTATTTTTTTTCAAAGTGTTATTATGAGTGTGTTTTTATTTCATTTTTTACACTTACTTTCATTTCAAGATGCCAAAAATTCAAAATTTACTTTTAGATGGTGATAGATTAATGATTTCTAATTATTCTGTTTGAAAATGTTTAATGGAAGCTTCATTAGTTTTTAATGAGCTATGGGATATTGTAAAGAATGAAAATCCTACATTACCTATAGAGCAAGCCAAACTTGATTTTTTTAATCTATGTGATTCTAGGGCCCTAGCTTTAATCAAGTGTTTTTGTACTCAGGATACTTGCATACATATTGAAAATTCTCCTGATAGTTACACTGCATGGAAAACCTTATCTCATTTGTATGATAAGAAACATAAGCATAAGAAGATAAACATTCATATGCAGTTGTTTAATTTGTTATTAGAGGAATATATAGATATGATATAATACATGTTTAAGTTGAAGAATATTACTACTAAGTACACTAAGGCTGGGTTTGAAAAATTAGATGATGATTTCATAGTTACTGCTGCATTGAAAGGACTACATGGGTCCTATAAGAACTTTGTAGAAATGTTGCATGTCTCTGACAAGATCACATGCATCACTTTTGATAAATTCACTGAGTTACTTATTTAACATGACCTCTCTCTACCTAATAAATCCAATAAAATTGAGGAAGCCCATGTTTTAGAGTCTAAGCCTAGTTCATCTTCTTCTAGTCAACAAAAAAATAGAGGGAATAGTTATAGAGGGGGTTGAGGTTATAGAGGAGGTAGATATCAAAACTAAGGTATAGGTTATTCAAATAAATAATGATCTAGCCATTCTCATTCAAATGAGACAAGTGATAGAGGATGTGGTCAAAGCTCTTATAGAGGTAGAGGTCAAGGTAGATCAGACATTCAGTGTCATAGATGTGGAAAATTTGGTCATATTGCCTCTTAGTGTAGGATTCTTTTTGACAAAATTTAGAGGCCACAAAAAGTGACTAAATCTAACTCTACTCATATGTTGATCATGACTATGATGAGTCTAGTAATGTTTCTCATGAATTTGTATTCACTACTTTAAGGCACATTGATTATATGGAATATGAGGCTAGAGATGAGCTCACAGATGTATGGGTTTTAGATACAAGAGCAACCAAACACATGACATTTAGGTGAGACTTCTTTTGGATTTTCATAGAAGATTATCTCTCTCCAGTTGCCTTGGGAGATAAGTCTTTGCATACTCCAAAAGTTCTTATTTCAATTCAGATTTTCCTTCCTAATGAATCAATCAAATACTTGGATAATGTTTGGTATGTTCCCACATTGCACAAACACCTTCTTTCCTTAGTAACTATTTGAAAGAAAGGTTATAAAATTGTGCTTGAAAATGGGCTCATTTATATCAATTCAGTCAAGGATGGATACAAAACCATGTATACATGATATAAGGATATAAATTTGGTTATATTACATTATAAAGTGCTTCTTCCCATAGTGGAACTTTCAGAAGTTGTTGAAATAGGTATAGGTACTATGTCTACACAGTGATTGTGGCATCTCCACTATGGACATTTGAATGTTCACTCTTTATTGGACTTATAGAAATATGGTATGGTGAGTGGGTTTCCCACTTTTACAAAGATAATATTCTTTGTGAATCATGTGTTTTGGGCAAATAGAATTAGGAAAAATTTCCTAAGAATTCTTCATAGAGAGCTAATAGATGTTTGTCATTAGTTCATGGTGATGTATGTGACATGAAGAAGTCATCCATTCAAGGGTATAGATATTTTGTATTATTTATTGATGATTTTTCTAGGATGGCTTGCATGTTTTTTGTGAAAAACAAATCAAAAGTTTTCACTAAGATTGTTGATTGGTTACACTTAGTTGAAAAAGAAACAGGTTCACAATTAGCCACTCTTCATTCAAACAATGGTGGTGAGTATACTTTGAATGAGTTTTTGGATTATTGTTAGGAACATGGCATTCATCAAAAATATAGTAATGCTTACACTCCATAGCAAAATGGAGTATCTAAATGAAGGAATAGAACTTTAAAGGGCATATCATGAGCTATGTTACACTATAAACAACTTGATGTTAAGTTCTGGGCTGAAGCCATTGGTACTACAATGTATTTGAGAAATAGGTCCCCCATAGTTATACTTATGGGATAAACTCCATATGAAGCTTGGTATGGGTTTAAACCAAAAGTTAAATACTTGAAATTTTTTGGATGCCTTTGTTTTGCTTTAGTTCCCACTGAACACAAAAATAAGTTGGAACCATGAAGTTTAAAATGTATCTTTATTAGATATTCATAAAATAAAAAGGGTATCATTTGCTTTCATAGGATACATGCAAATTTATAGTGAGTTAGGATGTGGTATTTGATAAATTTATTACTATGAACACTTCAGAGATTGATTCTAAATTTGATAGGTTAGAGAGGAAAATTGAAAAATGTGATAAAGGATTGAATAGTGAGGGAAATTCTTTGAGGTTGTGGTATAAGATTAATATCCTTCTAATTCCATCTCCTTCATCTACTAATTCATAGGTTGATGACTTAGAAAATGTTGAAAATTCTCTAAGTCTTCATTTGAATGGTACACATGATGAGAATTCTAGTGTTCTTGATTTGAATAATTTGAATAAGTATCCAAAATGGGCTCAAATTAATTTTTTTGACTTGAAAGTAGGTGAAGTTGGTTTAATAGGTCTTAGGAGTTATCATAAACAAGTGAACTATGAAATAGTTGTAACTACTTCTTCCACTAAGCCAACTACTTTTGAGGAGGCCTTTACTGAACATGTTTGGAAACAAACAATATAAAGTGAGTATGATGCAATACTTAGCAATAATACTTGGGTTTTAGTTGATCTTCCTCTACATGTTCAACCCATAGGATGTAAATGGGTTTATAGGACTAAGTATAAATTAGATGGATCCATTGATAAACATAAGGCAAGGTTTGTTGTGAAAGGACATGCATAACAAGAAGGTATTTACTATGTGGAAACATTTTCACCAATTTCCAAATGGCATAGTATTCATATGGTACTTACCTTAGCAACACAAAATGGTTGGAAAGTACATCAGATGGATGTTAAAAGTACTTTTTGGAATGGTGATTTACAAGAAGTATACATGAAACAACCTCAAGGTTATGAGAAAGTGGGTGTAGAACACAAAGCATGTAAATTGATAAAAGATTTGTATGGGATCAAATAGGAACCTAGGGCTTGGTGTGGGAAAATGGATTCATACTTGAATAAAATTGGCTTTAAACATAGTGAATCTGATGATACTCTCTATTTTTGAGTGCAGGGTAAGAAATTGGTGATTCTGGTTCTCTACGTTGATGACTTGTTTATCACATGAAATGATGAAAAGCATAACAAGTCTATGAAGAAGGAATTAAAATATGGATTGGAGATGATAGATCTTAGACTTATTCACTACTATCTTAGCATAGAATTAACTCAAAAATAACATAGTATATTCATTTCAAAAACTAAGTATATTTTTGATTTATTAAATAGGTTTGGCATGAGTGACTGCAAACCGCCCTCACTCCCATGGAAAGTAACTTAAAATTGTTAAGGATAATAGTAGTGTCTTTTCTGATGGCACCAAATGTAGATAATTAGTGGGAGGTTTGACTACCAGGCATGATATATCATTTTTAATTGGAATTTTGTCTAGGTTTATGTGTGAGCCTACATAAATTCATTGGCATGAAACAAAAAGAGTAATTAATTACCTTCAAGGAACAAAAACATATGGCCTTGAGTACCATTGCACCAAGAAATTCAAACTTTTTGGTTATTTTGATGCAAATTTTGGTGGATGTGTGGATGATAGAGTATCCACAATAGGATACACTATGCATATGGGTTCATCTGCTATTGCTTGGTGTTGTAAGAAGAAAGATACAATGGAAAATTCTTCAATAGAATCAAAGTAGATTGCAACATGAGATGCTTTCAGAGAAATTGTTTACTTATGCTACATTCTTGAAGATCTTCAAGTTTCATAGATTGTTCCTACATAGTTATGCATTGATAATAAGTGCTATAAAGATGTCTAAAAATCTAATATTTTATGCAAAAACAAAACATATATATGTTAAATATCATTATCTATGAATGCTGGTGGAAAAGAAAACACTTGATCTTATATGTTTCCTAATTGTTGATCAGATAGTTGACATTTTCTCAAAACCCCTTGAAAGAATCAAATTTGAAAAATTCTTGGCATGTGTCCAAAGAACTAACTTTGGATCATAGGGGGGTTTTTTAGGACTTGTTCAAAAGTCTTAACTTAGCTTAGGATTTTTTTAAGTTTATTTTAAATAATAAATGTAAATGAGGCATGCTTATTTTTATAAAGATACCCCCATAAATAAATTAACTTAGTTTTATATTTTGTGTTAAATAATTAGAATTATCTTTTGGGTGGAATTCTGGTGGGAGTTGGTTAATAGTTTAGTTGGTTTTTAATGGTATGTGGTGAAAACTTATAAATATATGTTTTTCAATGTAAAAGGGTTAATAACATATTGGTACCCTTTCTATGTACTTATTTTATTTTGACTAATAAAATACTTGTGGACCCACCTCAGTAGGCATAATATTTACCCTAGGTGATTTTGTTTGGTTGAATATACTAGATTTTTATCAACTTGGATAAGAAGAAGGAAGGATAGTTTTGAAGAGATTAAACAAGTTATTTCTCAATCTCCAACTCTTGAAAGTCTTAATTTCCCAAAATATTTTAACTTGCATACCTTTGGAAATGAAGAATTAATCTCTACCATGTTCACTCAATCAAATGAAGAAAACTTGGAGCAGCCTATTACCTTCTTTAGTCAAGGATTGGAAATATATGAGGTAAGATACACTTATGTAGAGAAGCAAGTAATTTTAGTTGTTATAAGTCTAAATAAGTTTAGGCATATGTTATCTAACAACAAAATCCATATATTAGTACCTCATCCTAGTGTCAAAGACTTCCTTTCGAATAGAGATTTTAATGAAAAAAGGGCTGGTTGGATTACAAAATTAATGGAGTATGATGTAGAAATCAAGATAACCAAGCTAGTAAAGGGAAAGGATTGTGTGAGCACCTTGCCTCAAATTTTAAGGAACAAAAATAATTTGTTTTATCCCTTCAAGATGATCCTTTGATAGATGCATCTTCATCAATGAGGAGTTGGACACAAGAGATGATCCAGTTTCTTCAAACTAGTGAGTATCCACAAGACCTAGATAAAGCCAAAAGAAGGTACTTTAGATTATAATATATTCCTTATGTACTTTTTGATGGATTATTGTTTATGAATGACTTATAAAGTATACTATTGATATGTGTTGAATCATATTAGGTTGAGAAAATATTATTTGAGTTTCATGATGGACCAGTTGGTGGTCACTTTGCTCTAAAAACTACATATTCAAAAATTATGAGAGATGGATATTTTTGGCCTAATTTGTTTAAGGATACTCATTATTTGGTAAGGAAATCTCAAAAATGTTCCTATTTAATGGAAAACAAAATATTTTAGCCTTACCTCTTCATCAAATACAAGTAGACCAACCTTTTATGTAATGGGGTCTAGATTTTATAGGCTTAATAAACCCACCTTCTAGTGTTGGTCACAAGTGGGAGTTAGCTACCATATATTAATTTATAAGAATGGTGGAGGTTGTATCTCTCAAGGAAGCAAATTAAATTTCAGTTTTAGATTTTTATGAAGGCATATTGACAAGATTTGGGACTCCTTCAATAATAATTTTAGACAATGTATTGGCTTTCCTTGGAATGAAGACAAGTGAGTGAGCTTTGAAATATGGTATTTAGCTTAGTACTTCCTCAAAATATTATCCACAATGGAATGGAATAGATGATTCCACTAATAAGAATATAATTAGGATTATCAAGAGGACAATGGAGAAAAACCAAAGAACTTGGCATTCCAAGTTAAAAACATCTCTTTGGGTTGATAGAATCACCCCAAAAAGAGCCACTAGAAACTCACCATATACACTTGTTTATGGAAGAGAGGATAGATTGCCTATTTCACTTGAGTTACCAGCTTTGGATCTTATTTACTAGTTGGGGTTGATGGAAAATGAAAGCCTGGAGGTCAAATTATGTGAGTTGATGGAGCTTGAAGAAATATGGGATCAAGCTATGCACACTATGAGGACTCATAAAGATAAAATAAAGAGATATTTTGATAATAAATCCATGCCAATAAAATTCTAAGATGGATAAATTATTCTAAAGTGGGATGAAGATAGGGTTAAGCCTAGAAAACATACAAAGTTTGATGATTTGTGAAGTGGCCCTTATGTCATCACTCAATGCAAACAAACAATGCTTTCCAACTCTCAAATTTGGATGGAGAGGAGCTTCATATCCTAGTCAATAGGATATATGTTAAACATTGATATTAAGTTTTTTCTCTCTCTTTGTACATAGATGTTATTTTTCTATTTTCCTTAAGTGCTTATGCACACGTGTGAGTCTTGGTTGTGTCTTACTTTGTTTTATGTTTGTTTGGCGTGGTTATTTTTATGTGTTTTAGGAAATTAATTACTATTTGTCTTCAATAATTCATTGACTCCCTTAACTCATGGATAGATAAGGCTACTAATATTTTGTATAGCAGGCATATTACCCCTATGAGTCACCATTTTATTGATCACATTTGACTTCAAGGTCAAATTTGGACCCCTATAGGTAATTTTTTTGTTTTTAGATGTTTTAGGGTCTAATATTTTGTCATAGGGTATGTTATAGTCCATTTGATGTTATTTAATTCCTTTTTAGCCTTAGTCATGGTCTAATAAGTCTATATGTCAGTTCGAGTCATTTAGAAGGATTTTAGGGGTCATAAATACAAGTGGCATAGTTTTAAAAGTGAAAAAGTCTCTTGATTTTATTTAAAATGTCCAAGAAGTCATATTACCTATCAATAATGTTAGTCTAATTTGAAACTTACACGTTATCTAATTGAAGATCAAATAATCAACTAAAAATGGGGAGTTTAGCATTTGTACAACCCATGAGGGAAGGTGACACATGGGATAAGGCCATGGAATGTATACTCATATTCATCAGGTTCATTTCCATACTTGGAATTCTATGTAAGTGCCATTTTTGAGGTAAAATCATTCCACTCCTTCTTCACCCTTCTAGACACACAGAAGTGGTTAGCAGGTTTATGCTTAGTATGACTAATTGGAGAGGTTCTAGTTCAAACACATTTGGGAGGTGGTATTAAAATTATAGAGATTAATTTCCATAAAAAGAGTGTAAGGATTGGTAAACAATTCTTTATGAACCATCTCTAAAAAGCTGACTATGTTTTCTGCTCAATGTTTCCTACACTCTATAGGTTTTGCTATAATTTAGATAAGTTTGTACAATAATAAGTGATGTTGACTCTAGAGGATGTTGTATCTCTTTTAAAATGATATTAATTCTTGGTTTCATGTTCCATGGTGTTTTGGTAAGTCATCTGATGTTGCAGGAAGGTGTCACCATGTGAGGTCTTAGTCAAAGTTCTCATTGTTTGCAAAATGTTGGTTCCCTATAGAGGTCTCATGTAAATGAAATATGGTGTCCCATAGGTCTCAAGGCCATATGATCACCTATTTTCATGTTTTGTTTCATCACACCATGTTTGATAAAATATTTAGTATTGCATTTCTCATAGTCAATCCTTCACTCACTCTTACTTGCAGTCATATGTATGGGGTTTGGCCAACTTATTCATGGAGTTGTAATCAAGGTGCATAATTTTTTTTAATTAATTATGATCTATAGAGAGTTAATTTTAATTTATAAATGAGATGCAAGTTTGGTTTATAGCTCATGCACCACATAAACTAGTCATAAGATACCCTTGCCTGCTCTGTTTGAGATGTTTGCAAGAGGTTTTCACATTAGAATAGATGTTTTAGAGATTGTATTAAGAAATATTTAATGAATTTCATTAATTTTAGGTATTGAAATTGACTTTAATCATGTTCATGAGACCATACATCTACATATTTTTATCCATTCCATGCTCATTACCTACATACAACTCATTCACAGCTATAGGAGCCTCTTTGATGATGTCACACTGAGATGGAAAGTTTGATAGATGTTTCAATCTCCTAGATTGATAAGAATACATTAGAAATATTGGTAAGGGACTAGTATTGATAACTAATATGTATCTCTTGTTCACTATCCAAATTTGTATCTACTACTTATGTATGTGTAAATGCCCACTTATAGGTGGTACCATAGATCCATGAAGGCACTTATATAGAAAGTTGGAATATGGTAAGGTATCCTCTTGAATCCTAACATGCTAGTTGATCATGAAAAAAATATTTGAAATTTAAAAAGGGGAAAAATAAGGTGTAAATAATTTTGAAATGAATAAGGACGGGATTTAAGGATCTTTTCCCCTATAAATTGAAAACAAATATCCAAGCCCTTTAGTAGATATCTTGTAACAAGGTTACAAAGAGTTATGGACCATATAGGTAGGTAGACCTTGTAGCCTCTACCATGGAGAGGAACATGCCAAAGATAAATATAAGATTAATGATGGAGTTTGATTGTTTGGGGCCTCAAAGATGCATTTTTTAAGCATTAAAACCCTACATTCACATCTACAGGATTTGAGTTTTGAATGTCCATTGACACCCAAGGCTGTAAACAAAACATAATTTCAATATTGAAATGGTCTTATTGATGGAATTATTTATAAATTAGAATGAATATAATTATAATTATGTTTATGTATAGTTTTTAAATCCCTATGGACACCTAGAGGTGTCCCTTCATAGGAAAATGCTCACCTACAACTGAGTAGGTAGATATTGACCTAAACATGATGTATTAGTGATTTTTTAGACCATTCAAGGTGAATACATGCATGATCAGGTACTAGGTGAATTTCAAGATTTATGGAGTATCTTCACACATCATGACCAAAGTCTAATTAGGTAAGTGTGCACCTATAGGAATCAAAGAAGTAGGGTGTCACAATCAAGAGAGAGAACTCAGTTTGGTGAGCTCAAAATACATGTAAAGATTAAGGAAGAGTTGAAATTATTAAATATACATATTATAACCTTAATTAGGATCATTATTATCTCCATAAGCTCTTGGTAATCTAAAATAAGATTACATAGACCTCTTAAGGCCCTGAATGCACTTACAACTGAGTGTTCAATCTTGATGAAGGTAAAGAGATTGATATGCTTAGGAAGAGAAAGAAGGTTTGAAAAAAATTAAAAATATTTCATCATATATTAATAAAGTGTTTAAAAAAACTCCAAGATTCATTTCAAGTTGACCATCTACTCTTCATACTATCCCAAGGATGATAGGCCATACAGTTGCACTAAGGGACTCATGTTGCTTAATGGATAAGAATGATGAATCTAAGGGTGAAGAGTGGTTTTGGGTGAATTTAAAGATTATTGAGCATGAATTTAAGGTGGATAAAATGTTTAATAAACCTAATCACATTATTTTTAATCCTTGATAGGTCTTTCTTAGGTGGAAGTGAAAAATGCAAAAAATAGTCCTTTTTTGACGCCTTTTTTTGGCAAATTGAGTTGGTTAGGTGCCTAAATGGGAGAGTCTAACTTATACATATGGTAAAATGTTTAATTATTTCCTAATAATAATTATCAAACCTTTAATTTACCTTAAATGGGAGTGATATATCTAACTATTTTGTCTCAAAGGTCAGCCAGTCAAGAAAATTAGGGTTTTGGCAAAACAAGTAAACAAAGCCAAAAAGGGTAAGAAACATTATATAAATATTTTGGAACCTAAAATAACATATTTATAGGTTTATTGAAGGTTAATAGGTTATATAAAACAATAACACAAGCTCAGACCTCTCAAAATGGCCAAAACATTCTTGTACACAGCTCAACCAAGCAAGCTACAATTAGGCCTAGTTGATGAATGAAAAGAAAGAATGAGGAATGATTGGGAAGTTGTGTGATAAATTAATGATATTTAATGATGTATTAAAAATAATGAGACAATAGCCTATAAATGAGATATCAATCCAAATAGTCAAAACTAGTAGGATACATGCTAAGCCTATTAGGCCTCGAAGTGACCTAAAGCCAATTGGGGGTCTAACTACACTTATAGCTCTTGGTGAGTTTTATAGATGGTTTTAACATGTTAATGGGATGAATTTAGACATGTTTGATCCATTAATATGTAGGGAAAGCCATGGAAAAGGCAATTTTGGAATTTAAGACACATTAAGCCTATAGGAAATGGAGAAACAAGCTTGATAGGTTAGTTTTGAATGCTCATATATTCTTTGAGGATGTACATGGAGGACAAAGTAGTTTGTATTGGTTATTAGGGGTCCTTGAAATCATGTTTGTGGAATTTTTTTTAGTTTCAATGTGAGGGATTTATGAACAAAGCTTAAGGAAAAAATGGACCTAAAACCCTACTAAACCCTTAGAAGTTACCTAATGAAGGTAATGAAGTTGGAAAGATTCACAAATGGAATATTTTACCTATAATGATGATTGGAGGATGTATAAAAATTAATCAATATCCATACCATTATGATTAATTGTATGAAATCTGTATAAACAGGGTATAAAACTACTTTTGTTGATTATTTAATGAATTGTGTAGGTTCTAGGAGGTTTCAAGAGATGAAATAAATTTTGAGAAGAATATAGAGACTTAAAATAACTCCCCATGTCAATTTCATAATTCATAAAAAACTCCTAAGTGTGCATACAAGATCTCTCATCTCAGCTAGTCAAAACTGGCATAGTGAACATGATAGTGAGAAGGGTGAAAACTTTAAGTGGAAGTCTTTCTAAGGTGTTATTGATGAATCTAAGGTTATGGAGAGTATTTAAAATTTTATTACACACCCTTGTATTAATGTTTATGTAAAAATAATGCATTTTTGGAAGCCAAGTGTGCAAGGTGTGTGGAAGAAGAGTTTTCTTAGACTCTGAATGGTGATGGCTCATTTATAGAAGTTTATTAATGACTAGGAATGTAACTAATGCATGGGGAAGAATGTATACAACCATTCCCTCTCATTCAAATCATTATATCTTCCCATAGTTATTTTTGGGACTTTCAAGTAGGTGTGTATGATGAAGGTAGGTTTTTGAGCCAATACAAGGAATTTCATGCCATTTTCTAAGAGTTTCATGCCTTGTATGGACACTTTTACTTCCTAACCTTGCATGGTTAATTTCACATATATTTTTTGTGCATATGCAACCTATTTTATCATCTTCAAAAGTGTCCAAGTGACCTTTTCACTTCCCTTGTCTTGCCTTCTCCCAAATTCTATAAGTAGTGACATTTTGGGCTCTTTTGAGCAACCTCTATTATTTAATGGTGAAACCATAGCCAATTTTGTATTTGAATGTCTCTTGAGTCAATAAAAAAGTGAATTTTCCTACTTACATGTCAAACAATTGATTTTAGTTCTAAATCTTATTGATCTTATCTAGTAAAGGATGGTCTTTTCTATCATGTTGTCTTTGATCATCCACCGAGTATGCAGAAGAATAATTATTACAAGTATTTATTAGTGTTATTTTTTAGTGTATGAGATTTTTAGAAGTTTTTTATGACTATATTCTCTTAAGGATAATTCATTATCCCTCCTAAACATCAAATATACCTCTTGAACCTAGCATATGAAACATTGATGTAACAAGTTATCTTGAGTTATGTGTTATGTGTGAAAGAAGCTTTGATTTGCTCTAAATAATATAAGTTCATTCATTAAATATTGGTGCATCACATTTAATCTTTCCAATTTTGTCTTCTTAACCCTTTTCATGCAAATTTGATAAGTGAGAGAGTGTTTCAAAGAGTGCATCAAGGGAACTAGTCCTTCTAGAGATTTATCTCACTAATTGATTACCCATAATAAGTGATATTTTTCCATTATACCACTTGGATGAGGAGAGAAAATACATCTCCTCAAGGGGTGAAAATCTAAGTGACAACAGTTATTTCATTACATAGGCTCCCAAAATGTTAGTTCATCGATAAAGAGAATAATATGATAATCCTTATGTATGAGGATATTTGGATCTTAACCTGATAACCAAGATATAATGTGAAGCTCAATATGTAGGAATATCTCAAGACATTGGTCCACTAACCAATAGAATTATGTTAAATCAATATATATGTGGCTCTAAGGACATTAGTCTACTAGCCAATATAATTATGTGCATATCATTATATATGTGGCCCTTAGGGCATCGATCCAATAACAAATAGAATTATGTTCATATTAGTATATATGTGGCCCTCAAGACATCGATCCACCATCCAAGAATAAATGTGCCAAGAAATATGTATGTGGCCATTAGGACATCAGTCTACCAACTAATATGGTTAATACACTAGAGGTCTTCAGGACATTGATCCACTTGCCACTAACTAGGAGTATAATTAATAGACAAAAATAATTGATACATCAAGGGACCTTAGGACATCAATCCACCAACCATTCCAATGTGGAGAATGAAATAAATAGTCAATATCTAGATATCACTAGGCATGCCAAAGTGTATAGTGTAAGATATTAGTCAATAATATATGTTCCAACCTACTTCTTTTCCCCAAAACTCATCCTAAGTGACATATATGCACATACTAACACATGAACCAACAAAAGCAATCATCACAATCAATTGAATAAACATCAACTAATCATATAAGTGTAAAATGAATAAAAAGAGACCAAGTATTCTTAATAATGAAATCAAATTAAAATTCATTAATGAATTCTATGATCAGTGTTTAGTTGAAAAAATTTTAAGTCAAGAAGAAAATAATGCCGGTTTCCAAGTAATATAAAAATATC